>SMDT01002778.1:0-388059 GCA_005392925.1 Aquilaria sinensis | reverse complement strand
AAGCTTTCCGAACACGCCGCCCAGGTATACTTCGCGCCTATCTTTCTTCCTTGAATTTTTTCTAAGTGTTAGGTTTTCTCTTTGTCTTAACGATCTCGCCTTTATCCTTTTGCAGCTACTGGGGTATCCGGCTTTCTCAGAGTTCGGGTGGTGAGGCAGACGGCATTCTGAGCTTCGGCCTTAGAAGCCTTAGAAAAAACTAAGGCCATGTGCTTGGAATTAGCTTTCAAGAATTTGCAGCTGGCCCAAGCTGCGGAGAAGGAAGTTGCCACCCTTCAGGAGGAGTTCCAGAAAGAAAAAGAGGAACTTGTGAAGGACTCCTCCCAAAAAATTTCTGACCTCGGCTCCCAGGTGGCGGAGCTGATCTTGGCAAATAAGGCGCATCAGAAAGAGAAGTCAGAGGCTGAAGGTCTTTTGGCGAAGGCGCTTGCTGAGAAGGCTGCGCTCCAAGCCGAGGTTGATGCTTTGAAGAAGGAGCCGGAGAAGAAGATGAAGGCACTGAAGAAGGAGATCTCTGATCTGCAGAAGGACCTCGACAAGCTTGAGGTCGAGAAGGATAAGTCTGACCAGATGACCAAGGTTGGTTTTCAGGATGGATTCTGTCTTGCTCGGCACCAAGTCCTTCAGAGGTTTCCAGATCTGGACCTCTCTTTCTTGGCGGCCCTGAACATTCCCGAGGGACCTCGGTGGACCTGGTCTAAGATTGATCATCTGAACTTGCCTTCTTCTATTTCGGCGCCGAAGGTGGCGGAAAAGGACGCAGGAGCTGATGACTCCCGGGACGCCGAGATTCCTTAGCTTGTTCTAGGATCCTTTGCCTTCTTTTTCTTCTTTTTCTTCTTGTAATTTTCCTTCTCTGTAAGCAGTTTTATAAATAAAGATACTTTCTTTCATAGAATTTTGGCTAAGTCTTTCTGTGTGAATTTTTTCATTTCTCGCCGTCCCGAACACGTTTGCTCCAGAGACTTCGCAAGACGATCACCAGACTTGTTTAGGCTAAGGAGTACATTGCCTTCTGCCTGAAAAGAAAAAACTTTTATACTTAGAAAAAATTCTTTCTAAGAAACTTTTGTACTTGGAAATTTCTGTATCTTGTACAATTTTTTCCACTAAGGGCTTTAAGCATAGAACTTTTTCAAGGCTTCCGAATGCCAAGTATTTTTTAGTTCTACGCCTTCGGCATCGCCGAGTTTGTACACCCCTTTTCGTACTTCGGCCAGTACCAGGTAAGGTCCTTCCCATTTTGCGCGAAGTACGCCGTGGGATGGCCTTCGGGGGCCAAATTCAGCCTTTCGGAGGACGAGGTCTCCTTTCTTTATCCCCTTTGGCCTTGCGCGTACGTTTATGGCCGAAGCTACTCTTTGCTGGAAGGCTTTTCTTCTCAGCTCGGCTGTTTCTCTGTGTTCGCTGACGAGGTCCAGCTTGGTTCTTAGGCCGGAGTCATTTCCTCTTTCATCAAACACTTGTACTCGCACCGAAGGTTGTATTATCTCTATTGGGATGATGGCCTCTGTTCCGAAAACAAGTGAAAAAGGGGTTTCCCCTGTGGCTCTTCGGGGTGTTGTTCGGTAGCTCCACAATACACTCTGGAGTTCGCCTGGCCATTTCCCTTTTGCTTCCCCTAGCCTCTTTTTCAGACCATCTTTTATGGTCCTATTAGATACCTCTACTTGGCCATTGCTTTGAGGATGGGCTACTGGGGCGAAGTGCATCTTTATTCCGAGGTTGTTGACAAAGTCTTGGAACCCTTTGTCTATAAACTGGGATCCATTGTCGGCTACCAGTATCCTCGGTATGCCAAATCTGCATACAATGTTCTTCCATACGAACTTCTGCACTTCTTTAGCTGAGATAGTTGCTAATGGTTCTGCCTCGACTCATTTAGAGAAGTAGTTGACTGCGACTACGCAAAACTTTACGCCCCCAGGTGCTGTTGGGAGCGGCCCGATGAGGTCTATGCCCCAAACTGTGAAGGGCCAGGGATAGTCAGGCGAAGTTACCATTTTCAAGGGTGCCCTCTGGATATTAGCGTGTCTTTGGCAGCTGTCACATTTTCGGACGAACTGTCGGGCATCCTTTCTTAGGGTAGGCCAAAAATATCCTTGGCGAAGTACCACTGCGGCGAGGGCGTCAGTTCCAATGTGTGAACCACAAGCGCCTTCGTGAACTTCTTCGAGGATCATTTCAATGTCCTCTTCGTCAACACACCTCTATAGCGGATTGGCGTATCCCTGCCGATATAACTCTTCTCCGATCAAGAAGAATCTTCCGGCGCGTCTTCGCACCTTTGCCGCTTCATTGGGGTCTTCGGGGAGGGCATTGGTTGCGAGGTATCTTTTTATTGAATTCTTCCAGCCTTTTCCCGAAGTCACTATGTTCAGTACTTCGATGCTCGGGCGGTCTAGTACCTCGGTATGCGTTTTTGACTTTGCCAAGCAATCTGCCTCGGCATTATGTCGCCGAGGCACATTTTCGATTCGAACGTTGTCGAATTCTCGAATGAGCTTAGCCATGAGTTCGTGGTATTTTGCCAAGGTTGGGTCCTTTGCGCCGTAGTCTCCTGCTGTTTGTCGAACTACCAGCTGGGAGTCACTGTGAGCCTTCAAGTTTCTTATGCCAATTTTCCTGGCCAGGCGCAACCCTGCTATGAGAGCTTCATACTCAGCCACATTGTTGGTGGCGCTGAAGCTGAACTTGATGGCCTTTATCACCTCTAGACCTTCGGGTCCTCTGATAATTACCCCGGCTCCTTGGTGTTCGGAACCTGAGGCTCCATCCACATGCAGCGTCCATTCTGGCTCATCTTCACCGAGATCTGGATGGCTGTCTTCGGTTATGGGTACTTCGGCGATGAAGTCTGCCAATGCTTGAGCTTTAATGGCTTTTCTGGGCTCGTAGGTAATGTCATGTTCACCCAGCTCTATGCACCATTTGGAAAGTCTTCCCGAATGATCAACTTTTTTCATAACATCCCGTAGAGACAGACTACTTCGGACGATGATGGGGTGAGCCTGGAAGTATGGCCGCAATCTTCTTCCTGCCAGCACCAAGGCATATATGGCTTTTTGGAGCAATGGATACCTGACCTCGGCGCCATGCAGGGATTTGCTTACGTAATAAACTGGCCATTGCTTCGACCCTTCCTCTTTCACAAGGACCGAGCTTACTGCTTTTTCTGAAACAGCGAGGTACAGGATGAGGGGCTCTCCTTCGCGAGGTTGTCGCAGAGTAGGCAGTCGAGACAAATAGATTTTAAGTTCTTCCCAGGCTTTTTGACAATCCTCATTCCAAGGATGGCCATCGTCCCCGAGGTCATTTTCTCTTTTTGCTGCCTTAGTAAGGACTTTGAAGAATGCCCGACACCGATCTCCGTACCTGGAGATGAACCTGCTAAGAGAGGTTATCCTTCCAGTGAGTCTCTGCACATCTTTCACTATGACGGGAGTTCGGAATTTGAGCAGAGCCTTAATTTTTTCTGGGTTAGCATCAATGCCCCTTTCTGATACCATGTACCCCAGAAATTTTCCCGAGGTCACGCCGAAGACTCATTTTTCGGGGTTAAGGCGAATTCTGAAAATTCTGAGTTGTTGGAAGGTTTCCTTTAGATCTGTGACGTGGTCGTTAGGCACCTTACTTTTGACTATCTTTTGACTATCATGTCATCAACATAGACTTCCATGTTCCTCTCTATTTGGTCATGAAAGACTTTGCTCATCAGCCTTTGGTAGGTGGCTCCTGCATTTTTGAGCCCGAAGGGCATCCTAGTGTAACAATATGTTCCACCTTCGGTGATGAAGGCAGTTTTCTCTTCATCCTCGGGATCCATCCTTATTTGATGATACCCACTGAAGGCGTCGAGGAAGCTTAGGAGCCCATATTCGGCAGTTGAGTCGACCAACTGGTCTATCGGTGGGAGAGGGTAGGAATCTTTTGGGCAGGCATCGTTCAAGTTTCTGAAGTCGATGCACATCCGGAGCTTACTACTCCCTTCTTTTGTAGCAATGACCACATTGCTTAGCCATTCAGGGTACTTGACCTCCCTAATTACATTTGCGTCCATCAAGCGCTGTACTTCGGTTTTGACGAATTTACTTTTGTGGACCGAGATGCCTCGTTTCTTTTGCCGGACAGGTTTTGCTTCCGGACTTACTTTAAGGCTATGTTGTATTATGCGAGGGTTTACCCCTGGCATATCCTTTGGCGAGTAGGCGAACAGACCTTTATTCATCAGTAGAAAGGATACAAGGTTTTTCTTGTCACCTTCGGCCAAGTTTTTCCCTATTCGGGTATTTTGGCCTGGGACAAGTTCTATTTCTTCCGTTTCTACTTTTGCGAACTCTTCCGCCTCGCCCGTTTTTGGTTCTTCGGTCGGTAGAGTCCCTCCTGCTGTGGTTTGTGCGAAGTTGGCTGCTGGGGCCTTTCGGGCTTTGACAAACACCTTCCTGACCTCGGCTTGGTCGATGAATATTTCGGCGTCTCCATCCTTGGTGGCGAAGGTGACTGTTAAGTACTTCACATCTGGGTGAATGTGCAAATTCCCTTGTGTTTGCCTTCCAAGGATGGCGTTGTACGACGAAGGGACATCCATGACGATGAACCTTGTCATTGTGGAGGCAAAAATTGCTCCTTTTCCGTTTACCGAACTCCCTCTCATCATCAGGGGAAGGTCGATCCAGCTGAGGACGGGCAGCTCTGAGGGTCCTATTCCAAAGGTTGGCGAAGTAACAGGCTTGAGGTCGGTGCTGGATATTCCCAAGCTTGGGAGCAGATGCGAGAATAAGACGTCGACGTTTGATCCATCGTCAAGCAATACCCTTTTGACATCCCAATTTCCTATTCTCGTCATGACCAACAATGGGTCGTCATGAGGGAAGATGACGGAGGAACCATCTCTTTGGGTGAGTTTTTTCGATGGGCTTTGGTACTCCATCGTTGCTATTTCCCTAGCTTTCCTCTTTCTTCCGAAGGAGGGCAGTCCAGTGGTGATGGTTTGTATTACCCCCGCCGAAGGTGGGAGGTGCTTTTTTGGACTTCGGTTTCTCCTCCTGTCAGAGTCATACTCCTCTTCATCAGCCTTTCCTTCCTCCTCTCTTCTTGCCTTCGGCGAAGGCATTCGCAGATAGCGCCGAAGTTGGCCTTGCTTAATCAGCGACTCGATATACTTTTTCAACTGGAAGCAGTCTTCGGTGTCGTGACCGTGGTCGCGATGAAACTGACAGAACTTCTTCATATTCTTTTTGTTGTCAGCGGTCATCGCCTTTGGTCGCTGAATCTGGGACCCCTGTTTCTCCATTGTCATGAGGATGTTGGTCCTTGTGGTGTTCAGGGGTGTAAAGTTCGGAGGAGGCTTCCTTCCCCTGAACCTCCGAGGTCGTCCTGTTTGCTCTGTCGGATACTTGGCTTGCTGGCTTGATCCTTCGGGGCGGGAATGATCGTTCTTCGGCCCCCCCATTCTTAGCTCTTCGGCTGTCATATGCTGCTCGGCCCTTCGGAAAAATTCACCGAGCGTGTCCGGGGGGTCTTTGGAAAACTCATAAAACAGCTGCGAGTCCCTCCGAAGGCCCCGTATCATGGCGAGGATGCGTATTTCTGGCCGAAAGTCTGGAACACTTAGGGCCTCTCCGTTAAATCTTTCGACATAGTCACGGATGGTTTCCCCGTTCCTCTGTGCTATGTCGAACATCTGTACTGGCATCTTCGCCGTAGGACGACTTCCAATAAACTGCTGGGTGAAGGCAGTGGACAGCTCCTGGAACTCTCTGATGGTTCCTGGGGCCAGAGAGTTGTACCATGCTGTAGCAGGGCCGGCAAGGGTGACCTCGAAACATTTGCATAGGGTGGCATCGTCAGCCCCGTGCAACACCATGCTCCGTTTGTACTTCGTCAGATGGGCCTGTGGATCTGTTCGGCCATCGTACGTTTCTAGCCGAGGTACCCGGAAGTCACTGGGCATGGCTGCCTCGACTATTGTTCGGGTGAACGGTGACTCATCGCCACAGAAAGTTTCAGATAGTCTGGCCCAGACAGGTTTGCGGGCTACCTGTTTTTCCACCCTTTCCAACCTCGCTAGCATTTTCTCCATGAGGACCACAGCACTAGGTTCTTTTTCTTGGTGCTTGTAGGTTTCTGGGAAGGGAGATCGTCGACGTCTTTTCGGGGATGGACTTCCCCACCGAGGAGACGGTGATTTCGCCTCAGGCGACAGGCTCCTTCAGCGTGGGGTCTTAAGTCGTTTAAGTCCCACTGGCTCCTTAGACCGTTCCCCGAAAGGCATGTTCTCTGTCGAAGACTCCTCACGTGGATCTCCAGTTTCCCAACTCCGGTGGGGGGATCTAGGACTTTTCCCCCGGGGAGGTGGTGGCGAGGAAGCCTTCTGGGCCTGGGCCGGTTGCGGCCATCTTTGGTCTATTTGTTGAGTCATTTCGGCCACAATGGACCGTTGCAAGTCGCGCAGAAAACTCATGGTTACGACCAGAGGACGTTCTGCCTCCGGCAGAGAAGTCCCTGGAAGGGGTAGCTCGGCAGCTGGTTGGACTTCGGGCGCGGACGAGGACTTCGGAAGTGCCTTGTCCTTAGAACGCCTAGTCTCAACGACAGCCACCTGAGGGTGGTTTCCCACAGACGGCGCCAAATGATGCCCTGAAGCATCTTTGTCTAATGACATGGTGAGTTCCGAGGGAGCTTCCGAGGAGGGAGAACGTCTGACGGAGAGGTTCCCCAGGTGGGAAGGTACCTGAAAGGCTCAGAAAAAAGCGTTAGGAGGTCCCCGGGATGTTTTTCCGGGGAGGAGCCTCCGACGCCCAAGTTAGTGTCCTGATAGTGAGTAAAGTAGGGACCCTAAATGGATATAGGATCTGGCCTGTATATGTTTTCTGCTATGCGAGAGTGCCGATGGAGATGTCCCCCTTGCCAAGTCCTGTTTCCCAGTATTTATAGAAGTACCTGGCCCGTTCGGATCCTGACACGTGTTCGGTCGGATTCTTTCTGTGCTTTTTGGGCGTAGGGAACAGGTAGCCGTTTGTAGGCTCCTGGTTTTGTGGCTGAGACGGGACTTGGATGACGTCAGCGTGTCAGGCCGCCGTTTCAGGCAGCGTGTGGGCGATCTGTCAGAGGCTCCTTAAATGCTCATTAAATGCTCATGCCGTACTCCCGAGGTCCTTTGGGCGAGGTTGCCCTTTGGTACGGACGCCCTTCTTCAGGAATCACGCTGGTGGCTCGGGGAGTTTTCTAGCTCGGGAGTTCCGCCTTCGGGGAGAATCTCTCCTGCTTTCAGTAGCTGGTTCTTTTCTCCTGAAGGCGATATGTTCGGTTCCCCGGAAGAGTCAGCAACATATTTAGATAACCTGGCGTTTCAGCCGAAGTACTTACTTCGTCGTGCTCGACTTCGCTTCTGCCGAGGTCGATGGCAATGGTTCTTTCCGAGCTACATCAGGCTCCCCGAACAAACCTTCGGGGAAGTATATACTAGAAGAGGCGAGAGCCCTTCGGCTATCACATATGGGTACAAGTTAGAGAACTTGTGTACTGGACCGACCCACCATGAGAACACTACATGGATCGTTATATGAGTGTCATAAGTGATTCTCATATTAATCATGGTATATGTAGTCCTTCGACGTAAGATCATCAAGGTTCCCTACATGTGAGTCACATACTTTGATACTTTCCTTTGTTGGTCGTAACTGAGTGAACTTGAAGGAGGTTATTGGGTATGTCACATATCATGCAGAGGAATTTGTATGATCAAGATGGGATTTGTCCCTCCTATGAAACGGGAGTGATATCTACGGGCCCCTTGATAGAGTGAGACTTAAAAAAATACATGGCCATGCTCGGATGAGTTAATATACGATATCAATGTCATCAGTTTAAGTTGGTCTACTCGGTAATCAAGAAACCAAAGATTGGGCTATACGAGAGTGACACATTCCATGTCTCGTGCTTAATCTTGATATCTTGGACAAAGGGACAATGGCATATATCGGTGATGATTATAAAGGTTTAGTCGAATCACCAACAATCTTGTCACTTGGGTAGCAATGATATGTTGCTAGACACTGCTCATTGCTTATGATCATAAATGTGATTTATGATCACTGCCAACGTGGTAAGAGCCTATTGGGTTGCACACATAAAGCTATTTGGATCATTAGAGTGCATGAGCTAATTATTTGGGTTATGGTTTTACTTTAATTTCATATTAATAATGGGCCCAAGAGTTGAGCCATTATTAAGCCCGAAATTAAAGCCTAATTGGATTAGGGCTTTGAAACCCATTAGGCCTGAAAGTTGAGTCTCACTATAAATACAACTTTTAGTGAGAAATTCACAGGTCTCTTTGCCCTCACCTCCCAAAAGGACAGCCGCACTCTTCTCTTGCAATTCCTTGGAGGACGCAAGCTAGCACTGCGAGCGCAAGAGAAACGCATCTGTAGGGACGTGGTGATCCCGAGAGGCTCGTGTGGATACCATAAAGAGCTTGAACACGTCAACTATTTAGGTTTTATGATTCAACTCTATAGTTGAGTGAGAGATCTCAATCGAAAATTAGGTATGAAAATTTTTGAACACCCGGTTTACCCCATTTCACTTGGATCTTGGAGGGTTTCGATTAAATTTTGCTACGCTGTTTGGCTCCCGAAACCCAACACTATCTTTTCTTTTCACAAACAGTAGTAATGCTCCCTATGAGGTTGCACTTGGTCTATTTTCAATTAATTCATCTAATTTCCTTTTAAGCTCATTCATTTTTAGGATTGTCATTCTATAGGGAGTAGTAGAAATAGGAGTAGCTCTTGGAGCTAGTTTGACTACAAATTCTACTTCTCTTAAATGTGGTAATCTAGGAATCTTAAAGGGAAATACCTTTGGGAACCCTTTTACAATAGGAATTTTATTAAGTTCATCTTAGTTTCATTCCCATTTATACCCATGTACTCTTTTTCAGAGAGTATAAGTATGCAATCTACCACTTTTATTTGCCCATTTATATCACATTTCAGTGATTCTTTTAGATCATGCTAACAATATTAATTTCCTAGCTTGGCAATATATAACAATATTATTTTCAGCTAGCCAATTCATGCCCAAAATTATGTCATATCTAGTAGTTTCCAGTATGATCGGATTAGCCTGTAATTCCAACTTACCTAGCCTAAACACACAATCTTTAATTATATAATGTGTAAATATTATTTCATTTCCAGTTGTTCTTGCCATATACATTTCAAGCAAAGCAGTAACTTCTAAATTTAATTCTTTAACCAAACTAGCTGAAATTATTGATAAAAATGCTATAGTATCATACAACATATAAATGAGCTTATCATGAAGGTAAAGTTTATCTTTTAGTGCCTCTTTTCTTAGCTTGTCTGGGCCTATCTCTTCCATTCCATTGCTTGGTCCTTTTGGCCTCCTGGATCCTTTAATTTGATACACCTGTCTTGGGTATGGTTGTGCCTTAGCTTGCATTGGCTAACTTAGTCCCTTTTGTGCCAGCTTTGCAAGGGTATTATTGCTCCCCATCCTTTGCCTTAGTGGTTCCTTGGCCAAGCAGCCCCAAATCTTCCAAATAATTTTTTATCTTTTTTCTTAATTGGACAATCTTTGATCCAATGATCTTGAAAGTCACACTTAAGGTATCCATTTATGACTCTATAACATAGTTTAAAACCATGGTACTTTTCAGACACTTGGCACTCTTGCCTAAATATCTAGGTCTCCCTCGCCTTCTTTTGCTCTTTCCTGGTTTCAGCCACTACTAGATCCTCCTTTGCTCTTTTTCCCACTCTTCTATCCACTAATGGCCCCTTTAATGCTCATTTTTTCTTGTTGCTATAATTCTTATTCTTGTGTCAAGGCCCTTTAGACTGCCTTATAATATATATTTATTGATTCCAGTGGCCCTAAGTATCTACCTCAATTCAGTTCTTAGTCCTCTTATGAATCTCTTGGTACTTAATTCTTCATGCCCATCATATTGTAAGACATATCTAAGAAGACTACTAAATTTTAGCTCATAGTCCATTATAGACATATTTCTTTGTTCCAACAAATTAAACTCTACTTATTTTTTATCCTTAAGTGCTTGACGCACACATTGTTGCTGGAACACTTGTAGGAAATTTGACCATGTCATGGGCCTTCTCCTTTTTACTGACCTTCTTTCATTTCTACTCATATGAGCCCTTTGAACTGTCCTCCTCCATAACTCTACACTCCCCTATAGCTTAAATGTAGCTAGTAATACTTTTTGGGTGGATGGGACTTTCATCCTCTCAAACATTTTCTCTATTTGGTAGTTCCAAAATTTTGCCTCATCTGGATCACCACTACCACTCGACACTGGGGGTTTAAGTGCCAAATATCCCTCTAATTGCCCTTCTCTTAGGCCATCATCTCTCAACCTCCTTTTTTTTCTCCCATGACTTCTTGATCCTTACCCCTCTTAAAACTGGCCTTCTAATTCTTTCTAACGCTTATTGTAACTTTTTAACAAGACTATCTCTGTGCTCATTTCCTTTTGGCCCATCACTATCATTACATTATACCTCACTTCCTGCCTTATCTCGGACCTCAATCTTCTACCCCTTGGATTCTTTATGTCATCAATGAAATCCTTTTTGTCATCAGTCTCTTTCCTACTAGTTTGCCCTTCCCTCATAGGCTTATTGCCTACTCTTCCTTCCTTCCTTTCTTCCTTTAGTGCTCTTTCAGCCATAACACTCACAGGTGTTTAGGCTTGACCCTTAATTAGGGCCAGCTTGCCTACTACAAGTTGTGCTATGGCAACTTTCATAATCTCCATCATATGCTCCATTCTTTGGTGACAATGCATACTAGGTTTAGGTCATTGGCCTTATTACCTAGTCTTGTCATACTTTTTCCACTTGCTCATTTTCAAGTTGTTGACATTTCTTTGATTAGCCCTATTATTTTGTTCCCCTTTCATTTCCTTTTCCTTGCCCCTGGTCATCATCTTGAAATTACACAATGGCAACCAATGCTCACATTCAAGTCTTTAGGACTCACTTTAGTGGGATTAGCGTAAACAAACCCTTAGTGCCTTATTAACCATGCTTTGATACCAATTCTGTGATGCCCTAAACCACCCCCACCCTATCCATTTGTTTTCCATTTAGGAGGTTTATTGACTTAGAAGCCCATTTAGAACTTTCGAGAGGCTTAGAACACAACACCGAACACAAACCTAGAACACTTAGCCAAAATTTTAACTTAGGTTTTCGGTTTTAGACAATAAACAACAAATTTCATTTGGCCAATTAAATGACACCTATTTTCTGGCAAAAATTCCAATTAAGCTAGTTGTAGGTGTATCTTAAAGGGAAAAAAGAGGGAAGTCCAAGTTGCATAGCCAAAACATGCCATGTATGAAAGTTATGCCTTAGTCGGTAAAGTGCACACATTAGTATCTTGGTAGGCCTAGCTTCGGGCCTGCAAAGTGCATACTAGGACACATATCTAGCAAACATACGATCACTATATTTACATGCCAAAGTGATTATTACATAATTTATAGTGCCAAAAACACAATGTACAAAGATAAGTTCAGGAAAACTTACACAAGTGTCTTGGTAGGCCTACCTTAGGGCCTCCTATGCATATGCCGAGACACATGTGCTAGCACACTTTATATCTACATGCCATCTTGTTTATATAATAATTTACAAGCTCCCTAGTCCTCTCAAACACTAAAATACACTACAATACAACTAGTACCACAACAACATGAGTGCCCGCGCAAATGAATACTTAAGTTAACACATTGAGCTTTAATAGGTTACTAATAATCTTAGGCACCTAAGACATACCTGAAAGTTCACACACTTTCAAAACCAAATAGTAGCACTCCTAATCCTTCAGTCCTTGCCTTGAAACATGAAAAAATAGGGCAAAAGTACAATGTACTCAGTAAGAGCCTAAAACAACACCAAGTGACCACAATGTCTAGGACGTTGTACATGACATATATATCCATTATTTCCCATGCTACCATTATTTCCCATGCTAAAACTTGAGTTGTAAGACAAATCAAACACAAATAAAATATAGAAAAATATACTATAGACGTAATATAGGGTCCCCACTCACTTCCAAACAACAATGCATACAAAACACACATGCCACAACACACAATTAATAAGACCGGGGCATAGTAAGCATATTATAGCATTTTATTCATTTTATTAGTTCAATTAACATTATGTTAAAACATAGAGCTCCATACCTTGTACAAGTTTAGCCAAACCATAAACAAGGCCTTAATGCTTACCTTAGACATAGTTTAGCTAGAACCCTAGCATAGTGCTCTCGGTACCCACGCAGCTTCATAACACCTATGTTCCCTTCACTCTAACCCATTTCCTAGTGTCTTTCCTTCCCAAGAAAACATAGAACTCAACTTGCAATTCAAGACAGGAACATATATAAAACCTTACTAGAAAAGTCAGCTGCTGGGCATACGGCCAAGCTTGATTTTGACAAACCTTCACTACATTGTGGCCAAAGTAAGCTTTTCCACCACTTTTGCACTTGGGCTCCACCTTTCCTCCTCTAGGTTACTTCCGTAGCCACTATGAACACTTATTACAGCATTTCACTTGTCCAAACCCACTAAAAGCCTACTTAAAAGCACCTCAATTTCCTTTAAAAGGTGGAAGCAGTGGAAGGGGCCTAATCTTAGGTATACTAGGTGTATTTTGGCTTAACCTCTCAATTAGGGTAGTTAACTTATGGCTTGCTCAATCAACTAGCTTAACTTGGTTTTCACCACTCCATTCCCAACACCCACTTTAGGTTCTAATTCAAACAATTAAGTCCTCAAATTTTAACATAAACACATAGTCACCTTAAGTGCACCCTTGTGCACCCAATAGTGCACCTTGGTTCTCTTTACCTTTCTTTCCCATTTCCTTAGTTTTCCCATCCTTAGGCCTTATTTCTAACTTAAACACTCTAGCCCTTCAAATTACTTGAAAAGTAATGCTACCTTAAACCTCCCAGAACATAGATATACACATGTGCACGCTAGCACCACTAGTACCACTTTTCCTTAGACCTAGTTAAATCATCTTACTTTGCCATGCTAACCTTAACCCTTTACTCTTGGTTTCATTGACTTCTAAGCTATTTTATGTATAGCCCATAGCCTGTACTAGTCCTAGGCATGACAAGGATGATGACAGAAGGGATGGCAAAAGAAGGGCCCATTCACACCTGGGGGCAATTATAAAGACCTAGGACTATTTGGATGAGTCATGCATATGATCATAAAAGGGAAACTTCCACAGCCTATAAGCGTCAGGAGCATGAGATTACACACCTAAAGATAGCTAATGCCAGCTATGTGCTAATGAACCTGATGGGCCATGTATGCTAGTCCCTCACGTGGACCTAATTGTCAATATTGCAAGGATTAAAAACTTCAATGTCAAAAAGGTTTACTTTGATACAAGAGCTAACTCCAATGTCATTTTTGCCAATCTACTGGAGAATTAAAGTTAGGAGATCATTGCTAACACCAGTCTTAGGACCCACATATGGAGCTGGGATAGATGAAGTGCCAACACTCAAAATGGTTAAGTTACAGCTTATGTTGATGGGCGTTAAGGACAATAAGAAGACCTTATGGGACTCCCACACAATTGAATTCTTGATTTTATATGTGTCATCATCATACAATGCCATACTTGGAAGGCCAATGCAAGTACAATTCCATATTAGATTTGATATTAAATGGCCAATGATGGTCTTTGTGACTCCCATAGAAGATGCAACTTTGTATGTAAACTAGGCCTCAACGTGATGAAGTTATATGGCAAGCCTGCGGGATCGAAGGACTACTAGGCAAATCATACTAGAACTAAACAAGAGAAATTAGAGCTAGGAGAATGAGCCCGGTGTGTCCTTCTCCAAGGATTTAGAGGAAGTGAAGTTGGCCCTTAGCAAAAATGTGAAAATTGGCAAGAACCTTCCTCCTAAGGTAAAGAGATGATTTACTAAATTCTTAAGAGTTAACATGGATGTCTTTGCATGGTCTTCTAATGATATGCCAGGGATAGACCTTGAGATTACCAATCATAAGTTGCAAGTTAACCCCTCTACTCATCTAGTTCAACAAAAGAAGTGAAATCTGGCCTTGGAAAGAATAGACTTCGTTATGAAAGAAGTCAAAAGATTGCTGGAAACCGTAATTATCTAAGAAGTATTTTGTCCTGAATGGTTAGTGAATGTGGTTCTCATGAAGAAAGAGAATGAGGAATGACATATGTGCATCGATTATGCAAACTTGAATGACACCGGTCCCAATGACTCTTACCAATTGCCAGCCATTGACCAATTAGTCGATGCCACAATGAACTTCAAAATTCTATTCTTTATGGATGCATTCAGTGGCTATCACTAGATTTAGATGAACATTAAAAATGAAGAGAAATGGCTTTCCCCACTGGACAAGTCATGAATATTACCAAATAAAGCCCTTTGGCCTAAGAATGCAGGAGCCACCTACCAATGCTAATGCCCTGCAGCATCTTCGTTGTGTGACATGGTGAGACCGGGAGGGATTTTCAGTGAGGAAGAACATCTGAAGTGGAGATTTCCCAGGAGAACCTGCTTGAAACGTTCAGAAAACAGTGGTTAAGAGGTCCTCAGAGTCTTTTTCCAAGGGGGGAGCCTCCGACGCCCAAGTCAATGTTTTGGAGGTGGAGAGAAAGTAATAAAATGAAGAGGCTTGCTCTTTTAGGGTCCAATATCCCTTTACCTGGGGTGCTTACCTAATATTTATAGAGGGGTGAACAGTAGAAGTCCACTTGATGTGGCCGGCTTAGATTATGACACGTGTTTGGTCAGATGCGATCTGCATTTTCGGGGAGAAGAGGAGCATCTAGCCGACCACTGGCCACACAAGGGCGGTGTGTCAGAGCGTCTTTGAGGGCGGCGTGTCAGAGCGTGTCTGGGGGCGACAAGTCGGGGACGTGTCAGAGGCCCCTTAAGTGCTTCTGCCGTACTCCCAAGGTCCCTTCGGTAGAATAGAGCTCTTCGGAGTAGGAGAACTGTTCCCGAGATCACTTCAGTAATCCAGGGGTATCCGGCGAGGGTGGTCCTATTTGGAGACGTCCTTCTTTGCCAAGAGTGATGATAAACCGTATTCTCGAGGTTGGCACTGTCGTCCCCAAGGATGAAGAATTACCAAGGTCGGATGTGTGAAAGGGGCCAGACATCCTTCTTTATGCTTTTCCCTCCAAGGGTGGTGCCTTACCCGAGCCTACGGGTTTGAAAGCTAATAGGCACTTCGGTTATCACAAGCCCCCTTTGAAAAGTCGAAGCGGAGACTTCGGCTCTAATCTCCCGGAAGACGTTTTGCCGAACTCTAAGTTGGGACATTGCTCAAGGAGGCGTTTCGTCATCGGAAGGTGTCCTTTCCTGGTCGGGGTATCATCACCTAGTTCTTCGGTGACCTAGGGGCTCGTACTCCCTTTATTTTGCTTTTTCTGCTGCAGGTTAGTGAACCGTCGCGTCTTGTGACCAGGCGTGTCAGTTATGGATGAGCGTGCCTGGGTTTTCGCGATGTCAAGGGGCGTGCCCTAGTTACTCGCGTTGGATGACACGTGGCCACTAATGGATGGTAAGTAGTTACGTTGGTTACGTTAATTGCATCTCTTTGCCTTCGAAGGGCAATAATGACGACGTTTCGCTTGCCCTCTTCTGTCTATATAAGCACCTCTTGCCTTATTTCTTCATACTTTTCTCTTTTGCTCTCATCTGTTCCAGAGCTTTCTTTCGTCTTCTTCCTTCTTTCGGTGGCGATTCTAGCGACGGAACAATTTCCGGCAACCCCTCACGATGGCGTCCAGGAATCCAGATTTTGGCAAAACCTTTGGTGGTTCTTTCCTTCTATAGCTCTTCCTTTCTGCCAAGGTTGTTTAGGTTTTGTTTTTCCGAAGTCCTTCGATCCTCTTCCTTCATTTCCTTCGAGGTCACTATTCTTCTTCTATTTTCAGAGATGTCGAATCCAACTCCGTTGATGTCCGTCCGTCCTCTCCCCGAATGCTTTCTCCCTCTTGAGTCTCATCCATGCTGTACCACTTCGGAGAAGATGACGAAGTGGATGGCCAAATTCTACCTTCCTTCTTACGTCGTCCTGAGGTTGCCTTTCCTAGGCTCGTACGGTTTTATGGCCCACTCGGGTGAAATTACCGTTTACCGGGCTCAGTTGAAAGCCAGTCTTCAGTATCCTCCCCATCGGATGATATGCGAATTCTGCAAGTTTCACGGGATTGCCATGAACCAGCTCCCTCCTAATTTCTATTCTTACTTCAATTCCTTCCTTTGCATGTGTGGGGTTTTTAAGATAAAACCCCCACTTCCTTTTCTTTATGCAATACTAGAAACTTCACCCAGTCCCAAAGGGTGGCTTTTACTTCCTGCTTCCCTGAGGGTCCGGAAGCAAAAAATTCACCTTTGTTTTCGACAATAGGGATAGTTGGCGGGGGTGGCAGAAGAAGTTTTTCTTCCTGTCAGTTCTCGAATTCTGGCACTATGTACCGACGAGATGGGTTTTGGGGACACTGAAGATCGACGTCATCGACCCTCGGAAATTTCTGACATCGAGGTTGTCCGCCGAGTTTGACGAGTTCGACTGGTGAATTCGGGCAGTTGCAGATTGGGATCCTAAGGCCCCTCCGCGTTCTCTGTACCCCTTTCCCATTAAGTGGGACCTCATGACCGAAGAGGTCCTTCGGGAACTGGGGGTAGTGAACGCGCACAAGTCAGACCCGAACATGCCCGTGCCTGTTCTCCCGGGAAAAAAGACATGGATAGTGATGCTTCTTTGGGCTGAGATCTCATACAAGGCTTTTGCCGAGAGTAAGTCATTTTCCAGGATTCATTATCTGTTTCCTCTTTGGACTTACACTGATGTTTTTTCCTTTTGCAGAGATGGGTGATCAGTCTACTAATTTTTACAAGTCCCTCTTTCTCGGTCAGGCTGAGAAGGGGGAGCAGACGAGCAAGAAGACGGCTGCAAAGAGGAAGAAGACCACTGGCGGGCCGTCTAAGGCTAAAAAATCCAAGACGGATGTCTTCCTTCCCCCCGAGGACGTTGTCAAGGTGGAGGATAGGTTGCCTGCCTGCTCTCCTGGCCTCGTCGACCCTCCTTCGGACTCTGCCACTCTCAGGGCAGCTCTGAGTCCGGCCCTTGCTGCCAAGACTTCAGTCGAGCATACGCTAGCTCGAGAGCTCGAAGAGAGCAGGAGGAGAAAAGGCAATAATATTCCCGGTGAAGTCCGGGAAGTGGATGAGCCTGAGGACGACGTGGCCGAAGTTCCACCAGGTTGGTTCCTTAGCCATTCTTCTACGAATCTTAGTATTTTCCGTATCTAGGATTTTTTAGATGAATGGCTAAGGGATGATGTACTGACGGAACTTCGGAATGATCTTGCAGAGGATGTGATTCCTACTCCCTGGTCAGAGGCTCATGCCCGAAGAAGGGTTCTTCGGGATAGGTGTATCTCGAAGGATAAAGTGCCAAGAGAGCCGTTCTGGACTTTCACGGAGGACATGAATTTGTTTTCTGAGGACAACCAGTTAATGGCTCCCCAGATGGCGACGGGTGTGCTGACGAACACCACCTTTCAGTCGTTCATCAACGAATGCCTAAACGAGGAGATCTTCGCGGTGAGGATGACCGAACACACCACCCAAGTAGGTTTTTCTTTTTTCTTTAGAAAAATTTCCCTCTATTTTTGTTGCCTCTTGACCCTTATTCGGGGCTCTCTTTTTTGTAGCTCCTGGCGTACAACGGGTACTTTCGCTCCTGGGCGGTGAAACAGGCCGATGCTCATTCTCGGTTCGAAGATTCTCTCAAAAAGGCGAAAGACTTTTGCACCAGATACGTCCTTAAGTATGGCGAGCTGAACAATATTGTTCAGGAGGACGTAGTGAATCTTCAAGTCGAGCTTAGGGAGAGCAAGAAGGAGCTCCTCCTCAACTTTTCGGCTAAGGTCGAGGATCTCGGTTCAAAATGCGCTGCCCTCTCCTCGAAGAACAAAGCCCTTCAGAAGGAAAAGGCAGAAGATGCTGAAAACCTTACAAAGGCACTCGCATTGAACGCTGACCTCCAGGCTGAGGTTGATTTGTTGAGGAAGGGGGCCAAGAGCAAGAAGAAGAAGAAGCTGGAGAAGGAGGTTGCTGAACTTACAGCCGACTTGGCAGCACTAAGTGCCGAGAAGGACCGGTCAGACCAAATGACGAAGGTATCCTATCAGGACGGCTTTTGTTTAGCGCGACATCAGGTCCTCTCTCGGTTCCCCGAGCTCGACCTCTCCTTCCTGTCTGCTCTGGATTTTCCCAAGGAGCCCAGGTGGACATGGTCGAAGCTAGAGTTCCTCACCCTTCTTTCTGCAGCGCCTGTGCCTCCGGACGATCCTGCCCAAGAAGATGCAGACGCCGAGGAGACACAGGACGCTCCTGCCCAGCTATAGACTTTTTCCTTCTTCTTTTTCCTCTTGTAACCTTGTAATCTTGCTCTTAGTAATGAAATTCTTTCCTTCAAAATTTGGCTAAGTCCCCAATTATTTTTCGTCTCCAAGGGTTGTTTTGACCACTTTCGGTCTAGGACCTTCAATAATATACTTCTTGAACTTTTTTATCGACTGTCTTCGGGAGAATGCTAACTTTGGCGAGTTCCTTATATCAACAATCATCCTACTCTCAGCAGACGTGTTCGGTCGATGCGTACTTTGGGAAAATTGTCCCAAGAAGAAAAAATGCCATTTTTTCAGGTGCTCATTTACTTCTTGTTTGGTAGGGTTCCTTAGGTGGAGTTATCCTTTTCAAAAATTTTCTGTACTTAGAAAAATTTCTAACTGTACAATTTTCAGACAAGCTTTCAAGCGTAAAACTTTTTCAAGGCATCCGTGTGCCAAGTATTTTTCAGCTCTCCATCTTTAGGGTCACCGAGCTTGTAGACTCTTTTCCAAACTTCATCCAGGACCAGATAAGGTCCCTCCCAGTTAGCACGAAGTACTCCGTGAGACGGTTTTTGGGGTTCGAACTCAGCCTTTTGGAGAACGAGGTCTCCCTTCCTTATTCCCTTTGGCCTAACGCACAGGTTCGCAGCTGTGGCCACTCTTTGCTGAAAGGCCTTCCTTCTGAGTTCAGCCACCTCTCTATGTTCGTTAATCAGGTCGAGCTTAGTTCTCAATCCGAGGCCATTCCCTCCTTCGTCGAACACTTGTATCCTGACTGATGGCTGTACTACCTCGATAGGGATGATGGCCTCTGTGCTGAAGACGAGCGAAAAAGGTATCTCACCCGTGGCCCTTCGGGGTGTCATCCGATAACTCCATAGCACACTAGGAAGTTTTCCTGGCCACTTTCCCTTTGCTTCCCCCAACCTCTTTTTCAAACCTTCTTTTATGGTTCTGTTGGATACCTCCACTTTTCCATTGCTCTGGGGATGAGCTACCGGGGCGAAGTGCATTTTTATTCCGAGGTCGGTAATGAATTCTTGGAATCCCTTGTCCATAAATTGGGAACCATTATCGGCCATTTTCACCCTCAGTATGCCAAATCTGCATATAATGTTCTTCCAGATGAATTTTTGTATATTCTTTGCCGAAATGGTTGCTAGGGGTTCTGCCTCGACCCATTTAGTGAAGTAATCCACTACCACTACATAGAACTTCACTCCTCTAGGTGCTGTCGAGAGTGGCCCGATGAGGTCTATACCCCAAACTGCAAAGGGACAGGGGTAGTCTACCGAGGTTATTAATTCCGAGGGCAGCCTTTAGATGCTGGCGTGTCTTTGGCAATTGTCACATTTTTGGACAAACTGGCTTGCGTCCTTTCTTAGGGTGGGCCAGAAGTACCCCTAGCGGAGTATTACTCCCGCTAAGGCATCAGTTCTGATGTGAGAACCACAAGCCCCCTCGTGGACTTCTTCGAGAACCATCCTAGCGTCCTCTTCGCTAACACACCTTTGTAGTGGACTCGCATACTCCTGCCGGTATAATTTTTCCCCAATTAGGAAATATCATCCGGAACGTCTTCGCACTTTTGCCGCTTCGTGAGGATCATCAGGAAGCTCTACGGTTGTAAGATACCTTTTTATAGGATCTTTCCACCCTTTTTCTGAGGTTGCTATGCTCAGTGTCGCTATGCTCGGGTGGCTCAACACTTCGGTGAACCTTTTTGATTTGGCCAAGTTGTCCGCTTTGGTATTGTCTCGGCGAGGTACATTTTCAATATGTACTACGTCGAACTCCTGGATGAGCTTTGATACGAACTCGTGATATTTTGCCAAAGTCGGATCTTTCACGCTATAGTCCCCTGCCATTTGCCACACCATTAGCTAGGAATCGCTGTGGGTTTTTAGGTTTCTTACACCAATCTTTCTACCCAGGCATAACCCTGCTATGAGAGCTTCGTATTGTGCCACATTGTTGGTGACGTTAAACCCAAATTTGATGGCTTTCATGACTTCTAAACCTTCGGGACCGCGAATAATTACCCCAACTCCCTGGTGCTTGGAGCCGGAGGCCCCATTTACAAACAGAGTCCATTCTGGCTCACTATCGCCGAGGTCCAATTGATCACCTTCGGTAACGGGTACTTCAGCAATGAAGTGCGCTAGAGCTTGGGCTTTTATTGCTTTCCTTGGCTCATAAGTAATATCATACTCACCAAGTTTTATGCACCACTTGGAAAGCCTTCCCGAATGGTCTACTCTCTTCATCACATCCCGAAGAGGTAGGCTACTTCAGATAATAATGGTGTGAGCTTGAAAGTACGGACGTAGTCTCCTGCTTGGGAGCACCAGGGCATAGATAGCTTTTTGTAGTAGGGGATACCTGACTTCGGTGCCATGTAGGGACTTGCTTACATAGTATACTGGCCATTGCTCCGCCCTCTCTTCCTTCACAAGAACCGAACTTAGTGCTTTTTCCGTAACAGTGAGGTATAGTACAAGGGGTTCTCCCTCTCGTGGTTGCCAAAGAGTGGGTAGACGAGCTAGATAAACTTTGAGCTCTTCCCAGGCCTTTTGGCAATCCTCGGTCCAAGGATGGTTATCGTTTCCGAGGTTGCCGCTAATTTTTGCTGCCTTGGTGAGGACCTTAAAGAACACTCGGTAGCGATCCCCATATCTGGAAATGAATCTACTCAGGGACATTATTCTCCCAGTGAGCCTTTGCACATCCTTTGTTGTAACAGGAGTTCAGAATTCAAGTAGCGCTTTGACTTTTTCTGGGTTGGCATCGATACCTCTTTTCAATACCATAAATCCGAGGAACTTGCCTGAGCTCACACCGAAGACGCATTTTTCGGGATTGAGGCGAATTCTGAATGCTCTAAGTTGGTGGAAAGTTTCCTCCAAATCTGCAATGTGACTGCCAGGCAATTTGCTCTTGGCTATCATGTCATCAACATAGACTTCCATGTTCTTCCCTATTTGAACATTGAAGACGTTGTTCATTAGCCTCTGGTAGGTGGCTCCTGCATTTTTAAGCCCAAAGGGCATTCTGACATAGCAATATGTACTGACTTCGGTGATGAAGGCAGTTTTTTCCTCATCTTCAGGTTCCATCCTGATTTGATGATACCCACTGAAGGCGTCGAGGAAGGTCAGGAGTCCATATTCAACAGTTGAGTCTACCAACTGATCTATTGGCGGGAGAGGATATGAATCTTTAGGGCAAGCGTCATTTACGTTTCGGAAGTCGATGCACATTCGGAGCTTGTCGCTCCCTTCTTTTGTGGCAATAACCACATTACTTAGCCATTCGGGGTATTTGACCTCCCTGATTATACCCACATATCAAGTGCTGGACTTCAGTTTTAATGAAGTTGTTCTTGTGTGTCAAGAGGCTTCGCTTTTTTTGGCGGACGAGCTTTGCCTCTGGGCTCACTTTAAGGCTATGCTGTATTATGCGAGGGTCTACCCAGGCATGTCTCTCGGTGAGTAGGCAAACAGATCTTTATTCATTAGTAGGAAAGATACAAGTTTTTCCTTGTCACCTTCAGCCAATTTTTTCTCTATTTGGGTATTCCAGGCTGGGACAAGCTTTATGTCTTCCGTTTCTACTTTCTTAGAATCTTCTGTTCCACCTCCTTTTGACTCTTCTGCGAGTACGACCTTCGTTTCCATAGTCTGTGCGCAGTTTGTCACCGGGGCTTTCCTCGCCTTAACGAACACCTTCCTCACCTCCCCCTGGCCGATGAAGATCTCAGCATCTCCATCCTTGGTGGCAAAGGTGACAGTTAGGTACTTTACGTCCAGGCGGATGTGGAGGTTCCCTTGCGTTTGCCTCCCAAGAATGGCGTTATATGACGAAGGGACATCTATGACGATGAACCTTGTCATTACAAAGGCAAACGGCTCGTCTTTGTTATTTATTAAAGTTCCCCTTAGCATCAGAGGAAGATCAATTCAGCCGAGGACGTGGAGTTCGGACAGTCCCACTCCAAAAGTAGGAGAGATGACGGACTTGAGGTCGCTCATTGATATACCCAAACTCGGTAGTAGGTGTGAGAATAGGACGTCCACGTTTGAACCATCATCAAGCAGTACTCTCTTGATGTCCCAGCTTCCTATCCTTGCCATAACCAGCAGTGGATCATCATGGGGAAATATGACGGTGGACCCATCTTTCCGAACAAGCTTTTTTTATGGGTTCCCATATTCCATCACCGAAATCTCCCTAGCCTTTCTTTTCCTTTCTGTCGACGGTAGTCCTGTTGTGATCATTTGTATCACTCCTGCTGGGGGTGGCGGACGCCTTTTTGGACTTCCGTTCCGGTGTCTGTCGGAGTCACACTCCTCATCATCTCATTTCCCCTCCTCTTATCTTCTTCCCTTTGGGGAGGGCATCCGCAGGTACCGTCGGAGTTGACCTTGCTTTATCAGGGATTCTATGTACTTCCTTAGTTGGAAGCAGTCCTCATTATCGTGCCCGTGGTCCCGATGGAATTGGCAGAACTTTTTCATGTTCTTTTTATTGTCAGAGGTCATGGCCTTCAGTCGTTGGATCTGAGTTCCTTGCCTTTCCATCGCCATAAAGATGTTCGTCCTTGTGGTGTTTAGGGGAGTGAAAGCCAGTGGCTTCCTTCCCTTAAGCTTCCGAGGTCATCCCCTTGATTCGGCTGGGTAGCGACTTTGCTGGCTCGGCCCCTCGGTGCGAATGTGATCAGGTTTTGTGCCTCCCATTATCAGTTCTTCAGCAGTCATGTGCTGCTCGGCCCTTCGGTAAAATTCACCGAGCGTGTCGGGGGGATCCTTGGAGAATTCATAGAACAACTGAGAGTCTCTCCGAAGTCCTCATGTCATGGCTAGGATACGTATTTCTGGCCTGAAGTCTGGAACACTTAAGGCTTCCCTGTTGAACCTTTCGACATAGTCGCGAATGGTTTCTCCATTTTTCTGCGCTATGTCAAACATTTGGACTGGCATCTTCGCCATTGGCGGGCTTTCGATGAATTGCTGCGTGAAGGCAGTAGATAACTCTTGGAACTCCATGATGGTTTCAGGAGCCAGTGAGTTGTACCATGCCGTTGCTGGCCCAAAAAGGGTGACCTTAAAACATTTGCGCAAGGTGGCATCATCAGCACTGTGTAATACCATGCTGCGCTTGTATTTGGCAAATGAGACTGGGGGTCAGTCCGGCCATCGTAGGTCTCCAATCGAGGTACCCGAAAGTCACTCGGCATGGGTGCTTCGACCACTGCTCGGGTGAATGGTGATTCGTCTCCATTGAAGGTTTCTGACAACCTAGCCCAGATGGGCTTCCGAGCTACCTGCCTCTCCACTCTTTCTAGCCTCTTTAAGATTTTCTCCATGAGGAGTGTGGCATTGGGCTCTTCTTCCTGCTATTTATAGGCCTCTGGGAACGGAGACTGACGTCTCCTGTTTGGGGAGTGACTTCGGTGCCGAGGAGATGGCGACTTTTCTTCAGGTGAAGAACTCCTTCGGCGGGGAGTTCTGGGTTGTTTTGGCACTGTTTCTCCCATAGGTCGCACCCTGAGGGGTATGTTTTCTGTCGAGGACTCATCACGTTGATCCCCACTTCCTGAACTTCGGTGAGTTGACCTGAGACTTTTCTCCCGGCGAGGTACTGGTGAAGAGGGTCTTTGACTCGGAGCTGGCTGTGGCCATCTTTGGTCTAACTGCTGTGTCATTTCAGCCACAACAGAGCATTGGAACTCACGCAGGAAACCCATGGTAATAGTCAGAGGATGTTCATCCTCAGGCAAGGAAGTCTCGGCTACAGTTTGTTCGACCACCGGTTGAACTTCTGGCGCGGACGGTGACTTCGGAAGTCCCTTGTCCTTAGAACGCCGAGTTTCAACGATGGCGACCCGGGGGTGAGCTCCCACAGACGGTGCCAAATGATGCCCTGCAGCATCTTCGTTATGTGACAAGGTGAGACCGGGAGGGATTTTTAGTGAGGAAGAACGTCTGAAGTGGAGATTTCCCAGGAGAACCTGCCTGAAACGTTCATAAAACAGTGGTTAGGAGGTCCCTAGAGTCTTTTTCAGGGGGGAGCCTCCGACGCCCAAATCAGTGTTTTAGAGGTGGAAAGAAAGTAATAAAACGAAGAGGCTTGCTCTTTTAGGGTCAAATATCCCTTTACCTGGGGTGCTTACCTAATATTTATAGAGGGGTGAATAGTAGAAGTCCGCTTGATGTGGCCGGCCCAGATTATGACACGTGTTCGGTCAGATGCGATCCACATTTTCGGGGAGAAGGGAAGCATCTAGCCGACTACAGGCCACCTGGCCAGGAGTCTAGGCCGCGCGAGGGCGGCGTGTTAGAGCGTGTCTAGGGGCGGCGTGTCAGGGACGTGTCAGAGGCCCCTTAATTACTTCTACCGTACTCCCAAGGTTCCTTTGGTAGAACAGAGCTCTTTGGAGCAAGAGAACTATTCCCAAGATCACTTCAGTAATCCAGGGATATCCTCAGTGAGGGTGGTCCTATTCGGAGACGTCCTTCTTTGCCTAGAGTGATGATAGACCGTATTCTCGAGGTTGGCACTGTCGTCCCAAGGGATGAAGAATTTCCAAGGTCGGATGTATGAGAGGGGCCGGACATCCTTCTTTCAGCAGTTGGTGCTTTTCCCTCCGAGGGTAGTGCCTTACTCAAGCCTACGAGTTTGAAAGGGGATAGGCACTTCGGCTATCAAATGCATCATGAATAATGTTACCACCTAACAAAAATGGGAGAGAATTACAAAGTGTGGCATAATAGTAAAAAACCATTATATTGTGTAATTTTTACTATAGTGATTGAAGTGTGAAGGCTAAAGGGCATGATCAACGCCTCCTTAAAAGTGTTCTAAGATGGTAACTTGGCCTCCAAGAAAAGCTGTAAGGATTTCTTGTTTGTCAAGTAACGTATGGACCTTTTTGTGAGGTTTTGAAAATTCAGGTACTTAATTGCAAAACTCTCAAGAAAGAGCTTTAAAGAGTTATTGGAAGGACATGAATGGTATGAAAGTGCTATTGGAGGACCAAATTGCTTATAGAAGACAAGTTTGGACAAAGGAAACACTAAAGGTATCAAGGACCTAAATGTCCTAGTGTAAACCTTAAGATGTTCAAGCTTTTGACTTAAGTCAAAGGGTGAAATTATGAAGTTATCTCAACATGAGGGAGGTCGGCTATGGCTTGAAAAATGATAAAAAAATGTGGGAAAAATGTGGACCAATGAGTTTAAGACAATGAAACCATGGTTAGTGAGAAGGAAAATGACATAAATCATGATTAAGGCTAATAAGGGTGTTTAGTGCCCTAAAGCCAATTCAAGAAGCCAAACTCAATTTTGCCCTTTCATATTCGACCCAACCAGCCATCACCCACCCCAACACCTCCTCCATAGCTCCTCCATAGCCACCATACCTCCAAGCTTGCAACTAGTTGCAATTGAAAGCAAGAAAGAGCAATTGCAAGCATACTAGTGCTATTGCTTTGGTACACCAAGAATCAAGTTTTAATTTCGGCATACCCACAAGGTAAGGAGTTCTATTGCTCTCATGGAATGTTTACTGTATTTCCAAGCATCTATGGATCTAGGGCTAGACTTAGAAGAGAGCCATGAGCTCGATGAACCAAGCTTAGTGAGGGGAATACACTTAGTCAAGGTTTTGTGACCTAGTGTGAAGTGTAGAATAATGGCAGCAAATTTAAGGGTTTCTAGAGCTGAAAGTTAGTACTAACTTGTGTTAAAACTCTCCTAAGTCCAATATTATGATTGAGGAGGGCTGCCATAATGATCTACTTATGTTTAATACATGTTTTATGGACTAACCAATGAATGTTGTTGCTACCGCATTACATATGTTTGGTGTTTGTGAATGATTGCTACATTTGGTTGCTCTATATTAGATATATGCATTGTGTTCTCTTTTTTTTTTTAGTTTCTTTGAATGTAGATGATTGCTAAAGGTTACATTACCTTGGTGTTAAAGTGTTCTCCTTACTAAGTTTCTCCATGAAACTTACCTCCCTTCAAATCTGCCCATTTCAAGTCCAGCAGAAAGATTATATTCAAAATGACCTTTGTCATTTTTTTTTGATCTAAAATTTCGGGTACATGAACTTCCATGTGTCTACTTATGATCTAGAAATTTTGGTGATTTTATGAGCACATTTGGTATTTTTAGTGATGGTGCTTATTGTGTTACGAAGCAGTTGTCCAGCATCTTGTTTCTGGAGTGCATTGTGTCTCAAGCATCTCTTGTGACTTGGGTAGTGCATGGATGTATGCACATGTAAGACATGGAAATTTTGGGTGATGTATGTGAACATTTGTGGGCTAAATGGCTATGTAAGTGAAGCTATGCGCAAGCTGTCTAAGTGTAAATGATTGGCTACTTGTTATAAATTTTGTTTTGGCTGCTTAAAGTTGCTAGAGGCGAGAGCATGTAATTCCTATGTGTATTGGACATGTATGGGATAGTCTTCAAGGGCTTACACCTTGTGAATAAAGTATTTGCACACTTATGAAATTTTGTATGAGCATAATGGTCATAGAGTGTACAGAATTTTGACCCTGCACTCAAAGTTCTATATCTCCCTGTGTAGAATGAATCTTGGTATGAAATTTTGACCATACCTAGAGCATATTTAGAGGTTTAATTGGGATTTGGAATTTTTTGCATTTAGAGCCTTGTAGCCAAAGTTATTGTGTTTCAAATTTGGCTGATTTACTGTTCATTTGGTCAGAATTTTGTCACCAACTTAAAAAATCTATAACTTGGTCCATAGGTGGGCTATTGATGTAAACCTAAATTCCCTGGTTTGTTTAAAATCTTTACTTGATAATGAAGCAAAGAAAATGGGGGGTACATTGCTAGATTAATACAGTTTTTTTTAGGAAGTTTCGGGTGTAGTGGTTGGTTACTTAAACTTAACGAGCTTGCCTAATGTGTGGTAGCCAAGATTAAGACTTGTGCTAGTGTTTTCCTTCCTTGTTAACATGGTGTGCATAAAATGTGAATAATAGTTGGACCAATATGCATGCATTTACATAGTGCCCAAGGGGGCCACTTGGGTATGCACACTAAAGGTATTGTTCTGATGGCCTACAGAACATACCAGCCTTGAGAGTTTTAAATGCACAATTTTAGCACCATAACTGGACTAACTCAGAGTGGGTAACAAATAAAATCTTTGCTAAATAGTTAGGCTGGAACATAGAAGTCTTTGTAGGTGACATGATCATCAAAAGCAGGGAGATTGACTATCACTTTGATGAATTACGTGAAACTTTTCAAAGGGTGAGATAATTTAATATAAGGTTGAACCCCAAAAAATTTACTTTTAGGGTCCAATCAGGAAAATTTCTTAGATATATGGTCTTTAAGAGATGAATTGATGCCAACCCAGATAAAATTAAAGCAATACTAGTACTGCCTGACCCCTAGAAAAAGTAGAATGCCCACAAGTTAGTAAGGAGATTGACCGCCCTAGGACGTTTTGTGTATCATTTTAGGGACCATTGCCAAGCCCTCTTCTGGATACTCAAAATAGAGGTGATGTTTGGATGGACAAAAGAGTGTCAAAAAGATTTTAACCAAATCACAGAATACTTATGATGACAACTCCTACATTGAAGCAACAAAGGCCCAATGAACCCTTCATGAATGGACAAAAAAGTGTCAAAAGGCTTTTAAGTAAATCACAAAATATTTATAACGACTCCCTACATTGAAGTAATAGAGGCCCGATGAACCCTTCATATTATATTTGGTAGCCATAGAATGCTTAATCAGCACTGTTCTCATTAGAGAGCAAGGACTTGAGCAATGGCCTATATACTATATCAACCAAACTTTCCAAGAGGCCGAATCACGATACCCCGTCCTCCAAAAGGCCATCTTTGCCCACGTAGTAACATCCAGAAAGTTGAGGAATTATTTTCAGATGCACAAGATCATCGTATGGATGTTACTACCCCTCAAAGATAGCGTTAAAAAACTAGACCAATCTAGAAGGTTAGCCAAATGGTGTATTGAGTTGGGGGAATTTGAGATTTAATATGAACCCTGAAGGGCTATCAAAGCTCAAGCATTGGCTAACTTTATTGTAGAGATGATGCCAGCACAAAGTTCTCAAGAAAAGCTCCAGCCTAATGTCCCACCTTTAAGAGATGTATGTTGATGGAAAGTCTGATCAAAACTACCAAAGGTTTCAGGGTCGTATTATGAAGACCACTTGGCATGGAAGCCAGACTTAGAATTGAGTTCCAGTTTCCATTTACAAGTAATAGAGCTAAGTACGAGTCCCTTCTAACGGGGCTATAAATGGCTGGTCGAGTGGGGGTGCAATGTCTACAAATATACAGTGAGTCCCAGATGATCATGAATCAAGTCACTAGAGCTACTAGAGCTAGAGATCCAACTCTGTGTATGTCCTTAAACTTGGTTAAGAATTTAATAAAGACATTTAACTTCGAGCAGGTCCAAAAAATTCTAAGGGCCTAGAATACTAGGGCTAATGCCCAATCAAAAGGTCAATAGAAGGCCTTGATAGAAGAGATAATGGAACCATCAATCCACTTATTCAACTAATAGGGCCTCGTAGATGATTGAAGACAGCTGATACAACTTTATCTTAAGACTGGGACCCTAAGCAAGATACCAAAGGAATAAAGGAAGAACAAGATATGATCAGGAAGGTTCATCATTGTAGGAAATGAGTTACATAGATCAGGATTCAATTCATCCTTTTAAAGATGCCTAACTCCCCAAGAAGGATAGGAAGTCCTTGGAAAAATCCATCAATGAGATTATAGAGCACAAATTGGCACAGATTCCCTAGCTCACAAGGCATTGAAGTAGCTATGTTTTTGGCAAGTTACCACTCTGAGTACTTCAATACAGCGACCATATTTAGTGTATTAAGTCCCAGGAGCTATGCATGTTCTGTAGGCCATCAGAACAATGCTCACTATATTACCCAAGTGGCCCTCTTGGTCTTTATGTAGATATATGTATATTGGTCAACCATCACACACATATTCACATACAATTTCATTTGGAAGTGATGATGATAATAAAATTTTTATTCCTAGCCAATATGGAATTTGAGTAAAATCCTCAAGTGCATGAACAATCATATGCACACTTGGTACTATTAGTGCCCATTTCATGTGTCCAAACTGTCACACCATGTCTAACTCAAATTCTACCCATGTTCCCCTGTGCCCTAAAGGTATTAAACCCTTTAATAAACTTAAACCTTCATAGGGAAATAAAATTGAGGCATTAAATCCATCCAGGTTTGCAATTACAGATTTTATACTCAACCGGTTAAAATTGACCATATGAACAGTACACAGTGAAATCAGCCAACTTTGACAGGCTATAACACTGGCTACAGGGCACCAAATCTAGTAATTCAAACACTAAATTCTTAATCTTGAAGTGTTTTAAGTATGTTCAAAATTTCAGAGCTAAATTCATTTTATACCACAAGTTATGGCTCTTGGAGTACTGGGTACCAAATCTGTACAACTAATGACCATAATGCCCATACAAAATTTCATAAAATTCATACACTTCATTTCCAAGTGCAAAACCAACATGGGCAAGTTCTTAAATGTATTAAACACCTAGGAAAGTCATTCCCCTAAATTGAGATGCATTCCATAAGAATTAGACATAATTTTATTTGAAACAGCCAATGAGTTGCAAAACGAACAGAATTGAACATTCAACCTCAAACATCACTTTATTGCTTTATATATCATCCATACACTATCCATAGTGTATTTACATATATATATGAATCATAAATATGTCCTAGATTAGTTGGGTATGTACACTAGCTTCTTGGAGAGCCTTACAAACACAATGCACTCTAGAAACTTCAAAAGGCAGCTTCTGCGTAAGGCAGAAAGTACTAACACTAAAATTAGTGAATGTGCTCCAAAAATCATGAAACACTACATTTTAATACTAGACATATTGAAGTTTATGTAACTAAAAATTCATACGAAAAATCAAACTAGAACTATTAGTTTGAATATTCTCTTTCAGGTGTTCTTGAAAATGGACAGAGAGGGGAGTAAGCACTTTGTAAAGAACTTAGTAAAGGCTTTCATTGTAAAGCCTGTTAGTGTTGTGCCCAAAAGCCAATCGTGAGATGATTGTATTTTTGCACATTAATTCATGATATTTTATTAAGGCATTAATCCAGCAATTATGTTTGTTGTTTTGTTTCTGCGTAACGTAATAAACATAATTGTAACCCTAAAATAATAATATTCTTAAACGTCCCTGGTCTAGTATTATTGTGGAGCGGGTTGCAATAATACATAACGACTAGCATATATGGAGACTAATATGAGATATGTAGTCTACATATGGGTACAAGTTGGAGAACCTGTGTACTAGACCGACCCACCAAGAGAACACTACATGGATCGTTATATGAGTGTCATAAGTGATTCTCATAGTGATCATGGTATATGTAGTCCTTCGACCTAAGATCATCAAGGTTCCCTACATGTGAGTCACATACTTTGATACTTTCCTTTGTTGCTCGTAACTGAGTGAACTTGAAGGAGGTCATTGGGTATGCCATATATCATGCGGAGGGGTTTGTATGATCAAGATGGGATTTTTCCCTCCTATGTAACGGGAGTGATATCTTCGGGCCCCTTGATAGAGTAAGACTTAGAAAAATGCATGGCCATGCTCGGATGAATTGATATACGATATCAATGTCATCAGTTTAAGTTGGTCTACTCGGTAATCAAGAAACCAAAGATTGGGCTATACGAGAGTGACACATTCCATGTCTCGTGCTTAGTCTTGATATCTTGGACAAAGGGACAATGGCATATATCGGTGATGATCATAAAGGTTTAGTCGAATCATCGACAATCTTGTCACTTGGGTAGTAATGATGTGTTGCTAGACACCGCTCATTGCTTATGATCATAAATGTGATTTATGATCATTGCCAACGTGGTAAGAGCCTATTGGGTTGCACACATAGAGCTATTTGGATCATTAGAGTGCATGAGCTAATAATTTGGGTTTTGGGTTCACAATAATTTCGTATTAATAATGGGCCCTATAGTTGAGCCATTATTAACCCGATATTAAAGCCTAATTGGATTAGGGCTTTGAAACCCATTAGGCCTGGAAGTTGAGTCTCACTATAAATACAATTTCTAGTGAGAAATTCACAGGTCTCCTTGCCCTAGCCTTCCAAAAAGGACAGCCGCACTCTTCTCTTGTAATTCCTTGGAGGACGCAGGCTAGCACTGCGAGCGCAAGAGAAACGCATCTGCCGGGACGTGGTGGAAGCGTGGTGATCCCAGAAGCTAGTGTGGATACCATAGAGAGCTTGAACATGTCAACTGTTCAAGTTTTGTGATTCGACTCTACAGTTGAGTGAGAGATCTCAACCAAAAATTTGGTATGAAAATTTTCGAACACCCGGTTTACCCCATTTTACTTGGATCCTGGAGGGTTTCGGTTAAATTCCGTTGCGCTGTTTTGCTCCTGAAACCCAACAAAGCCTTCCATAGAAACGTACCACCTGAAATCCAAAGACATAAAAACATACAAAAACAACACATACACGCAAATATGGCAGCCATATGCACCAACAAACACAGCAACAAACACATGTAATGCTGACAACAATAACACATTAGGGTTCGTCAATAATCATTCAATAAAACAATAAGATATCACTTTAGTAACACAATGGCAGCCTTCCTCAAGCTTTTGCTTGATCTTAGAAGTCTTTTAGGTCTTAGTTAGTACTAACTTAGGCTCTAGAAACCCTTCTTTCTTCCTGCCATCTTTAGCATGGTAACACTAAGGCCGAAACCTTGCCATGCTTTTTTCCCCTTAGCCCATACTTGGTTCCTTGAGCTTTTAGCTCTCGTCCAAGCATGGTCATAGCTTCATGGATGTTTCGAAAAATAGTAAACAATCCAGGAAACTTTAGAAAACCCTTACCTTGAGGTGTTAAAGCTGAAACCCTAGATGAGCCCGAAAACTAGGGATTTTGTGCTCTTTTTTGAATTATCTTGCTTTCTCTTGCTTTCTCTTGATTTCTTAAGGTATGGTGGCTTTGGAAAGATGTGGAGAAGTTCAAGGAAGAACTCTAGCAGGTGGAGGTCAAATTTTTGGAAGAAATGGGAAGAAAATGATTTTTTTCTAGTTTTATTTTTTTCTTGGTCTTTAGTAATGGTATGTTTGCAAATTTTGTAAACTTTAGGCCACACATGGACAACGTTTTTACCAGCCATTTAGGATGGCAAAATGAAAGTTTTTGACCTTTTTAACCTTGGTCAAGGGTCATTTTCACCTTTAGAAAAGTTTCGGACACTTAAGCCGTTAAGCGTCCTTAAGCATTAAATGACTTACTTTGCCTCCTTGAGCACCTTGGTCCCCAGCAATATCCTTAATTCCATCCATATCCTTTCCATAGCCATCTTTGGAAATTTGTGCAATTTCGTACCCAAACTTTTTAACTTTGCAATTTAGTCCATAGGTTACTTGAAAATTAGGCAATATGCCAATGCTTTCTTAAGAACCAAACTATCATTCTTTGTGCCACTTAAGAGAGTATATATTGAATACTTTACACTTCAAAATTCATACACTATGGTGAAAATTAAAGCATATAAGTTTGGGTCCTTATGCTATAATTTTCCCATTTTGTGAAGGTGGTAATGTTCCCCCCCCCCTCCTAAAAATTTTGATCCTCCAAAATTGCCTTTACCTTGGGGTACTCTTTTGGATATCTCTCTTGCATTTCTTTCTCAGTTTCCTAGGTCACCTCTTTTTCGGAATGGTGTGACCATTGAACTTTGACCATGGGAATAATTTTGTTTCTTAGCAATTTGGTATCCTTAGCTAAGATAGCTATAGTTTTCTCTTCATATGTCAGACTAGGCTCTAACTGTATGTCTTCCACCACTATAGTATGCTTTGTGTCTAGTAAACATTTCTTAATCATATTGATGTGAAAAACATTATGGACACTTGACACACTTGGCGGTAAAGCCAGCCTATAAGCCACCTTGCCAACCCTTTCTAGTATTTCATAAGGACCAATGTACCTTGAAGCTAGCTCACTTCTTTTACCAAATCTGTCAATGCCTTTGGTTGGTGCCACTTTAATCCATATATTATCACCAACCTCAAACTCTGAGTCTCTTCTTCTTTTGTTTACATAAGCAATGGTTCTCTTATTAGCTATTTTTAACCTTTCCTATATCTTCTTGATTTTACTTGTTGTCTCTTCAATAATCTCTAGACCCAATGCTTGCCATCTTCTAACATTTCTCTGGCAGCTAACCCTTGGCCTTTTGTAGTGTAGGGCCTTGGCCTAATTGGAGCACTCCCTACTTCACCTGGGCAAGTGAAGTAGTGTATCATGGCTATTGACTACTTAACTAAATGGGTGGAGGCAAAGCCCTTAACAACAACAACAACAACCCCTCAAATCATAAAATTCTTGTTGAAAAATATAATATGCTGATTTAGATGCCAACAATTCATCATTACAGACAATGCTAAATAGTTTGATAATTATTATGTGCGTCGAGTTATGGATGAGACGGCCCTCGGAGCTTTAAGTCTAATCAGCCAGGTAATTAGTTAATTTAATAAATTACACTTTAGATAATTTATTTGCAAGCTAAGTCTCGGTAATTTAGGGTCCAATAGTTAAAAATGAATAAAATTGATCATTTAAGCAAGCTGGGCCAAGAGGGGTATTTTGGTCATTTCATATAGTGACCCATTTTTATTGCATTGTTGGATAAAGCATGAAAAAAATATTAAATTTGAGGTATCATGATTTTCCGTGATTTCTGCTCTATCATCATGAAATTTTGGATTAACTAGATTGTTCAAAAGTGGTTTAAATGTAACCCTGATAAAGGTAGGGACAAAATGGAATATAACTGAAAGCATGGGACTGGCCACGTATTTGTTAGTGTTGTGCCCAAAAGACAATCATGAGATGATTGTATTTTTGCACATTAAGTCATGATATTTTGTTAAGGCATTAATCCAGCAATTATGTTCGTTGTTTTGTTTCTGCATAACGTAATAAACATAATTGTAACCCTAGAACAATGATATTCTTAAACGTCCCTGGTCTAGTATTATTGTGGAGCGGGTTGCAATAATACATAACGACTAGCATATATGAAGACTAATATGAGATATGTAGTCTACATATGGGTACAAGTTGGAGAACTTGTGTACTGGACCGACCCACCATGAGAACAGTACATGGATCGTTATATGAGTGTCATAAGTGATTCTCATAGTGATCATGGTATATGTAGTCCTTCGACCTAAGATCATCAAGGTTCCCTACATGTGAGTCACATACTTTGATACTTTCCTTTGTTGCTCGTAACTGAGTGAACTTGAAGGAGGTCATTGGGTATGCCATATATCATGCGGAGGGGTTTGTATGATCAAGATGGGATTTGTCCCTCCTATGTAACGGGAGTGATATCTTCGGGCCCCTTGATAGAGTAAGACTTAGAAAAATGCATGGCCATGCTCGGATGAGTTGATATACGATATCAATGTCATCAGTTTAAGTTGGTCTACTCGGTAATCAAGAAACCAAAGATTGGGCTATACGAGAGTGATACATTCCATGTCTCGTGCTTAGTCTTGATATCTTGGACAAAGGGACAATGACATATATCGGTGATGATCATAAAGGTTTAGTCGAATCATCGACAATCTTGTCACTTGGGTAGCAATGATGTGTTGCTAGACACCGCTCATTGCTTATGATCATAAATGTGATTTATGATCATTGCCAACGTGGTAAGAGCCTATTGGGTCGCACACATAGAGTGATTTGGAGCATTAGAGTGCATGGGCTAATAATTTGGGTTTTGGGTTCACAATAATTTCGTATTAATAATGGGCCCAATAGTTGAGCCATTATTAAGCCCGAAATTAAATCCTAATTCGATTAGGGCTTTGAAACCCATTAGGCCTGGAAGTTGAGTCTCACTATAAATACAACTTCTAGTGAGAAATTCGCAGGTCTCCTTGCCCTAGCCTCCCAAAAGGACAGCCACACTATTCTCTTGCAATTCCTTGGAGGACGCAAGCTAGCACTGCGAGCACAAGAGAAATGTATCTGCCGGGACGCGGTGGAAGCGTGGTGATCTCGAGAGGCTCGTGTGGATACCATAGAGAGCTTGAACACGTCAACTGTTCAAGTTTTGTGATTCGACTCTACAGTTGAGTGAGAGATCTCAACCAAAAATTTGGTATGAAAATTTTTGAACACCCGGTTTACCCCATTTCACTTGGATCTTGGAGGGTTTCGATTAAATTCCGCTGCGCTGTTTGGCTCTCAAAACCCAACAGTATTTATATCTGTGAAGGAACCAGGTGCGACGTAATACCAACTTTGGTCCTGAATTTCTAATCGTGTTACGAATAAACCCAAATTTACTGGAGAGTACAAAGTGGGCTTTGAGCACGTGATTTTTTTAAAGTGTGGCGGCGATGTCTTATTTAAGTCAACCAGGTCATTTCTTCCACACCTAACCACCCGAAACTTTACCCCTCTTCCCAGAAACACCATGGGCAAACTTGGTTAAGCTTCCAGCAGCCAAACCCTCTCAAATTAACCACAAATTAAGTAAGTTTTTGAAGAAAAATCAAGTATAAAGCAATCCTAAGCTTGATTTTCAAGCTATTTGTTCAAGTAAGTTCTAATTTTTATTTCCCCTATTTTCAAGCTTCATTTCAATCCTGTAGCCGCTGCAAATGGTTATTAAGTTGGCTTTCTTGATGCTTGATAAGAGAAAACAAGCAAGAAAAGCTTGGAAATTAAGCTTGTAAAAGAAAGGGCCTTAGGTATGGTTGATTTTGGAATAAAAGGATTTATCGATTCTCCATTTAATTCCAGCTTTTAATTGTTTATTTTGGGCTGTAATATGGTTGAAATTGCTGGAAAAATAATGGAAAAATGAACAAGAAGTCCTTCTAATTAAATATGGTGAGTAAAGAAGAACAAAGGCTTTGTTAAGGGCCGATTGACTAAATCCATAAAAAGGGTTAAGTTAATCATTTAAACCATAGTGGGAATTATTAATTGTTGGCCTAAAGAATGGTTGTCTTATTGTTAAATGATTAATTATAGGTAATCACTCAAGCTACTATAGGAAGACCCTAGAAGAGACTAGAACCGAGACAAAAGGCTAAGTACTTGAAGCTTGCAAACTAAGTTATCTAAGGTAAGGGTTATTTAATTTGTATGCTCATGTGTTAAATAAATTTTGCTATGATACTTGTATATCAAGTGGCCGAATTATGGATAAATTTAACAAGCATATGATTTGAGTATTGATGGCTATTTGAAAAGCTTATATGATTAGGTTTGGTAAGAAGCCAAACTATGAAGTGCATATGAAGTGTGTTAGTGCATATTTGTAAACTTATATCTATAGGCAAAATGGACCTTAATATGGTCTAATTTACGGTGAGTATGATGGGTTAGGAACCTACGATACCTAAGGTCACAATGATGGGCTAAGACCTGGATGGACCTAAGGGGGGGAGGTGTCCTTAACCACTCACGAAACCTTAAAAAGGTAGCATTAACACATGCATTAAATAAGCAAATAGTTCACTCCTGTACATAAAATAAGGGATATTGGTAAATACTAAGAAGCTTTCAAAGCAGTATTTGTATGGACAAGTTGGACTTGTCAATTGCAGAACAAATGAGTAAAGGAATTGTGGGAACTAGCTACTCCCATAATTATTGGCCAATAATACGAGTTCCTAGCACTATGACTTGAGCTCAAGTGCACTATGCATATATCGACATCCTTATGGATAATATGCACGGTGCTATGTTGTTGATTTTCTTGCAGGTTATAACCCTTACAGAGAACTTTTGGTTCTCACATCCCTTATATATTTTGTGTGCAGATACTGGTGGACCTGGGGCTAATAACCAATAAAGAAACTAGTTGTTAGTATTTTGATACCAAGTGTGCAGAAGTTAATTACTATTGTACATTATTATTAAGTTTCTTTCTTGCAGGTTCTTAATTACTGGAATACTAACTTACTGGCCTTTGTTGTACAAAGGAAAGAAACAGGGAATACCAGAACACTGTAGTGACCCCTTTTTGATAGTGTAACTCAAGTGGGATTGGATCCCAAGATTCTCAGTGTGCAGCATATGTATAACACTTTTGTGTATGATGTATATATATGTGTCTGGAAGTTATGCCTCTGGTAAATGCTATGGAACTAGTGGTTGTGTTCCCTAGTAGCTTGTATGGATTCACAATGCATAATAGTATATTTTATATAAATGCATGTTTGAAGTGCTGGCCAGTTGCATCGATTATATATTATTTTTATGGTCATTGACCTACAGCCATAGTACGGCGTAGTATAAAACAATATTGCATTAAGGATTTAATCAATTAGCATGCCCACTAAGGACAAATTTACACAGGCTTAACACTATATGAGTGTAAGGTTCCTAGGTGATGCCCAGCTGCATCTTCGTTGTGTGACATGGTGAGACCTGGAGGGACTTTCAGTGAGGAAGAACGCTTGAAGTGGAGGTTTCTCAGGAGAATCTGCCTGAAATGTTTAGAAAACAGTGGTTAGGAGGTCCCCGGAGTCTTTTTCCGGGGGGGGAGCCTCCGACGCTCAAGTCAGTGTTTTGGAGGTGAAGAGAAAGTAGTAAACGAAGAAGTTTTCTCTATTGAGCCCAATCTCTCCTCACCAGGGGTGCTTACCGAATATTTATAGAGGGGCGAACAGTAGAAGTCCGCTTGACGTGGCCGGCCCAGATTATGACACATGTTCGGTCAGATGTGATCTGCATCCTCAGGGAAAAGGGGAGCATCTAGCCGACCACAGGCCGCCTAGGCCCCTACGAGGGTGGCGTGTCAGAGCGATTCTGCAGGCGGCGTGTCAGAGCATGTCTGGGGGCGGCGTGTCGAGGATGTGGCAGAAGCTCCTTAATTACTTCTGCCGTACCCCCGAGGTCCCTTTAGTAGAAGAAACCTCTTCGGAGCAAAACTATCTCCCAAGGTTACTTCAGTATCCCAGGAATATCCTTGCTGAGGGTGGCCCTGTTTAGGGATGTTCTCTGCTGCCGAGGATGGTCCGGTTATCTTACCGAGGATGACACTATCTTCCCTAGAGATGAGGAATTACCGAGGTCGGATGTGAGAGGAGCTGTACATGGTTCTTCCCGAAGTTGGTGCCCCTCCTTCCGAGGGTGGTGCTTTTCCTATACCTACGGGTTTGAAAGGTGATAGGCACTTCGGCTATCACATGCCCCCCCTGAAAAATCAAAACGGAGACTTCGGCTTTAATCTCCTAGAGGACGCCTTGCCGAACTCTGAGTTCGAGACACTGCTCAAGGAGGCCTTCCTGGCCGAGGTATATTTACCTAGTTCTTCGGTGACCTCGGGGCGTGTACTCCTTTTATTTTCACTTTTTCTACTGCAAGCTAGTGAACCGCCGCGTCTTGTGACCAGGCATGTCAGTTATGGATGGGCACGCCTGGGTTTTCGCGATGTCAGGGGGCGTGCCCTAGTTTTTCGTGTTGGATGATATGTGGCCTCTGATGGACGGCGAATAGTTACATCGGTTACGTTAATTGCGTCTCTTCACCTTCGAGGTGTAATAATGATGACGTTTTGTTTACCCTCTTCGGCTTATATAAGCGCCTCTTGCCTCATTTCTTCATACTCTTCTCTTTTGCTCTTCATCTGCTCTAGAGCTCTCTCTCGTCTTTTTTCTCTTCTGACAGTGGTTTTAGCGGCTGAACGATTTCCGGCAACCCCTCACGACGGCGTCCAGGAATTCAAATTTTGGCAAAACCTTCGGTGGGTCTTTCCTTCTATAGCTCTTCCTTTCTACTGAGGTTGTTTTAGGTTCTGTTTTTCCGAAGTCCTTCGATCCTCTTCTTTCATTTTCCCCGATATCACTCTTTTTTTTTTTTAAGAGATGTCGAGTCCAACTCTGTTGATGTCCGTCCGTCCTCTTCCCGAAAGCTTTCTTCCCCTCGAGTCTCATCCATGCTGTACTACTTCGGAGAAGATGACGAAGTGGATAGCAAAATTCTACCTTGCCTCTTACCTCGTCCCGAGGTTGCCTTTCCTGGGCTCATACGGTTTCAGTGCTCATTCGGGTGAGATCACTTTTTATCGAGCCCAACTAAATGCCGGTCTTCAGTATCCTCCCTATCAGATGATATGCGAATTCTGCAAGTTTCACGGGATTGCTGTGAATCAGCTCCCTCCTAATTCTTATTCTTACTTCAATTCTTTTCTTTGCATGTGCGGAGTTTTTAAGATACAATCCCACTTTCTTTTCTTCCTTCAATACTACAAACTCCACCCGGTCTCGAATGGTGGCTTTTACTTCTTGCTTCCCCGAGGGTCTGGGAGCAAAAAATTCACTTTCACCTTCGACAATAGGGATAGTTGACGGGGGTGGCAGAAGAAATTCTTTTTCGTGTCAATTGCCGAATTTTGGAGCCACGTACCGACCAGATGGGCTTCAGGGACACTTAAGATCGATGTGGTCGACCCTAGGAAGCTTCTGAGCTTGGGATTGCTCGCCGAATTCGATGAGTTTGACCGGCGAATTCGGGCAGTTGCGAATTGGGATCCTGAGGCCCCTCCGCGTTCTCTGTACCCCTTTCCCATTAAGTGGGACCTCATGACCGAAGAGGTCCTTCGGGAACTGGGGGTAGTGAACGTACACAAGTCGGACACGAACATGCCCATGCCTGCTCTTCCGCGTAAAAAGGCATGGATAGTGACGCTTCTTCGGGCTGAAATCTTGTACGAGGATTTTGCCGAGAGTAAGTCATCTTCTAGGATTTGCTATATGTTTTCTCTTTGGACTTACACTGATGTTTTTTCCTTTTGCAGATATGGGCGATCAGTCTGCTAATTTTTACAAGTCCCTTTTCCTCGGCCAGGCCGAGAAGGGGGAGAAAACGCGAAAGAAGACGTCTGCTAAGAGGAAGAAGACTACCGGAGGGCCTTCTAAGTCGAAGAAGGCCAAGGCGGATGTTGTTCCTCTTGCCAAATATGATGTGGAAGTGCAGGATCGGTCGCCTACTCCTTCCCCCATCCCTGCCGACCGTTCCTCGGATCCCGCTGCCTCCGAGGTTGTTCTAGGTTTGGATGCCGCCGAGACTGCGGTGGAACAGACTTCAGTCTGCGAGCTCGAAGAGAGCAGGAGGACGAAAGGCAAGAACATTCCCGACGAAGTCCTGGGAGTGGACGAGGTCGAGGACGACGTGACCGAAGTTCCACTAGGTTTGTTCCTTAGCCGTTCTTCTAGGAATCTTAGTATTTTCCATATCTATGACTTTTTAGATGAACGGCTTAGGGATGATGTACTGACAGAACTTCGGAGTGATCTCGCAGAGGATGTGGCTAATGCTCCCTGGTCGGAGGCTCATGCCCGAAGGAAGGCTCTTCGGGATAGGCATATCCCGAAGGACAAAGTGCCACGGGAGCCGTTCTGGACTTTCACGGAGGACATGAATTTGTTCTCTGAGGACAGCCAGTTAATGGCTCCCCAGATGGCGACGGGTGTGCTGATGAACGCCACCTTTCAGTCGCTCATCGAAGAGTGCCCAAATGAGGAGATCCTCGCGGCAAGGATGACCGAACACGCTGCCCAGGTAGGTTTTTCTTCTTTTCCTTAGATGAATTTCCCTATGTTTTTGTTGCTTCTTGACCCTTACTCGGGGTTTTCTTTTTTGCAGCTTTTGGCATACAGCGGGTACTTCCACTCCTGGGCGGTGAAACAGGCCGAGGCTTATTCTCGGTCCGAAGATTCTCTCAAGAAGGTGAAAGACTTTTATGCCAGATACGTCCTTAAGAACAGCAAGCTGAATAAGATCGTTCAGGAGGACGTAGTGAATCTTCAGGCCGAGCTTAGGGAGAGCAAAAAGGAGCTCCTCCTTGACTTTTTAGCTAAGGTCAAGGATCTCGGGTCAAAATGCGCTGCTCTCTCTTCAGATAATGAAGCCCTTCGGAAGGGAAAAGCAGAAGATGCTGAGAACCTTACGAAGGCACTTGCATTGAACGCCGCGCTCCTCTCTTTCCTATTTGCTTTGGATTTTCCCAAAGAGCCCAGGTGGACTTGGTCGAAGCTGGAGTTCCTCAACCTTCCTTCTGTAGTGCCTGTGCCTCCGAACGAGCCTATCCGAGAAGATGCCGATGCTGAGGAGACACAAGACGCTCCTGCCCAACCTTAGACCTTTTTCTTCTTCTTTTTGCCCTTGTAACCCTACAATCTTACTCTCAGTAATGGAATTCTTTATTTCAAAATTTGGCTAAGTCCCCGATGATTTTTTGTTCCCAAAGGTTGTTTTGACCACTTTCGGCCTGGGACCCTTAGTAATATACTTCTCACGCGTTTTATCGACCATCTTCGGGAGAACGCTAACTTCGGGGAATGCTAATGTCAGCGAATTCCTTAAATCAATAATCGACCTACTCTCAGCAGACATGTTCGGTTGATGCATAGTTAAGAAAAATGTCCCAACAGACTTTGAGGAAAAAGTGCATTTTTCTCATTCGGTAGGGTTTCTTAGGTGGAGTCAATCTTTCTGAAAATTTTCTGTACTTAGAAAAATTTCTAACTGTACAATTTTCAGACAAGCTTTCAAGCGTAAAACTTTTTCAAGGCATCTGAGTGCCAAGTATTTTTCAGCTCTCTACCTTCGGAGTCACCGAGTTTGTAGACTCCTTTCCGAACTTCATCCAGGACCAGATAAGGTCCCGCCCAGTTAGCCCGAAGTACTCCGTGAGACGGTTTTCGGGGTTCGAACTCAGCCTTTTGGAGAATGAGGTCTCTTTTCCTTATTCCTTTTGGCCTAATGCGCAGGCTCGTGGCTGTGGCCACTCTTTGCTGAAAGGCCTTTCTTCTTAGTTCAGCCACCTCTCTGTGTTCGTCAATTAGGTCGAGCTTAGTTCTCAAGCCGAGGTCGTTCCCTCCTTCGTCGAACACTTGCACTTTGATTGATTGCTGCACTACCTCGATAGGGATAATAGCCTCTATACCAAAGACGAATGAAAAAGGTGTCTCACCCGTGGCCCTTCGTGGCATTGTCCGATAACTCCATAGCACACTAGGAAGTTCTCCTGGCCATTTTCCCTTTGCTTCCCCCAACCTCCTTTTCAGACCATCTTTTATGGTCTTGTTGGATACCTCTACTTGCCCATTGCTCTGGGGATGAGTTGCCGGGGCGAAGTGCATCTTTATTCCAAGGTTGGTGATGAATTCTTGGAATCCCTTATCCGTAAACTGGGAGCCATTATCGGCCACTATCACCCTCGGTATGCCAAATCCGCGTAAAATGTTCTTCCAGACGAATTTTTGTATATCCTTTGCCGAAATGGTTACTAGGGGTTCTGCCTCTACCCATTTAGTGAAGTAATCCACTGCCACTACGCAGAACTTCACTCCTCTAGGTGCTGTCAGGAGTGACCCGATGAGATCTATGCCCCAAACAGCAAAGGGACAGGGGTAGTTTGCCGAGGTTATTACTTCTGAGGGAAGCCTTTGGATGCTGGCGTGTCTTTGGCAATTGTCACATTTTTGGACAAACTGCCTTACGTCCTTTCTTAAGGAGGGCCAAAAATACCCTTGGCGGAGTATTACTCCTGCCAAGGCGTCAGTTCCGATATGGGAACCACAAGCCCCAATTGTGGACTTTTTCGAGAACTATCCTAGTGTCCTCTTCACTGACACACCTTTGCAGCGAACTCGCATACCCCTGCTGGTACAATTCTTCCCCAATTAGGAAATATCGTCCGGAATGTCTTCGCACTTTTGCCGCTTCGTGAGGATCATCGGGAAGCTCTACAGTTGTAAGATACCTCTTTATAGGATCTTTCCATCCATTTTTCAAGGCTGCTATGCTCAGTGTTGCTATGCTCGGGTGGCTCAACACTTCGGTAAAGCTTTTTGACTTGGCCAAGTTGTCTGCTTCGGTATTTTCTCGATGGGGTACATTTTCAATATGTACTGCATCGAACTCCCGGATGAGCTTTGATATGAACTTGTGATATTTTGCCAAAGTTGGATCCTTCGCACTATAGTCCTCTACCATCTATCGGACCACTAGCTAGGAATCACTATGGGCTTTTAAGCTTCTCACACCAATCTTTCTAGCCAGGCACAACCCTGCTATAAGAGCTTCATATTCTGCCACGTTGTTGGTGACGTTAAACCCAAATTTGATTGGTTTCACGACTTCCAAACCTTCGGTACCGCGAATAACTACTCCAGCTCCTTGGTGTTTGGAGCCGAAGGCCCCATCTACAAAGAGAGTCCAATCTAGCTCACTTCTGCCGAGGTCCGATTAATCACCTTCGGTAACAGGTACTTCTGCAATGAAGTCCGCTAGAGCTTGGGCTTTTATTGCTATTCTTGGCTCATAAGTAATATCATACTCGCCGAGCTCTATGCACCACTTGGAAAGCCTTCCCGAATGGTCTACTCTTTTCATGACATCCCGAAGGGGTAGGTTACTTCAGATAATAATAGGGCGGGCTTGAAAATACGGACGCAGTCTCCTGCTTGCTAGCACCAGGGCATAGATAGCTTTTTGTAGTAAGGGATACCTGACTTCGGCGCCATGCAGGGACTTGCTCACATAGTATACTGGCCATTGCTCCGCCCCCTATTCCTTCACGAGAACCGAACTTAGTGCTTTTTCAGTAATGGCGAGGTATAATACAAGGGGTTTTCCCTTTCGTGGTTGCCGAAGAGTGGGTAGTCGAGCTAGATAGACTTTGAGCTCTTCCCAGGCCTTTTGGCAATCCTTGTTCCAAGGATGGTCATTGTTTCCAAGGTCACCACCATTTTTTTTTGCCTTGGCAAGGACCTTAAAGAATGCTCGGTAGGGGTCCCCGTATCTGGAAATGAATCTGCTCAGGGACGTTATTCTCCCAGTGAGCCTTTGTACATCTTTTGTTGTAACGGGAGTTCGGAATTCAAGCAGTGCTTTGACCTTTTCTGGGTTGGCATCAATACCTCTTTTCGATACCATAAATCCGAGGAACTTGCTTGAGCTTACGCCAAAGACGCATTTTTCAGGATTAAGGCGAATTCCGAATGCTCTAAGATGGTGAAAAGTTTCCTCCAAATCTGGAATATGACTGCCGGGCAATTTGCTCTTGACTATCATGTCATCGACATAGCCTTCCATGTTCCTCCCTATTTGGTCATTGAAGACCTTGTTCATCAGCCTCTGGTAGGTGGCTCCTGCATTTTTAAGCCCAAAGGGCATTCTGACGTAGCAAAATGTACTGACTTCGGTGATGAAGGCAGTTTTTTCCTCATCTTCAGGGTCCATCCTGATTTGATGATATCCACTGAAGGCGTCGAGGAAGCTCAGGAGTCCATATTTAGCGGTCAAATCTACCAATTGGTCTATTGGCAGGAGAGGATACGAATCCTTAGGGCAAACATCATTTAAGTTTCGGAGGTCGATGCACATTCGGAGTTTGTTGCTCCATTCTTTTGTGGCAATAATCACATTACTTAGCCATTCGAGGTATTTGACCTCTCTAATTACGCTTGCATTTACCAAGTGTTGGACTTCTATTTTGACAAAGTTGTTTTTGTGTGCCGAGAGGCTTCGCTTTTTTTGGCGAACAGGCTTTGCCTCTGGGCTCACTTTGAGGCTATGCTGTATTATGCGAGGGTCTACCCCAGATATGTCTTTCAGTGAGTAAGCAAACAGATCTTTATTCGTTAGAAGGAATGATACAAGTTTTTCCTTGTCACCTTCGACCAATTTTTTCCCTATTCAGGTATTTCGGCCTGTGACAAGTTCTATTTCTTCTGTTTCTATTTTCTCAGAATCTGCTGTTCCTTCTCCTTTTGACTCTTCTATGGGTGCGACCTTGGTTTTCATAGTCTGCACACATTTTTCCACTGGGGCTTTCCTCGCCTCGACAAACACCTTCCCCACCTCCCCTTGGTCGATGAGGATCTCAGCGTCTCCATCTTTGGTGGCGAAAGTGACAGTTAGGTATTTTACGTCTGGGCGGATGTGAAGGTTCCCTTGTGTTTGCCTCTCGAGAATGGCATTATATGACAAAGGGACATCTATGACGATGAACCTTGTCATTATGGAGGCAAATAGCTCGTCTTTGTTGTTCACTGAAGTTCCCCTTAGCATCAAGGGGAGATCAACCCAGCCGAGGACGGGGAGTTCGAACGATCCTATTCCAAAGGTAGGAGAAGTGACGGACTTGAGGTCGCTCCTCGATATACCCAGATTTGGTAGCAAGTGTGAAAATAGGACATCCGCACCATCATCAAGCAATACTCTCTTGACGTCCGAGCTTCCTATTCTGGCCATAAGCAGCAGTGGATCATCATGGGGAAATATGACGATGGACCCATCTTTCCGAACAAGCTTTTTTGATGGGTTCCCATATTCCATCACCGAAATCTCCCTAGCCTTTCTTTTCCTTTCTGCTGACTGCAGCCCTGTTGTGATCATTTGTATCACTCCTGCCGGGGGTGGTGGATGCCTTTTTGGACTTCGATTTCGGCATCTGTCGGAGTCATACTCCTCATCATCTCATTTCCCTCCTCTTCTCTTCTTCCTTTTGGGGAGGGCATCTGCAGGTAACGTCGGAGTTGACCTTGCTTTATCAGTGATTCTATGTATTTCCTTAGTTGGAAGCAGTCTTCGGTATCGTGCCCATGGTCCCGATGGAATTGGCAGAACTTTTTCATGTTCTTTTTGTTGTCCGAGGTCATGGCCTTTGGTCGTTGAATCTGGGTTCTTTGCCTTTCCATTGCCATAAGGATGTTCGTCCATGTGGTGTTCAAAGCAGTGAAAGCTAGTGGCTTCCTTCCCTTATGCTTCCGAGGTCGTCCCCCTACTTCGGTTGGGTAGTGAGTATGCTGGCTCGGCCCCTCAGCGCGAATGTGATCAAATTTGAGCCTCCCATTCTCAGTTCTTCAGCAGTCATATGCTGCTTGGGCCTTCGGTAAAATTCACCAAGCGTGTCAGGGGGATCCTTGAAGAATTCATAGAACAACTGAGAGTCTCTCCGAAGTCCTCATGTCATGGCCAGGATGCGTATTTCTGGCCTGAAGTCTAGGACACAGACTTCCCGATTAAACCTTTCGACATAGTCGCGAATGGTTTCCCCAATTCTCTATGCTATGTCAAACATTTAGACTGGCATTTTCACCGTTGGCTGGCTTCCAATGAACTGCTGTGTGGAGGCAGTGGACAACTCTTGGAACTCCATGATGGTTCTAAGAGCCAGTGAGTTGTACCATGCGATTGCTGGGCCAGCAAGGGTGACCTCAAAGCATTTGCACAATGTGGCATCATCAGCACCGTGCAATACCATGCTGCGCTTATATTTGGTCAGATGAGCCTGGGGCTCCATCTGGCTATCGTAGGTCTCCAACCGAAGTACCTGAAAGTCACTCGGCATGGGTGCTTCAACCACCGCTCGGGTGAATGGTGATTCGTCTCCATTGAACATTTTCAACAACCTAGCCCAGACGGGCTTCCGGGCTACCTGTCTCTCCACCCTTTCTAGCCTGTTTAGAATTTTTTCCATGAAGAGTATGGCACTGGGCTCTTCTTCCTGCTGTCTATAGGCCTCTGGGAACGGAGACTGACGTATCCTTTTTGGGGAGTGACTTCGACGCCGAGGAGATGGCGAATTTTCTTCAGGTGAAGAACTCCTTCGGCGGGGAGTTTTGGGTCGTTTCGGCTCCGTTTCTCCCATAGGTCACATTCTGAAGGGTATGTTTTCCGTCGAAGACTCATCACGTTGATTCCCGCTTCTTGAACTCCGGTGAGTTGATCTGGGGCTCTTCTCCCGTCGAGGTGCTGGTGGAGAGGGCCTTCATCCCGGAGTTGGCTGTGGCAATCTTTGGCCTAACTGCTGTGTCATTTCGGCCACTATAGAGCATTGGAACTCGCGCAGGAAGCCCATCGTAATAGTCAGAGGACGTTCATCCTCAGGCAAGGAAGTCCCTGCCGTAGTTTGTTCGGTTGCCGGTTGAACTTCTGGCGCGGACGGGGACTTCTGAAGTCCCTTGTCCTTAGAACGCCGAGTTTCAACAACAGTGACCTGGGAATGGGTTCCCACAGACGGTGCCAAATGATGCCCAGCTGCATCTTCGTTGTATGACATGGTGAGACCTGGAGGGACTTTCAGTAAGGAAGAATGCCTAAAGTGGAGGTTTCCCAGGAGAATCTGCCTGAAATGCTCAGAAAACAGTGGTTATGAGGTCCCCGGAGTCTTTTTCCGGGGGGGAGCCTCCGACGCCCAAGTCAATGTTTTGGAGGTGAAGAGAAAGTAGTAAACGAAGAAGTTTTCTCTTTTGAGTCCAATCTCTCCCTACCAGGGGTGCTTACCAAATATTTATAAAGGGGCGAACAGTAGAAGTCCGCTTGACGTGGCCAACCCAAATTATGACACGTGTTCGGTCGGATGTGATCCGCATACTCGAGGAAAAGGGGAGCATCTAGCCGACCACAGGCCGCCTGGCCAGGGGCCTAGGCCGTACGAGGGTGGCGTGTCAAAGCGATTTTGTAAGTGCCGTGTCAGAGCGTGTCTAGGGGTGGCGTGTCGAGGATGTGTCAGAAGCTCCTTAATTACTTCTGCCGTACCCCTGAGGTCCCTTTAGTAGAAGAGACCTCTTCGGAGCAGAACTATCTCCCGAGGTTACTTCAGTATCCCAGGAATATCCTTGCTGAGGGTGGCCCTATTCAGGGATGTTCTCTGCTGCCGAAGACGGCCCGGTTATCTTACCGAGATTGACACTATCTTCCCCAGAGATGAAGAATTACCGAGGTCGGATGTGAGAGGGGCCGTACATGGTTCTTCCCGAAGTTGGTGCCCCTCCTTCCGAGGATGGTGCTTTTCTCATACCTATGGGTTTGAAAGGTGATAGGCACTTCGGCTATCACTGGGGTACTATATGACTAAGATGGGATTAAGGTTCAAGGCCTATGACAGTGGAGACCATGGGCATTCATCTGTACTTTGCCCCCATAGCCTAGCCATAGTCAAATGGGCAAGTTAAAGTCACCAATCGCACCATAAAAGAAGGGCTGAAGAAAAGACTAGGTGAAAACAAGGGGAAGTGGTTAGAAGAGCTGTCTAGTGTTCCGTGGTACTATAGAACAACACCACAAAGGCAAATAGCCAAAGCTTTTTCACTATGGTTTACAGAACAGAAGCACTCATACTCATGGAAATTGTGAACCCCATCTTACTAGCCAAAAAATTTGATTCCGAAGAGAATGATAAATCACTAGAATGAAGATTAGAACTCTTGAAAAAAATATGGAAAGATGCCTAAGTCTACATAAGAGCTTTTAAATAATGTGTAGTCGTACCCTAAAGTGAGAGAGTTAAAGGAAATGCAATCCAAGTTGAAAGAATACCCCTTATTAAAGCCAAACTAGTTGATGCATTATAATGGTAGGATGATACCCAGGACCTACCACTCTAATTACCTATGACCTACTTTGTATGAATGATTTAATGAAGCATTAATTCTTTCTTCAAATTTAGTCTTGTGAATAAACTTTGATGGATCGATGTACAAGGCCCCCAAACAAGCCACTAGGAAACAAGAACCTAAGATTAGGTTTGAAAAATGGATGCCAAATAAAGATTATTGGATTTGCCAATTTATAATCGATAAATGAGTCCTTAATAAGACACTTGAAAGTAAGGCCACACAGAGGCCTTAGCTTAGCTCGAGATGAGTGAAACACCAAAGAAAAAATTTTGGATGAGGCTAGCCATTGGGGGAAATGACCCCAAGAGTGATTCGAGGCTGAGCCAAATTAATGAGAATGATGGCAAGGGTTAGAGAAGTACAAATAAGAAATGATGGCTAGCCTAAGAAACGATGGATGAATAAAAAGAATTTATTAACTCTATTTAAACAATTACATCTTTATAAAGTTCCTTTTTTCTTTACAAATAAGAAAGCATGAATTGGAAACTGGACTGAATAAAGTAACTACCGGAAAAAATATTTACTGATATAGACTTTTGATGGGGAAACACGAATCATATGCAAGCAGGGGTTGTCACGCCAAAGCTTGTAGAAGTAGCATCTACCAATCCAAAGGTTATTAGGAGGTACTTTCATAAACATTGGGATGGTACCAACTAAACAAGACCTAGTGATGAGGACATTTAAAATTCATGCTCTATGGGAGCCTCCTCAGCATCCATCACCACAAATTCCTCTTCATAAAGTACTACCCCCACCTTCCTCTCCTTTAGCCATGTGTCAAAACCCAACTCTATGTAGGTAGAAAGGAAAGAAAACTATACTTCCGAATGCTTCTGCTCGACTTGGAAGCGATAAGAAAAAAACCAGTCTTTGAACTTCTTGAAGCCATCTTTGCCAAGCCCTCTTTCTAGTGCCTTGACGATCAATACAAGCTCCTAGATGCATGCATTGGCCTTCTAGCAAAGCCCTTGATTCTCCTCTTGCATGCTCCAACTGACCTCCTTGATTTGCTCAAGATAGTTAAAAAGAGGAGCAGCAGTTCTTAAGCCAAAGTTGGCTTCACCCTGAGAAGCCAACAAACACAGCTGAAGGACCTCCTTGACAGCCGATAATTTTTGCTCAGTGGTCTTTAGATGACCCCTTAGCTATTAGGCTTAAGAGAGAGCTAAGATTTCCCTCTTCTTGACCTTGTGAAGAGCCTCCGCTGACTTCGAGAGCTTTTAAGCCAAGTCATTGGCGAGCATCTCCTACTTCTCCTTGAGCCTTCATTTCCTTGAGCTCCATTACTAATGCCTCGCAAGCAAGGTGCTCTACCAATAACTCCTCGTTAAGTGCCACATTCAATGACTTAAAGTCATTAACTTGCATGGCCAACGTCTTCATCACCCCTTTTTGGGCAATAAAAAATAATTATGAGGAAGCGCTTACTTGCAAAGAGTATATTTATGAAAAATGAAAAAAAATGTACATGAATGAGGCCAATTACTGCATTCATCAACTAGGCACCATCCCCCTATAAGGATTGGCAAAACAATGTCAATCCCTAGGGGTCTTTAACCCATTTAGACTATGGTCGATGATGTCAGTTTGGCCTTCCAAGATTGACTCATCCAGAGCCACCACCCATTAGGGATCAAACACTTGGTCTAGTAGGATTGGCCTGAGCACCAGGCTGTGCTTTTGCATCTGGCCCTACTTGGGGACCATGTTTTAGGGCCTATAGTGAGTGTCCACCTCACTAAGGCAAATGAATCGACCCCGTTAATTCCCCTTTCTGGGGTCTTCTACAGAATAACCCTTGGAGGAATTATAGCTGAGGAATGAAGAAGATGAGGCACTAGCACTCTATGAGATGAAGCCCCCGGTGCTCTTTCTGAAGACACGGCCATGACAGATGGTAGGCCGCTCTCTCTAGGATGCTTCATGGGAGAAGTTAGACAAAAAGATCCACAATCCGCAAAGAACGATGTCAAATTGATCCTATTGAATAAGGAAAAATTGTCAAGTGAATGGATCATATCATTGCTCATGTTTTTTGAAGTTTCAACCTCCTTGGAAGCTGAAAAATGGGTCTTTTTCCAAACTAGCTAGGGCTTCTCACCTGGAGGTAACTCCTCCAATTATACCACTTGGGGTGCTAACTTGGAAGCAGGGGTAACAGATGCATCCCCCTTCACCCCAATGGCATGAACCGCCTTCATTGGCAAATTTTGGAGCTTACGAGCATTGATTAGCCTGTCAGTGATGCTCTTTCACCTCTTCAATGCTCCTTAGCACGACCACTTATATCTGTAAGGAATCGAAATTAAGTTAAGATCATTCTAACGAATGGAACCTGGATGGAAATATAAACACACAATAAGTATAACTCTTATGATCCTATGGACATCACCAGGCTTTGAAGGTTGGATCAAAAGACTCCACCAACTGCTCCTTCTACCTTAGAACCCATTTGATTGAATTTGCCAAATTAGGATAACGCAGGTAGGCCCTACTAATTCCTGCCCACTTGAGTGCCATTTTCCCTACTTCCATATAAGGGTTTAGGAATAACTGCCTAAAGCTCTCGTTCCACACTACAGACTCTGGTAATGAGAGGAGGCCGTTGTAAGCTCTATGCCCCTTAGAGCCCTCATATAGCAAAGGCCTTCAGATAAAAGCCTATTGGGGAGTCAGTGGAAACTCATAATTGAAGCCTCTTTCTAATTCTTTTAGAGTGTACAAGAACTGATCCTTCCAATTGGCCCATGAATCCTTACAAGTGATGAAGTGGAAGGACTTATTCTTCCCACCCACCCCCCAAGTTGACAGGGGCAACATGGAAGATTAGATAATCCTTCTTCAAATCTAACATGTAAAACTGGACGAAGACCTTTAAAAGGAGGGTCCACCATCACCATTCTACAAAAAATGATGAAGGCATTGATATGGGTGAGGGAGTTTAGTCAACTGAAAAGGTGACACTTGGTAATGCTCATAAAACTAATCCACCAAGGGTTGGAGAGGAAATCAAAACCTCACCTATTGTTAGTCCATAAAGACCATCAAAACATCAACCTTTCTATTGTTCCCAGTACAGTCCCCATCTTCTAATGTTTGGGCCCTCCTTAAGGTAGCCACCACTCCTTTAGGCCAATAGAATTGCCTCAGGTTGGTAGCCAAACTCTCTTTTTTAATAGACATTCATCCCTTGCAGTATAGATGTTTTAAAAGTGAAGGGCTCCTTAGGGACGTCTACCTTAGCCACTCCCCCTCGATAGGTTGAGAAACACAGCTTGCGGTAGCCTTTCCAAATGACGACCTCAAAGATGCCATCTAGAAAAACTGGCTAGAAAAAGATAATGGCTGTAGCTAATCTGCTTATATTTATGCATGTTTTATATATGTTTTTCCTTCACGATTGCTTGTTTTTTAATGTGTTTTTGTTGGAATTTGGTGCTTATTTAGTTCATATTTCATTTTCAATTCATATTTAAGCTCTATTTGAGTTAAAAAATATTTTATGCAAGTTTTGGAACTGAATTACAAGTTTTGAAAAAAATTGGATCAAACACAGGTTGTATCACACCGATGTCAGATGTAAACATGCCCGTGTTCATGCCAGACATGCCTGTGTTCATTGTCACACCTACGTTCCTAACTATGTCATTAAAGTACATGATTTTAATGTTCTAGGAGTCAAATACAGCCTTGAACATGGCAATGTCATAAACCATGTTTGGCTGCTATTAGGGTTTTATTGAATTAATTAGGCATAATACAAAGGAGAATAGGAAAAAGAGAAAATAAGGAGATAAAAAATACAGAGGAAAGAGTTGAGTTTTCATAGGAGAATGCTGAAAGAGGTAGTTTTAATGATCAAGACTAGTTAATGTGCATAAGATCAAGGATTCCTTAGACTAAAAGTGATTTAGAGATGGAGACTTTTTTTCCTAGCTTTTTTTTGTTCCTATTGTGTTTTGTTTTTGGCATCATAAAATAAATTCTTTGTTCATACTTAGAGTAGATGAATCCTAGGATGATATTGTGATTGTTATTGCTTTTGGTTTAATATAATTATGGCTTTCTTTTGATCTATCCAATATGCTTTATTGTGTTGATTAATAGTGGCTAGCATATTAATTCAATGTAGGATGATGAACATATGCGTGTGGTATCCAATATGTTTGTTATAGATCATCATTTAATAGAAGGGATTTTATCATAGCTAGGACTAATAGATGTGATATAATACCTCCGAACTAGGATGAAATCTAATAGTTGGGTCATAGGACTAGTAATACATTCTTAGGAAGCACGGTAGAACTAGCCACCCTATCGATGAATTAAGAATAGGGGTTAGTAAATGGGAATAATAGGGAGCTAATCTATTTTAGGTAGTACTCCATGGTCCAAGTTAATCATATGCCTATTAAACCAAAGTAAGAATAACACAATAGATTTTTAGGATGATTTAATTCCAAGTATGATGTATCTTATTATTGATTTGTTTATTTGCTTTCCATTGCTGGTAATTAGTTAGTCAATTATTTTTACTACATTGGTTAAGTTAGTTTTTAGTTAAGTATTAACACAAACCCTTAATTGTCGGTTAGATAATAAGGAGAAAATTTGAGTATGGTAGACAACTCCACTCTTTAGGAAAAATGATCTTGATACTTTCTACTGTTATACTTTGATAGTAGGTGTGCTTTCCTGTAAGTTCACATATTTATAAGTATAGCTAGATTTGGCACATCCATGCTATTCATTGGTGTAGTGGGAAGAGTTTTTGTGAACTAGAAAACACGTTAAGTTTTTGGCACTATTGTCACGGAATATTTGTGAACATTGCTACCTAAAAGATCAATCTTTATTAATCTAGCCATTTATTTTATTACATTATTTTTCTTTGAATTTTTAGTTTATTTTTATTTTGTTTATTTCTTGTTCTTTTCTGTTAGGAAAATTTGTGCATGACTTGTAGCCACCCTAGTAAAGTGATTGAAGTCAATCCAAAAATTAAAAGAACTTTGAGAAAACTTCATTTTATAAAGGGTATTGAGTCACAAGCATTATATCCTGAGGTAGAGCAACAAGTAGAAAATCAAGAGCAATGAATGATGGAAGACCATAATCAAGCAAGGACTATTTCTGAATATATGAAGCTCTCTCTTGATGGGACTAAATCAAGTATCGTTAAACCTCCTGTCAATGCCAATAATTTTGAGATCAAACTGACTATTTTTCAGATGGTGTAGAATTGTGTTCAATTTAATGGTTTAACGGATAAGGATCTGAATGCTCATATTGCTAGTTTCCTAAAGATATGTGATACTTTCAAAATTAATAGACCAAGTGTAGATAACATTTAGTTGAGGTTGTTTCCGTTTTCATTAAGAGGAAGAGCAAAACAATGGTTGACTTCACTTCCAAGATGGTCTATTACCACTTGGAATGCTTTTGCCAAAAAATTTCTGTTGAAGAATTCTCCTCCAACTAATACTACAAGATTCCATAATAATATTTCTAGTTTTAGTTAGATTCATTTTGAGACACTATATGAAGCTTGGGAAAAATTCAAGAATATGTTGAGAAGGTGTCCACATCTTAAATTACTTATATAGATGCAAGTGCAAACATTCCAAAATGGTCTGAATTATGCTTTCAAGCAAATGATTGATCTAGCAGCTAGTGGTACTCTAAATAACAAGACACTAGAAGCAGTCAAATAATTGATTAAGAAGATGTTTATAAACAATTATCAATGACAATCATCGTCCAGAATTAAACCAAGTAGAGTATCTACAGTTCAAAATTCTGATACTTATTCAGTTCTAGTAAATCAAGTTGAAGCTTCAATGATGGAGTTCAAAAATTTTGGTGTTATTCAAAAGCAAGCTATGACGATGCAATATGACAATTGTGGAAGGGAATATCAAATTAGGATTGTCAGATGTGCAAGTGGAGAAGCATGAATGAATATGTAGATTTTATGGGGAATTTTATAGGACCAAAAAGTAATGTTTACTCCAGAAACTATAAACCAATATGGAAAAATTATTCATCCAACGCTTGGGTAGACCGACTGAAGAATACAAGTTTCCAATGTCCATAACTTTTTCATAGAAACTTAAAATTTGAAGAAGCAATTATAAGATTTATAGGTAGTATTCAAGCCTAATGATAAAGTCTCAAGGACACAATGGAAAAGTAGAAATTTGCATTCCAGTAATAGATACACCAGATGTCATATACAATGATGGAAATCAATAGAGCAATCATGTCACAATAAAGGAGCAATTGAAGGCCATTACCTTGATAAGCAAAAAGGAATTGACTCCTGGGAAGAGCACTACAAGAAAAGAGCCATCAGAAAATGAGAACCAAAATCAAATGACCCAACAAGAAGTTGTGATACCTCCTGAAGAATAAGTACAGCCAAAACCACCAAAAAAAAGAAGGTCAAAGAGTATTGGCCTTCATTGCCAAATCTTTTCAATTTATCTAAAGATAAAGATGACAAACATTTTGCCAAGTTTTTTGCTATGTTTAAGCAACTCCATGTTAATATTCTTTTTTTTTTTTTTTGTAAAACTTTAAAGCAAATGCCTCAATACAAAAAATTCTTGAATGACATCCTACCTACGAAAAAGAAGTTGAAAGAATTGTTGCTAGTAATTCTGAATGGAGAGTGCTAAGCCATCATCTAGAATGACTTATCGAGGAAAATTGGTGATCCAAGGAGTTTTACAATTCCTTGCACATTTGGCCATTTGATGATTAGTAGAGCCTTAGTAGACTTAGGTGTGAGCATTAATTTGATGTCATATTCCTTGTTTAAAAAACTTGAATTAGGTTAACCCAAACCTACTAGGATGAGCATTCAGATAACTGATAGATTGATTAAATATCATAAAGGAATAATTAAGGAAGTTCTAGTAAAAGTCAAGAAATTAGTTATTCTAGCTGATTTTGTGATCTCAGATATTGACATAGATTTGCAAGTTCCTATGATTCTAGAATGTCCTTTCTAAGCAACTGCCGATGCATTGATTGATATTTAGAATGGTTAAATAGTTTTAAAGATAGGAACAGGGGAGGTTACTTTTCTTATTTCTAATACTATAAAACATACTAGGCTACTTTTCATATTTCTAATACTATGAAACATACTCTTGACAAAGATAATAGTTGATATTCTTTATATTCGATTGACACTGAAGTTGCTTGTTGTTTTCAGGAATGTGTTTAAGAAGATCAACTGGAAGCATGTATAGCTCAAGGTGAAGAATTTGTAATCAATAGCCCAGAACAAGAAGAGCTGATAGTTCAATTGGAAGTTGATGGAGCCTTAGAAAGTGAGGTGAAAGAAGAAAGAGTTACCTAAGGCTTAATGAAGAGAAAAACCTTCATAGAAGAATCATTGGATTTGAAGTTGAAAAAGCTACCTGATCATTTAAAGTATGCTTTCTTGGTGCCAAATTCCAAATTGCCAGTGATTATCTTTGCTCAGCTGAGTAAGGAGCAAAAGAGGAAGTTATTGGCAGTGCTGCAGAAGTGAAAAAATGCTATAGCTTGGTTTATCACTGATATAAAAGGAATAAGCCCATCTTATTGCACACACAAAATCTTAATGGAAGACAATCATAAACCAGTAATACAACCACAATGAAGAATAAACCCAAATGTTAAGAAGGTAGTGAAAGCGGACGTGATAAAATTGTTGGATGTTGGGATAATCTATCCTATGTCAAACAATACGAGCCTAGTTCAAGTTATACCAAAGAAGGGAGAGATGACGATTGTTCCGAATGAGAAGAGTGAGGTTTTTCCTACATGAACAATAACTAGATGGAGAGTGTGTATCGATTACAAGAAGCTCAATGATGCCACTAAAAAAGACCACTTCCCACTTCCCTTTATTGATTTAATGTTAGAACACTTGGCTGGTCATGCGTACTATTGTTTTTTGGATGGTACGATAAGTTATTTCTAAATCTTGATTGCTCTTAAGAATCAAGAGAAAATGACCTCCACTTGTCCCTACGATACATTCGCTTATTGCATAATGCCTTTCGATTTATGTAATGCCCCTGCCATTTTTCAAAGAAGCATGCTGACAATTTTTTACAATTTTGTGGAAGACATCATTGAGGTATTTGTGGATGATTTTTCTATTCATGGCAATTAGTTTGACAAATGTCTCCACAATCTGGATAGGGTATTAGAAAAATTTGAAGAAACCAATTTAGTGCTCAATTTGGAGAAATGTTGTTTCATGGTTCAAAAGGGTAAAGTCCATGGCCATAAGATATCTAATATGGGTATACAGGTGGACAAAGCAAAGATTGAAACTATTTTTAAATTACCACCACCATCTTCAGTTAAGGCAATCAGGAGTTTTCTTGGCTATGTAGGGTTCTATAGGTGGTTTATTAATTTCAAAGACAGTAAAATCACTCATTAAGTTACTGGAAAAGTTGCTAATTTTGACTTCAATGATGAGTATTTTTCTACTTTTAATATTCTCAAGGAACGTTTAACTAATGCAACTATACCCTGTCACTCCATAAGAATATAATGAAATTCAGTTGATTGATAAATGAACCTTAGTAATTTGATAGAGGTCTATTCGAATTAATCTGTGACACTAGTGATTATGCAGTTGGTACAATATTGGGTCAACATATGGATAAATGTTTCCAACCCATATACTATGCTAGTAAGACATTGACTAGTGCACAAAAGAATTATACCACTACCGAGAATGAGTTATTAGGCATAGTTTTCACCATCAGTAATTTCGATCATGTTTGCTCTTGTCTAAAGTTATTGTGTATATTGATCATTTTGCCTTAAAGTATTTGTTAAATAAGAATAATGTGAAGCCGCAGTTGATCTGATGGGTCCGCCTACTTCAAGAGTTTGATTTGGAAATTCTAGACAAGATGGGTGCAAAAAGTCTAGCCACAGACCATCTGTCCAGGCTGGAGAATCCAAAAACAGAGCTAATTAAGGAGAAGGATATTAACTATTCGTTCCCAGAAGAACACCTTTATATGCTCAATTTGAAACTCATGGATGAACCGTGGCTTGCTGACTTCAATAATTATTTGATATGTAGGGAATTATTTAAAGGCATGACATATAGAAAAAAAGTTCTTTTTGGAACTAAAATACTACTTTTGGGATGAACCATTTTTGTTTAGAATTTGTGCAAATAAAATTATCCGCTAATCTGTAGCTTACCTAGATACTGAAAGAATCCTTGAGCACTATTATAAGAGTCCAACCAGTGGCTATTTCTAGGGCAACACTACAACACAGAAGATGTTGGAATCTGGTTTCTGTTAGCCACCCTATTAAAGGATGTGAGATGATATGCAACTTTATGCAATAATTGTCAAAGGTCTGGTAATATTTCTAACTGAGATGTGATGCAGCAACACAGAATCTAGGTATATGAAGTCTTTGACATTTGGGGGATTGATTTTATAGGTCCTTTTTCTATCATCTTTTGGGAATAAGTATATTCTAGAAGTAGTAGACTATGTCTCTAAATGGGTAGAACCATCAGCCTTGCCTATGATGATGCTAGAGTCATGGCTAAGTTTCTAAGGAAGTTATTCACTCGATTTGGAACCCTAAGAGCCATCATTAGCTATAGAGGCACTCATTTCTGTAATTCTTAATTTGAAAAAGTTATACATAGATTTAGAGTTACTCACAAAATAACTACCGCTAGTCACCCACAAGCTAGCAGTCATGCCAAGTCGTCTAATAAGAAATATTAAGCGCATCCTAGAGAATGTGGTTTCTATGTCTAGGAAGCATTGATCACTTAAGTTAGATGATGTACTTTGGGCTTAAAGAATAGTGTATTTGACATTTATCGGAACCACCCCATACCATCCAGTTTATGCAAAAGCATGTCACTTCCTAATGGAGTTAAAACATAAAGTGTATTGAGCTATAAGGAATACTAACCTTGACCTTGAGCATGCAAGTGAAAAACGCTTACTATAGCTAAATGAGCTTGATGAGTGGTAGAATTCAGCATATGAGAACTCTAGAATTTACAAAGAAAAAGTGAGGAAATGGCATGACACTTGAATCAAGAAAAGGAAAGAGTTTAAACCTGGAGATTGGGTTTTGATTTATATTATTCCTCAGCGACCCTTTCCAAGTAAGCTTAAATCACGATGGTCAGGGATGTTGATGTTTTTAGTAACAAAAGTTTTCACATTTGGTGTTGTATAGATTAAACATCCTTAAGGATGGGGCATTCAAAGTAAATGGTCATTTTCTGAGGTAAAATCCTTAAAGTACATCAAGCACATCTCACCCTCCACCATCCTCTGTCTAGCACTGAGTAAAACATTGTTTGCCTCAAGCTAACAATGTTAAACTAAGCACTTTTTTTTAGGCAACCTACGCCCTAGTAGTTAATTTTTTTATTTTTTTTATCCTTAAATTTTAAAATTACCTTGAAAGCATGCAAGAAAGAAAGTTAATGAAAAGTGAAATAAACCATCAAAAGGGTCTGAACACGGTTTCGAGCAAGCATGTGTCCCTCATCGTGTTACCTAATAAGGTCGTCTTCACAGCCTTCACTATAACCATGTATCCAGGTATGTAATTATATTTAATTTTGAGCATTGGTAGCCATGCATAGTTACTGCCACAACCATGCTCATGAGCGTGTCACCTAAGCACAGTCTTTATCAACTTATCCTTTTACCTCAAGTTCATTAAAAGTTTAAAAATCCAGAGCAAGTACATGGTCCCAAACATGCCCATGACATAAAATGTGTTCAATGAACATGAGAACTTTTATGCCTGTGTTTAAAAGCACATCATCCCCCTGTTTTCATATGTTTTGAGTTCCATACACCTTATACAGTCATTTACACGACCATGTCTAAAACCATGTTTAGCAAACATGATCGAGACCATGCCTATGTCTTGACCTATATTGACCCTTTGCTTTTCAATGTTCAAACTTCCAAGAACTTAACATAGTCTTGGATACAACCATGACATCCTGTTTCGTATTTTGATCACATTAAATTTCTATTTAGAAAGCTTGTGTAGATAGGGACATGCCTATGTTTCAACTCTATGTAAGGCCAAAAATTTAAGTGACACAGTCAATTACATGCCAATGCGTGAAACCATGTTTGACAAAACCTGGTTAAAACAAAATTTAGGTCCTATTTTGTGATCACACAACCACTTTTTGACTTCCTTGTACCCCAAGGCATGCAAGAACACCTATTTTTCTTGAGTTTCACCCTACCAAGGTAAGTTTTTGTTCTTTTTCTTTTTATTCAAATCATATTTTCATCTTTACTCCATTCTATGCTTCTTTGCCTTATGGATTTGATGAAAAGGCATCTCAATTACGCAAAACTTGGTTGAAAGTTGTTGTTCTATCCATGCCTAGAATTTGGATTAAATGGGTGTAATTCAGCTAAGATCTAGAATACATTGCGGCTAGGGATAGCTTATTTTCATTAATCACTTTATGACCTTCATCTAAGTAAGTTTCTTTAGCTTAACTTATGTTTACATGGATCATAAGTTTCTTAGATCACAAGGTATTTGATGTATGTTCCCAAAGTTTTATGTACCCTATCTACTTGATTTCATAATTCCACTAGCCATGGCACTTCCATGGGAGGAGGTAAATGATATTTTGTAGGAAATTGTTACCCACTTTGTGTCTCTTGAGGCCTACTCCTTACAGAAGGCCTATTTGAAAGCGCAATTATTTTCTAACCGCACTTCAACTAACACCTAGGCATTGTCCACTGTCAAGGCTACTTTCCTTAACCAGCACTAAGTGTGCCCATTTAGATCCATAACTCTAGGAAGTAGCCATTATCTTCTTCCATTCCAATTGTTTCCTACTGTGCACCCATGGTTTGTCTTCCTAAATAATTACTTGTACTGTCACCCTCTCACTAATTTGGTTACAGAGGATAAGGTACTTCTGTTGCATGCCATCGTTAATGACAAGCCAATCAACATATACCGCGTTATCACGTAAACTATTGCAAGGGTTGCTCAAAACCTAACTCTGCCGATGGTTTTTCCTCAGCTGATTAGAGAGTTACTAATAGCACTGTATATCATTTGCTTGTAAGGCACATTTCACATCACTATGCCACCACAACTTAGTGAGGTTGAGGACGATGAGGAGGGGGCCATTCTTACATCCCATGCCACTGATCTAGCTGTAGGCTAGCAAAGCTACTTGCATCACCATATTATCATTTTGAGAGAAATTTGCATATGACTTTATTTTCTATTTTTCTAGTTTTCATATTGACATTGTTATTAGAGAATTTGTTGCTCCTACTATTAGTTTTAATATTTCTATTTAATTCTCCTATTTGTTAGTTTCTATCATTATTTTTGCTATTGATCATCTTTTTTTATTTTTATGGAAGTTTTCCTATTCAACCTGAAGCTCTATCAAACCTTTTATGGATCTCTTGGAATGTTGACTTGCACATCAAGCAACTGAATTTTTCATGGCAGTATCAATTTATAGTACCACTTTCTTTTTAATTTTTTTTCCATGTTTATACATTGAGGGCAATGTAAAGTTCAAGTGTGGGGCAGTGGGTAGCTTAAGCCCTAAGCTTTCTTTTGTTTTAAGTGAATTTTTGAATTTTCTAACAATTTTAAAAAATTTTAAACTTTTTGATTTTTTTTAGCTAAATTGTTCTTTAATCGTATTATTGAGCATGTTCCTATTAATAGTGGTGTTTGTTAATTTAATGTCTTGAGTTCTTAACTTAAAGATCAAGTAAGTGATTCTTGAAATCTTTCACTTTTGTGCTCAATTGTTTTAGAAATGTTTTTACAATTCATTAGTAAGCTAGTGGAAGATGGTTTTTAGAAGCTATTTTTGCGTCAAGTTTTTGTTTAGTACATTGTTCAAAGCATGCTAAGTTTTAAGTTTCTAGGTTGGATTAGTGGCAAGAATTGGTTTATGGATATATAGTTGATTGTTGAATAAAGAATCAAAATTGGCATGAATAAGTTACTACTCCACTGTTTTTAGTATTGAAGTAGGTTCAAGTCTTCTCCTAAGGCAAGAATGGATCACAACTTGAAAAGATGCTAGAAGCATGAGTATGATCAAAGATCATCTTGGATTATGTTAAGAAATGGATTGGGTATAGACAGAGCTCCTGTAGTGTACACTTACTGCAAAATCTAGCAACACATGAAAACAAAATATGAAGAGAAATGATCAGAAGAAAAAGAAAAGAAAAGAATGTGAAAATTTTAATTATTCACCCATATCCATGGTTTTATGGTTTGAATGGTTGTGCATAACAAGCTTTGACTTAGTGTGGTTTGTGCTTTTTATTTTATATGAAAATTTAAAGTTTTCCTTAAGCTTCGAGAGATATGGATTTTTAGCTTAAGAATGAATAGTTTACATTAAATTGATTTGTTTTAAGAATTGTTAGATTGAAGCTGTTGCATACTTTGTAGTCTTGTTAATTTCCTAAGGCCTTTAAATTTTAATCTTCTCCAATCCTTATTTTTCTCAAGAGTATGATTCTTTTTTTTTCTTCAGAATTTGGCTTTGGAGTTTGGCTTAAGGGCAAGCAGAAGTTCAAGTGTTGGGGAACAATATGATATACTCACATTTATACATGTTTTCTATATGTTTTTCCTTTATGTTTGCTTGTCTTTTGATATGTTTTTGTTGGAATTTGGTGCTTAATTGGTTCATATTTTATTTTCAAGTCATATATCAAACTCTATTTTAGTTAAAAAAGGATTTTGTGTAAGTTTTGGAGTTGAATTATAAGTTTTGTGAAAATTGGGTCAAACGCAGCTTGGATCACGCCCCTGTCAGACGTAAACATGCCTGTGTTCATTGTCATGCCCATGTTCCTAACTATATCATTAAAGTATATGATTTTTTATGTTCTAGGATTCAAACACAGTCATGTCGTAAAATCGTGTTTGCTTATTCTTGGGGTTTTATCAAGTTAATTCAGCAGAATACGGAGGAGAGAAGAAAGTAAAAAGGAAAAAGTTGAGTTTTCATAGGAGAAGGTTGCCAAAGGTAGTTCTAACGATCAACACCGATTAATGCGCATTAGATCAAATATTCCTTAGAGGAAAAGTGATTCAAAGATGGAGACTGCTTATCCTAGTTTTTCTTCATTTCTATTATGTTTATTTTTCCACATTATGAACTAAATTCTTTGCTCATACTTAGAGTAGATGAGCCCTAGGTTGATATTGTGATTCTTAGCATTTTTGGTTCAATACAATTATGGTTTTCTTATGATCTATCCAATGTGCTTTGTTATGTTGATTAATAGTAGCTAGCTTATTAATTCATGGGAGATGATGAACATATGAAAGTAGTATCGAGTACGTTTATTATGGATCACCGTAATGTAGAAAGGATATTATTGTAGCCAAGAATAATAGGTGCGACATAATACCTCCAAACCAGAGTGAAACCTAAAAGTTGGGTCGTAGGACTATATGCATTCTTAAGAAGCGTTGTAAAACTAGCCACCCTATCAGTGACTTAAAAATAGGGGTTAGTGAATGAAAATAATATTGAGCTAATCTAATTTAGGTAGTACTCCACGGTTCAAGTTAATCATATGCCTGTTAAACCAAAGTAAAAATAACACAATACATTTCTAGGGGAATTTGATTCTAAGTATGACGTATATTATTGTTGATTTTTTTATTGATTTCTGCTGCTAGTAATTAGTTAGTTAATTATTTTCACTACATTGGTTAAGTTAGTTAATTTTTAGTTAAGTAGTAAAACAAACGCTTAATTGTCAGTTAGATAAAAGAGAGAAATATTGAGTACGGTAGATAACTCCGTTCTTTGGGGAAAATGATCTTGATACTTACCACCGCTATACTTTGATAATAGATGTGTTTACCTGTGAGTTCACATATATATAAGTATAGAGAGATTTGACAGATCTATATTATTCAGTAGTATAGTACGAAGAGTTTTTGTGAACTAGAAAACATGTCAATTGCCAGTGACGAACACATGATGGAATGGAACAAAAACCTAGCAAACAATACTACAAAAAAAATCCAGGTCAGAAAGAAAGAAAATACAACTAAACCACCATAACGACAATAGGCGAAAAGAACCATAGTTCATTACCTAATCAAAATTGGTCGTACTAGAATCAAAAGAAGCCTCAAAGGAAGAATCCGAAAAACACTAAAGGAAGAACTTTGAGAGGAAGTTGAAGATATCACTAAGAAGTGAAAATAGCTTAGACAGTGAAACGGTAAAAAGAAGTGGTTAAAAACACTACCCTATTTATAGGGGAAATTGTGACCTTCTAGTAACCTCCATGAAAACTACTATCATTATGAGAAAATATTCAATCCTATAATGGGTGGACATGTGGCAGAGCATAACCACTAGAAGAGTCACATATGATCACTTCCCTGAAAAAGTATTTAATTGGCATCGTTTTGCCTCCCAACATGATCGTTGAGCCTGCCATGTATGGTAAAGATGGACAACTGTCATTGGCTTATTACAATCTAACAATGTACCTGCACCTTACTCCAGAACTTGTTCAAAGAAGCATCATGTTAAAAAGAAAGGCATCACACCTCATTTATATGACAACATATGATGAAACCTACAGGATAGTAAAAAGTGGCACTATACCCCATCCTAAAACAGCATCGCATCTAGAAAGGACCTCCCTCTACTATGGCTCGCCTAGTGGAAAGCTAATTTGGAACCTTATTTCAAGTTCACATAGCAAGAATAGGTATGCTAGGCAAAGTTTACTAAGTTTCGAGAAAATTTAAGGCACCAAATGAGGTTCGGGAGCAAAATGATAATTTTACATCCCGAAGAGTCGGGCTGAGTCCCAAGAGTTAAAAATGAGTTTTTAAATCCTAACTTCTACCCTTAGCTCAAGTTCAGTTTAAATAAACAAGATTTAACTAAGTTTGATTAAAGTTACCTAAAGAAGGGGACTTCTTTGTAACTTTTTAAATAGTTTGGTGGCTTGGGGTTTAAAAGAGTATAGAAGTTGGGAAAGGTGAGGGATGGCTGCCATTGCTTCCTAAACCCGAGCTCATCCTTTTCTCTACCAATTCTTCATTAATCCAAGCTCAAAACCAATAGATTTTGGTGAAAATGGAAGCCACCAAGGGTGTTTATGCCAAAGGGAGCTTGTTCCAAGTAGAATTTAAAGTTTTTGGAGCTTGGAACCATGTTTTCCACATCCCCTATTTTTTATGCGAGGTAACTTGTGATTTCTTGGTTATTTATTGTTTAGGAAATGATTAGATGCTTGGGTTTTAGTTAGAAGTTAGTAGTTATGTGTTTTATGCCTTTTTTTGCTTGGAACTTAAGTAGACTTTGAGGAACTTGGTTTTGATGGAAGGGTTGATTGATTCTTTCTTGTGGATTGAAATTAAGATAAAGGAGTTATGTTTTCAAGTTTGATTAATGCTATTAGATAGAGTTTGCTTGATAAAATCAAGTAGTTTTGGCAATAACATTAGTTAGTGGTCTGATTTGATCATGGTGGACTAGTGTGTTTGGCTTGATTAGAATGATGTTTAAATGTGTTGTAGGTTGGCTTGAGATAGTTGGTTATGGTCTTTTCAACATGTTTTGCATGTATGTGAAGTTTGAAGGCCATCCAAGTGTGTTTGATATGTTTGGTAGGTGTTCAAAGGTCATAGCAGCAAAACTGGAAAAATTCTAGGCATTGCAGGTATTGGAGATGCGTCACCAATACTCGTAACGCATCTCTAGTACGATGATATGTTGGTGACACGTCGCCAACACTAGCGACATGTCGCCATTACCATGAAATGCCACCGCACATTGATAACTCGCCATAATTTTGATGGCTGAACTTTTCCAATTTTGCTAGGAGGATCAATAGGAGGTCTAAAGGGTAGAGTACCTAGGGGTCTAAGTATTCTAGGGGCATTCTGAGGCTTCCAAAACTTCTCTGAGACCTATGAGTTTTCTTGAGTTTTATGGATTTTTATGGTTACTTCCACCATAAGCAAGAAAACTAGTTAACAAATAACCATAACTAGGTATCACTAGCATGGATGAAAGGTTTAGTATCATCAGTGACTTAGCCGTTTAGTCAGCCATGAGGTTGCGATGTGAAACCTTAGTGCACGTAGTGGGCATTTAAGGTCTAGTCTACTTTAGTCCAACCATGGTCATTGCCACACCACTAGTATGAACCAAGTAATGGTCGATAGAGGAGCACCATGGATGAAGGCTTAATGCACTTGTGGCCTAGCCAAGCTATGCCTTGAGGCACAAGTGAAAGCCTAGTGCATCCTTGGTAAGATTAATAGGTGGAGGCTTAGTGCACAAGTGACCTAGGAAAGTCCAAGGACTTTGGGCACTTTGTAGAGGCCTAGTACGCCTAGTGGATTTCTTATAGCACAAGCAAGGAGCATCCACCTTGTTCACATACAAAACAATTGAGGGAAGGCTACATTACTGTGTCAGTAAGCTAAGGCTTACTAGGAGTGAATTAGTGGCTAAAACTCACTAAGCATGAAGTGACACACCGTGATAAGGACTAAGATGAGGAGAGGTCCCAAGGGACCTAGATATATGCATATATTAGACCCTCAGGCTGCAAGCACACACAACTAGTTTCATATACTAGTATATGTAGAGTTCTCAGGATTTTTCTTGGAGGTTGAAAACCCTTTATTGAGAATCTTTGATTATCACTCCCTTACTTTTTGTTGTACAGTTTTGGGCGTCATTGAACCAACAACTATTGAGGGTTGTTGAACTAAGCTTGTGAGCAGATATTTGGTTTATTTGAATCTTTATGATTATAGTTTGTGGTTTACTTGTTGGTTCAGTTATCATGCTAACTATAGTCATCTTTTTGGCCTACAAAGGCTAGTGAAGCACAAGGGAGGGCTTATAAAGCTTGCCACTGGGAGTTTGCTTTAAGGTGGAAGCTTAGTTCTGGATGTCAATAGAGTTGTTTAGTGTATAGTTTTCATACACTAGGTTGCCTCCAATGGTCATGTATGAGTAGTCTACTCTAGAGTCGCTCTTGGTTGCGAGCATAGTCTACTCTTGTTTGGATGCTTGCACACAATTGATTACGTGTAGTTAATTCCACTTAAATGCTTTGAATGTTTTGACAGTTTTGATATTTGTTTTTATCAAAATATTCCATGTCAATGTCTTAAGTACCATTTTTTATTTTATTGATTAAGTCAAAGCATAAGCTCATGCATGATTGCATAGTAGGATTAAATAACTAGAAGCATAAATGTTTTAACTAGTGTGCACGTAATCAATTAGCCAATTGCAACTAGTGTAGGATAAGTTCCCATGGGCTTCCTACGCAAGCCCACCAAGGGTCGTGTCACCCTCAGAATTACAATGATCCCTCAATGAAAATGTGGGGCCCAAACCCACATTTTCCAACGGGAAGAGAGTTATGGATATCACACAGGCTTACATATGACCTAAAGTGAAAAAGCCCATAATGAGGCCTGGTTCAAGATGGATCAAAGAAAAACTTGATGAAGATGGAATGAAATCCTTAAATTACAAGATAATTCCCTATTCGAGAACAATCCTATCGGATTACCCACAACCATATAAAGAGACCCCCCCTACCCCCATCAGTCCCAAGGTACGAAAAACCTACTCTGCACTTTACCATCATCAACTTTCGCCAGAAATTGACTTGATCATTGGATCGTTTCCCCCTAAGAAAAGCATCTAAAGGCTCTAACATTGTCTTTGGTTGTAGGACTTCCGATTCACTGCCTCTAAGCCGGTCCCACCCACTCCAGACATTCTCACTTTTACTATCAAGACTAAAACTCCATATCTACATCGCCTTCACCATACCTTTCCCAATTCGCCATTTCATCAAATTCCTTGTCTCATTTTTTTGGTTAAAATCTCAAACAAGGAGCCTTTTGTGTCTCTTCAAATGAGGCAGCTTTTGCCTAATCAAGTTAAAGAACTTGATGCTTCCCAACTTGAAGAATTCAAAAAGAATCACTCAAAAAGCAGAAATAGGAATACCAAAACATAAGAAACCTAGTTTTAATTCCATCATAAACTATTAGCAAGTACATAAAAAGAAAAACTTGTTTAGCACAAAAAATTTATGAAGGAAAAGAAAAAACATCAAATTTCACAACAGGAAGATAAACACACAGAAATGAAATATGAAATATTTACCAATACTAATTTGATGGGAAGTCTCATCATCGTGAAATTTACAGCCACTAAACCTGCCAACACCATCTATCTCCATATTGGGTTCTTTGTTTCTTCACGAGAGCCAAACTTCTGCTTCTTTTTCTTGCTCCTCAATAATTGAACACAGTTGGCCTTCCCTTTCCTAAGTCTTGCTTTATATATGCTTTATAGGTGGGAGTCAACTTTAACACAAGAATTAATGGCAACTAATTATTATCTAAGAACTAGGGTTTTCGAGAAAAATTCTTAACGACAGCTCGTTGCTAGTTACATGTTTCTAGCATTGCAACTATTTTGGTGACGAAGTTATGTAATAATATATTCCGATGAATTTTAGACAAGGTATTTCCAGAAATGGAGAATTGGGAGACGTGTGATGATTTAAAATGGGTTATAAATCAGAACCCCAATACTTGCAAGCTGTAACTTGATGAATCTTTAAAGGATTTCATATTCAATATCTTTTTTTTTTTACTGTTAGCCTTGCCGCCATGCTTTGTCGGTGTCTTGGATAATTGAGGCGTGAAGTTTTAGCTCAAGAAAAGATATGTTAAAAAAAGGATGATTTTTACTTTATTTCTTATTTATATCTTCATTAGTTTAAAAATTTTTAATCTTAATCAATTTTGATCAATTTTGACTATGACAGAAGTTGGTCATTCCATTAGATGGAGGGGTCATATGTCCCATTTTGTAAAGTTTAAGGGGTGAGTTTGACCTAGACGAAGTTAAAGGGGCTACATGTCCAAGTTAGCAAAGTTTAGGGGCTAAATATGGATTTAGGGATATTTTTTTTATTTATTGAAAAAAAAAACACCACCAAGGAGTAGAACAGACATTTGTAATCATTTATTAGTTAAGAGAAAAACCATGAATAGATTTTTACGTTATTCAAATTAAACAAACGAACATGAATAAAGTGTTATTTGTTCATTTATATTCATGGATAGTTTGGTTAATGTTCGTTTATTTGTCTGTTTGTTTGTTCATTTGTTCTTTTATTCATTTATTTATTATTGGTCAGCTCATTTATTTATAATATTTACTTTTGCTCGTTTATTTTTTTTTTTCATTTCTGTTTGATTATATTGTTCAAGAACACATTTATTTATATCATTTGTGAACATGTTTATTTAATGACTTTCACGAACGCATTTATTTGTTTGGTTCATTTAATTCAAGGTAATTTTATTGTTATCGGACAAGCACAAATGAACATGAATAGGTTCATTTATGAACCAACAAACACAAACAGAGAAAATATATCTATTTATTATTCATGTTCATTTAATGTTAAATGGACAAACACAAATAGGGCTTGTTCATATTCATTTAATTTGTATACAACCGCACCAAGTAGGTCTTAATAGGGCGACTAAGTCTAGCAACAAGTCAACTACAAGAGTTACAGGTGATATCAACAGCTAGTTCAGCAAAAATTAACACAATGGTGTTAACGCATTTAATTCTAGCCCACTTATAGGCAAAACAAAACACCCCTTAATTGTTCATTATCTATAATCATATGCAAGTTAAATTTTACAAAAGTCCTATCGGCATTTCACTCACGAGTAGTTGTGGCAAATTTTGACTTGACCCGAAAACTTGAACTAACCCACCCAATTCTAAACCTGACCTAATCTGATTTGACCAAAAAAGTCAAAGACCTGTACCTAAACCCAATTAAAATGAAACCCGAAAAAAACCAAAACTCGAAATACCCGAACTCAACTTGAACTGAACCTGAATTGGCCCAAACTCAAAATAACCCGAACCCGAAATGACCCAAACTCGGAAAGACCCGAGTCTAAACCCGACAAGACCCAATTTATAGGATTTGTTGAATTAGCCCATGACTTTATGAGATCATCAAATTTTTCTTCATAAAATTAATAAATTTACCTCAAACTCTTGATAGTTGACAGATTTCCCTAAAATTTTCAATTTTGCCTAGAACTTTTTAAAAACCTTCAATTCACACCTAAACTCTTCCATTTCACCTACACTCACCTCAAACGACCCTAGGGCTCCAAATTAATACCTAAACTAAATTAATTCCTATTTTTACACTAAATAATGATTCTAAATTCCTAAAAAATTATAACTTGAAGTGATAACATAATTTAAATACATCTGATCCTATCAACTTCTTGAGTTCTAAAATGACCGAGTTTATAGTTTCATAAGTCATATTTGCAAAGTTTTGAATTAAGTATTTTTATTAAAATAATTGTATATTAATATATTTATATCTAGTTAAATTAAATTTTTAGATTATTTTTTATGCCTAGTAATTTTTTAGTTATAAGGTACTTAAATTTTGAAATTTTCATTTTAGTCACTCATAAAAATTGCAACATAGGTCTTTAAACTTTTCAAATATTTGCATAAAAAATTAAATTCTTTAATTTAAATTTTAGAAAAATTTAAATAAAAAATTAAATTAATCTAGTTATTCCAGCTTATGGACGAATAACCCGATTAGACCCAAATATCAACCCAAATCTGACCCAAAACCCAAATAACCTGACCTGAAGTTACCTAAGACTAAAATTGACTTGACTTGAATTAAACCCGAACCTGAATAAGACTGACCCAAACACAACTCGAATCCGAAATCTACTCAACCTGAAATTAACCTAAAACCCAAATAAACCGACCTGAACTTGAATGAATGGCAACCCGACAAAACCTAAACTTGAATGACCTGACCCAAACTCAACTCGACCCACCCAATTACCATCCCTATTCATGAACTCCAAAACCTCCACCGTCGGTTCGCTGGCTAATGTTTTATGCAATGTTGTTTCCTCCTTAACCTTCATGTCTTTAAAATAACCACTACTTTGCACATTGTTCTGCTTGCAATAGAATGCTCCATCTAAGTCAACACAAAAAGTTTGTTGCTAGAGATCACAAGCGAGGATCAGTGACATAACTATTGATCTAGTTGTTCACATCATAATCGAACGCATAGTGGTTGAAATTGGAATGTTGAACCTTAGAATAAGCAGTTGGTGGGTTCAGATTAAGAGTGCTCAGGTAGAGGTTGTTGTGTTTACGTTAGGTGGTAGATAGTATCAAACCCAGAATTAAGTCTAGTTTTTTAAGTCTTTTGATGAATGAGTTAAGGCCCTGAATTATTGGATCAGAATCAGTCGAATGAAAGGCCAAGGAATCCTACTTATCCCAGGCGTGCTAATTTTTTTTGCTTGTACGGTGGACTCATAATGGAATCAATTTGAGCAGGGGCGACATAGGTGGTAGAAGCGTGGTGTAGTGTGGAAGCTTTGTGGTGCAAGTTGCCATACATATCCTGGTGGCATTCCTACTAGCCTACTTACAACATCAGGGACGCATTCAAAGACCATGTTATACAAAAATGGGCAACTTTGAAAACCTTTATTGTCCATCTGTTGGTAATCTGTTCCCATTTAGTAAACAAGTTTGTGGTTCCTGGTGTCCTTGGGGACCTCGATCGTTTGAGCCTTACATCGACATCTGCCAATGTAGGTACTCTGGTCAGCTATAATCCCAGGAAGACACCAGAAAAAAGGTGAAAGAAATCCTCGTAATGCTTTATGGGGGGGATTCTTCGACACCTAAGTAAGAAGGTAATATAGCTGGAAGTATTGAGTAAGCACAATAGAATAGCTCTTTGTAACATACCTAGAGTGGTTCCTTATATACTAGTTCCCATGGGTGAAACTCTCAGATCTACCTTACACGTGTTTAGCTAGATCAAGGGGCAAAGGTCTACATCATCCCAACTGTGTCTACAGCCAACTGTTCTGACACAAGCCTCAGTGAGCACTTCGCATGCAATTGGGAGTTGCTTTGCAATAGTATTTGTTTGTATTGCGGTACACTGATGATGAGCCACATGGGGCACATTTCAATCAGGCAAATCTCTAAAAGTACCATAGGTCGAGCTCTTTCAGCTTCAAGGTTGCAATATTTAGCTAGACTACCCAATCTGTAATGTTGAACTCAAGCAATCCAAAAGCCCATTGTCTTCGACCATCAGTTCCCTTCCCTGAGTGTGTGCTAAACTTGATCCACTTTCAATTAAGACATCAAGTACTTATGATCCAACAAGATTGAAGTTAGCTTAGGACAAATTTTTTAGAATAATTCACAACATCCACAATATCTATGAATCCATTGCTATAATAAAAGGCTAAAGGTGATGTTGAAATGCAAGTTTAAGCCTTGCCTTAGTAATGATTATTACCACTTTGGGTGCTTAAATATAGTGACCATATTTAGTGTGTTTGAGTCCCAGGGCAATGTCTGTTTTGTAGGCCATCAGAACATGTACACTCTATTTATCTAAATGGCTCCCTTGGTATTTATGCAAAAATGTGTATATTGATCCAACCATCACACACATGTTAAAATACAATTTTAATTGGCAACGTAGACAATGATCAAAACTGTAGGGTTTCGGAAGCCAAACAAGTGTAGCGGAATACATCCAAAACCCATTAGGATCCAAGTGAAATGGGGTAAACTGGGTGTTCGAAATTTTTCATACCTAATTCAGTTAAGATCTTTCACCCAACTATTGAGTCAAATCACAAAACCTGAATAGTTGACGTATTCAAACTCTTTATGGTATCTACACGAGCCTCTCGGGATCACCACACTTCCACCACGTCCCGGCAGATGTGTTTCTCTTGTGCTCGCAGTGCTAGCTTGCGTCCTCCAAGAAATGGCAAGATAAGAGTGCAACTGGAACTTTTTGGAGGCTAGGGAAAAAGCTGCGAATTTCTCACTATATGCTGTATTCATAATGAGACTCAACTTCCAAGCCTAATTTGGGTTTCAAAGCCCTAATCCAATTAGGTTAATTTTGGGCTTAATAATGGCTGAACTTTTAGGCCAATTATGAATGAAAAATTATTATGAAATCATAACCCAAATAAATTAGCCCTTGCACTCAAATAATACAAATAGTCTTTATGTGTGCGACCCAATGAGTGATGTCTAGCAACACATCATTGCTACCCAAGTGACAAGATTGTCAATGATTCGATTAAACCTTTATGATCATTATCCGTATATGTCATTGTCCCTTTCTCCAAGATATCAAAACTAAGCACGAGACATGGAATGTATCACTCTCATATAGCCCAATCTTTGGTTTTTTGATTACTGAGTAGATTAACTTTAACTGATGATATTGATATCGTATATTAACTCATCCGAGTATGGCCATGCATTTTCTAAGTTTCACTCTATCAAGGGGCCCGAAGATATCACTCCCGTTACATGGAAGGGACAAATCCCATCTTGATCATATAAAACCCTTCGCATGATATGTGACATACCCAATGACCTCCTTCAAGTTCACTCAATTATGAGCAACAAAGGGAAGTATCAAAGTATGAGATTCACATGTAGGGAACCTTGATGACCTTAGGTCAAAGGACTACATATACTATGATCACTATAAGAATCACTTATGACACTCATATAACGATCCATGTAGCATTCTCATAGTGGGTCAGTCTAGTATACAAGTTCTCCAACTTGTACCCATATGTAGACTACATATCTCATATTAGTCTCCACATATGCTAGCCATTATGTATTATTGTAACCTACTCCACGATAATACTAGACCAGGGAGATTTAATAATATCATTATTCTAAGATTATAATTATTTTTATTACGTTATGTAGAAACAAAACAACAAACATAATTATTGGATTAATGCCTTTATAAAATACCATGACTCAATGTGCAAAAATACAATCATCTCATGATTGGCTTTTGGGCACAACAATAACAAAAACCTCATCTCATGTCACTATAGTATCCATGCAAAATTTCATGCACTTCAATAGTTACATGCACACTTGGTGCACTAGGTGCCCATTTCATGTGTCCAAACTTTCATACCATATCCAACTCAAATTATACCAGTGTCCTTCTATGCCCTAAAGGTTTTAAACCCTTTATTACACTTAAACCTTCATAGGAAAATAGTTTTCAGACATTAAATCTTTCTAAATTTGAAATTATGGATTTTATACTCAACCAAGTAAAATTGACCAAACAAATAGTACATAACAAAATCAGCCAACTTTGACAAGCCATAACTTTCGCTACGGGGCACCAAACCTAGTGATTCAAAACCAAGTTCTTCATCTTGAAGATTAATAATTTCTATCAAAATTTCATGGCTAAATTTGACTTGTACAGGAAGTTATGGCTTCTAGACTACAGGGTGTCAAAATTTAGCAACAATTTCTCAAAATGCCCATACAAAATTTGTAAATAAATTATCCACTCTACTTTTAAATGCAAAACCAGCTTGGTCAGGTTTATACATGTCTTAAACATTTGGCAAAGTCATTCTACTAAATTTAGATCCATTTTATACACATTGAACATAATTTCCTTCAAAATAACCCATACATAGCAAAATGGATATAATTGCACATACAAGCTCAAACATCACTTCCTTACTTCAAATATCCTCCATACAACTTCCACAATGTATTTACATGCATAGATGCATCATACATATGGCATAGCATAATTGGGTATATAAGTAGGTTCTTAGAGAGCTTTACAAACACAATGCACTCCAAAAAGTTCAACAGGCAGCTACAGTGTAAGGCAAAAAGTACCAACACTAAAATTAGAAAATATGCTCCAAAAATCATGAAACACCCCAATTTAACACTATACATATTGAAGTTTGTGTGCTTGAAATTTCACAGATAAAATCAAACTACAAGTATTTTTTTGATTGCTTTCTTTTAGGATCACATGAAATGTGGACAGAAGGGAGAGTAAGCTCTTTATAAAGAACTTAGTGAAGGCTTTCAATGTAAAATCTTCCATACCGATGTACCACATAAAATCTAAAGATACACAAAAATAATACATATACACAAATATGGAACCAAATGCACAACAAACACAGTAGCAAAACAAATGAAATGCCCCAGCAACAATAACTTTAGGGTTAGTCATAAACATTCAATAAAATAATAAGATATCACAATAGGATCACTATGGCAGCCCTCCTCAAGCTATTGCTTGGTCTTAGGAGGTCATTAGGTATTAGTTAATACTAACTTGGGCTTTAAGAACCCTTTTCATAAGCTGTCATCTTTAGCATGGTAATACTAAGGTCGAAACCTTGTCATGCTTTTTTCCTCTTAACCCATGCTTGGTTCCTTGAGCTATTTGCTCTCTTCCAAGCATGGTGTTAGCTTCATGGATCTTTGAAAATACAATTAACAATCCAGGAAACTTAAGAAAATCCTTACCTTGAGATGTTAAAGCTGAAACCTTAAATGAACCCGAAAACTGGGGTTTTTGTGCTCTTTGTTGAATTCTCTTGCTTTCTCTTATTTTCTCTTGATTTCTTAAGGTATGGTGGCTATGAAGGGATATGGAGAAGTTCAAGGGGAAGGTTTAGGGCTGGTGGAGATAGAAAATTAGAGAAAATGGCAAGGAAATGAAGAAAAATCTTCATTTATTCATCATTTCGACCTAGGTGGGGATATATGCAAATTTTTGCAACTTTTGCCTACACTTGGACCATGTTATATCTAGCCATTCAAGGGTGGAAAATGACATTTTTTTTTACCACTTTTAACCTTGTCAAAGGTCATTATAACCTTTAGACAAAAGGTGGACACTTGGGTCTTTAGTTGGCATTATGTCATAAATGGCAAACTTGGCCTCTTTGAGCACTTTGATCCCCAACAGTATCTTTAATTTCATCCATGTCCATTCTTGATAATACCATCCATGTTCCTCCTTAAGCCATCTTTAGAAATTTGTGTAATTAAGTACCCGACCTTTGTAACCTTACAATTTAATCCATAGGTTACTTGTAACACAAGCAATCCATTAAGGCTTTCTTAAGGACCAAGCTATCACCATGTAGGCCACTTAAAGGAGTCTGTATTGAATACTTTACACTTCACAATTCATGCACTATGGTGAAAATTAAAGCATATAAGTTTAGGTCCTTATGCTATAATTTTCCCATTTTGTGAAGGTGGTAACAGTGATGCTATGAGCTAAGCCAAGATTTTTGCTAAAATCCAATATAAAATTTTCAAGACTATCTCTAATATGACCAATGATTGTTGCTATGTTTTTATTCTTTTGACAATAACGATCAACATTAAGTTTATAGTAATATTACATTGAGATATTCCAATTGATGTGAATCACATTAGAGGGCCTCTTAGTAAAGTCAAGATGAGGGCCAAAAGCACTATATTCAACAACCTTTTCCATTATTTTTTAATGTGATTTTTTTCCATGTTCATGAATCCCTTAAAAAAATCATTTTATTCTGGACACACCATATTTCCCATAAATAAAACATAAGCAGAGTCTTGCTAGGAATATTATATCATGCTGAAAAAGTATGAGTGATGCAACAATTTTTAATCTACTCAGGAAGTAAAATAAAAGGGTCATCAGGGATCACTATCTTTAACTCTTATAAGATGCTTCTACTGTGAGGGCAATTCAAAATATGTGTGCAACATCCTCCTCAACACTAGTACAAAATTGACAATACAGATTGACATTTGTACCTCTATGATAGAGATGTAAGTAGGTCAGAAGCTTGCAATTAAAAAGAAGGCATAACAAATACTTAATTTTGGGCGATATATTCAACTTCTATATCCATTTCCATCAAGCACATGAGAATAGTAATCCACATTTTTTATATGATTATAAGCTAACTTTAGGGTAAACATACCATCATATGTATAGGACAACAGTAATCACTCCTCAATAAATGCATTCTATTGACCAATAAATGCATTAAATCACCATCTTACCATTAGTTTAAGGACAACATAGTCGATATAAATTATAATAACAATATTTATTATATTAGAAAAGTGATTTGATTTATGAAAGTAATTAAAAATCTAGAAAAAATGATTTTATAGGTCTATAAAATATTTCCATCTAGACTAAAGTAGACAAAATAAGTATACATTATTTACATATCAATTGGGATGATTTTAACTACCAGGGTTTTCTTGACATTTCAAAATTATCTGTATATAAAGAAACAATCTGTATATAATCTAAGGCCTCTAATATGTAAACCAATGGCCTTTGGTATGTAAAATAAGGCAGTTCGAATGAAAATATACACAAACTAATGGACCTTATCAACATAACAATTGAGGTAATTTTATTTACCAAAGGTTTTCTCCACATTTTAAAATCACCAATATGTAAAAAAATAGTTGTTTTGTAACTTAATGTCCTTGCCATGTAATCTAAAACCACCAATTTGTAAGACAAGACTATTTGAATGAAAACATGTACATATTAACTAATACCAGATTATCCTTAAGCCCAGAACTTCAACGGCCTATTAGAGAGTTCATCATGGGTCTAACCCATTTAAGATATATTCATGGACCAAAAGTCATTGACATTGTAATTAATACAATTATTAATGACAGAGTTGAATGAGAAATAAAATCCATTAGTTCAGGGATTCTAATTTAGATTCACAAGAACTACCTCCCTTAGCCATCACAACTTTCAACCAATAACTGGCTCATTTTGAAAACTTCTCTTTGTGCTTCCTATAATCTTCTTGCACCCATATTGACTTAAGCATCGAATGGTTTTCCCTGGACATACAACTCTATGAGCCCTAATGTCATCCTCCTTACAAGTTCAGCAAATGAGAAACCAGCAAACTTCAAGGACCCTTTGAGGATCACAAATGGGCCAATGACAAGGAAAAGAACATAAGAGTTCAAGGAGCCTTTCCAAGGGTTCATTATGGGGGCTTTTCAAGGAGTATGAGGCTAAGGGAGGATCTAAAGCATAGGATGAGCTGCAAGGTGGTCATTCCATATCCTAGATTCACATGCTAGAAATTTAAAGGGCAGTTGAAAGTTCGAGCATAAAGGCACCATAGTGCACCTTAGTCTGAGCTTCAATGCCACTCGAGTCCAAGCTCTAATGGTAAAATGGGGACAAACTCAAGAAGAACCTAAAAGTCCAAGCAAGCTTTTGTGACTTAAACAATATAATTCCATTTGTTTTATGCATTTTTATGTATGCTTTGGGACATATTTTGTGCATGTTTAAAGGCATACATGCCTTGGACATGCAAAAGGCCTCTTTAGCCTATCTTGACACCTAGTTCCTATTAGTTTACATTTCCTAGCTAAAAACCACTTGTATTTCATTTGGACATTTCTTTTGTTGAAAAAAATAAAATAAGAAAAAAAAGATTAAAATGATTGTGGATATAATTACAATTACTTGAAGTTATATATCCAAAGTCTAGCCATTTGGGCATTGTATAGGCTTGAAAGTTTTTTGTTCATTCCTCTAACTAACAATCTTAGACTAATTCATACTAATTTTTTTTTATAATTTCTATGTAATTAGTTTTAGTTTAATGAATTGAATTTCACATTTAACGTGTAAATATGACATAATTAATGGATCAAATTTATTGCCTGACAGATGTTAGTAACTAAAACATTTAATAAAATAATTAGTAATTTTAAGAGCATTACTACCATAACACTCTAGTTGTAACCATGAAATTAAATATCGTAGTATAATGCATGGTATAACACTTACCATGGATAAGCAGTATGTGATATTAATGTTTTCTCATTTTATCATTTTATCACGCAAAATACTATTGGTATACCAAATTATTTCACATACCACTCATTTTCTATGCACATTTTGTCAAAAAAAATTGAGGTATACCGTAAATATTGTAAGGTACGTACTGCTGTAATTTGTTTTTCATGGGACATGTGTGAGATATTTTTTGGTCATTTTATATAACATAAAAATTTATATGATGGTAGTAGCTTGAAATAATTAAGGTCCACATGACAAAAATATTTGGTGGTAGAGTACTAGCTACTGCACATATGCTTTTGTTTTCTTTCTTTCTTTACCTTTTTGCTTTGTTTAATTTTAGTTACTTTTTCTTACCTTTTTAAGTTCACATGCATTATTCTATTTTATTTTCAATTTGACTAGGGAACTTTATTTTATTTCTGAATTTAGTTTGCTTCTTTATTTTTTTCATTACTTTTCTTATACTTTTTAGTATTTTACATGTTTGCTTCTTTATTTCTTTTCTTACTTTTGTTTGGTTCTTTCTTTGTTTGCAAAATAAGAGGGTGTTGGAGCTAAACAATACAAACACAATCCATATTTCTTTTATGTATCTCAAGTCTTAGCACACCTACCCTAGTAAACAAAATCTTTGATTTCTTTGATATTTGGAGCTTGTTATTAGATAATCCAACAAAATTACCTAGCTTGAAATATGCTATTCATTTTCAAGTTGGAAGGTATGTGGAGACTTTAATCTTGGCACATTTTTTTATTTCTTTTTCATCCATTTTTTTACATTCTTTTCCCAATTAAATTTTTTATTGTTGTTTAATTTGTAGGGAATTCTTTTTTGCATATTATACATGTTAAGAGGATCAAAAGATACTGGATTAGATCATGGAGATCCTATTCCTGGCATAATAAATGACACTATTTACAAATATTGTGAACACATCACGAAAGGCAGTGGAATTACACGTTTAAAGAGATATGTAGCTAGTGTTGATGCATCAAGAAGTTGTAAACGATGTGAGTAAGTCCCACTAAAGGTTAAAAAAGAAATGAGAGTTCTTTTTAACATAGTAAGCTAGCAATAAAAAGGTAAAATCCCAACAAATGGAAGACATTAGAGTAGAGTTGAGATCAGGTGCCATGGGGTGAAAATCAATTGACATAGAATATGGCAATAGTGATAATGATGATGATTTTGTATGTCCTCATGATATTTCATATAATGAAATAGCCACATACAAGCAAGTAATTTGTGAATCAAAGAGATGTGAATGGGAAAAAGAGCAAAATATAATGTATCAAAGTGGTCTTGGAAGTTGTAGTTAACAAAGCTCTTAAATTTCTTCTATGTTTAGACACAATCAAAGCGTTAAAGAATCATCAATCATGCTCCACTAGTTTCTTTTCATTACAAATCTTCAAGTGCAAAGTAGAAACAAGAGCTGAAGAATATTTCAATGAGAGGTCAAAAAGAGAATGCATGTGTCATATGATTGCCAATTTTTTTATATATGACAATGCACCAATAGCAAAAGCAAAGTCACATCATTTTAAAAATATTGTGATAGGAATTCAAGTGGCTGGAAAAAAGAGTTTTACCTCAATCATCTCCTGAAATCAGAGCAAAATATCTTGACATGGAGGTTGCTGATATGTAGACATATGTGAAGAAGGTGAAAGAAAAGTTGAATACATATGGTTGTACCACTATGTGTGATGGTTGGACTGGGCCAACAAAACTATCCACTATAAATTTCATGGTATGCTCTAAAGGAAGCATTGTATTTTTTATATTAGTTAATGCTTCTAATAGAATAAAAAATCATAAATATATTTATGGTTTGAGGGAGTTTGTTAAAGAAGTTAGCAAAGAAAATGTTGTGCAAGTGGTAAAAGACAGCAAGAGTGCATGCATAAAAGCTAGCAAAAAATTGATGACAAAATACAATTTGTATTACACCCCATGTGCAGCACATTGTATTGATTTAGTGTTTGAAGCAATTGCAAAGAAAGATTCTGTGAAAAATGTCATCAAGAATAGGTGAAAAATTACAAATTTTATATACAACCATCGTTGGCTCCTATCACAGATGAGAACATTTTGCAGAGGTAAAATTGTCAGCCTTAGTGCCACTAGAATTGCAATGAATTACATTACACTTAATTGCTTGATGAAAAAAAGGGTGGGATTAATAGAACTTTTTCTATCAAATTAATGGAATACTTATCAGCTAAGTCGAACTCTAATTTGAAGCTATGTGAAGACTTTAGTCTTTACTCACTCTTTTTGGGATTAAGTTGAAAGAGTTTGTCAAATTTATGAACCACTATATAGAGTACTTTGAATTGTTTATAATGAAGTATGACTAACTGTGAGTTACGTGTTTGAGTTTATTCAACTTATGAAAGAACATATAAGTCTTGTTTGATTTACAAATTTGGGGTTGAAAATCATTGAAGAATGATGAGGCAAAACATTAGAGCACCCACTTCATACAGCAGGTAACCTTTATATTACTTCATATATATTTTTTAAGAGCTAGTAATTGTAATTATATTATCAAGAAATACTAACTAATATAAATTTGTGAATGTTATTTTAGCACATTTCTTGAATCCCAAGTGTCACTATCAGAAGGGTGTTGGAGACAATTCATTGTTCTTAAATACTATCAATGAAGTTTTTTCAATTTAGATCCACACTCTTCAGAAATTAGTGAATTTGGAAATGAGGTACTATGAGAGCTCATTTTATATAATACTTTATTTATTTTTTAAATTCTTTTTATTAATGATTTTTTCCATTAAAACAAATAATGATATTTAAAGAAGCAAGAAAGTCATTTGGAGCTGCATATGCAATATCATCAAGACCAAAGCTAAAACCAGGTTAATATAAACTAGTTTCATAACCCGTCTAACAGACGGGATGTTAGTTCATATAAAAATGTAAATTCTACTTAATTTATATACAAAAATTTTAAAAAAATTGAAAAAGAAAATATAAACCATTGAATATTACTCCATGTGGGAACGTGTGTGTGTGTCATATGTGGTAAGGGAAATAGATTGCTACATTGATTAGGTTAAGTAGTGCAAAAAAAGAATAATTAAATATTTGTATACATCAATCATACACTTAAAAAGAAAAGGAAATTTTAAAATAATTTGTTTAGAACACTTGTATTTGTTATTAATTTTCTTAAACATTGTAGAAATTTTTTTTTTCAAGGATGTCAGTAAGAATTTTCAAATTTTTTTTTTAAAAACTCATTTAGCTTTATTTGTTAAGATATGTATTAATGAAATAAAAATGGGCTAAAAAATTGGTCCATAATAAAATAGAGGCCCACAAGCTATCTGTTAAAAATATGGTCCATAACCCAAAACAATTAACCTTGGTCCAAAACCATTTTAATGTGGACCATAATTCAAAAATAAATTAGGCATAACCCAATATAATATGCATATGGACCAATAGTAATTAAAAATAGGCCGAGAACTGAAATTTACAATGGCCCAAAAGTGTTAAAATGGAGAACCCAATATGGCATTACAAAATAAATAAATAAAAAAAATAAACAAATGGTGATGCATTCTAAAGGAATGAAAGGAGAAGAGGAAACTGAGAAGGCATAAATAATGTTTGGGGGGCTAAAATAGCAGGCGCATAATAAATGATGGTCGAAGGATTGTAGTTTTGTGGACCATGCCAATAAATAGGCAAGATTGTCAAAATCCTTGTTAACCTCTCTCTCTACCTTTTATCTCATCATCTCTCAAACCCTAACAAAAATATTGTCAACCCCATCATAAGTCACCGTTGGATCATAGTTTGTCGCTGTCCCTTTGCTCTTTCCAGGGGCGGTGCAATTGTTACAGACAAAGACAATTGTACATTTAAATGTTTTTTAATTTAATCTGTTACTTTTCATCTTCATTCTATTTATCTTGAATGATTTGGGTAAAAAGCTTTAAATGGTTTTTGTAGATTTACGTTCACTGGTTCGGTTATGTGTGTTTGTTCTCTGTTTTGTTAATTTCTTTTGCGATACGACACCGCATTTTGGCCATGTCCACTGAGTGTTTCCATTCATCTGCGGCAAGACAACCATGAATGGCAGAGAGAAGTTTAATCTGGTTACAGACACTGCATGCGACGTGATTTTGATGGTCCCATTGGCGGCAACATATCGTATACAAAAGGTAGTCTTATCTGTAGTTCTCTTTAAAGGTTTTCTCATTTTCTTCTCTGTTTTTTCTTAATTTGTTTGGATATAAAGTAGACGCCTTTCTTTGCCCGACTGGTGTACTAATTCATTTACCAGCGGCAGGGTCACCATGAACGGCAAAGAAAAGTCGAGATCTGGTTCCTTAATCCCCCGCCAATGTGACTTCGATGGTCCTACTAAAGTGTTTTTACCATTTACCCATAGTTTTGCTATTGCTCAACATAGTTTTGGGAATTAGGATTTTTGTTTACCTAAACCTACTTCTATTTTTTCTAGTTTGATATTTGAAGTTTACTTCGCTATTAAAGTAAAAGCAAGTAATAGTAGATTGGTCCTACTTCTTAGGTATAATTTTGATGATGGACAGGTGACAAAAGAGGATATCAAGAGGGCATTGGAAGAGAGGTATAGTGGGGAGGAGGAAGTAAGGTTTCTTGGGCTTGCTGCAAAAAAATGCATCCACTTATGTTTTTGAATGAGACTGAACTAACATTTTCTTCCCTTTTTGTGTAGCCCAGCTGCCGCAGACAAATCCTGGTTTAAATAACAATCAGTTTAAATATGGGAATGGTGCCATAGGAAACCCATGACTTTTTGTTTCACTGTTCGAATTAATTGAAGGAAATCATAATAAATTTTTACGTGTTTTGATTAAGTGCATGTACTTGCTTGCCATCTTTTTGATGTGGTTGTCCCCAAATCTCTCATTGTCTATGCGATCAGTTTTCCACTGAATAAATATGTCAGTCAGAACTTATAAGTTTTACACTTTTTCCATAAATGCCATGCAAGTGTAATAACTAGTAAGCTCCCAAGCTGCTTGTATTCTATAGTGAACAAATGACTGCACAGTTTGCACCTGGGATCTTAATTTTTGAGATCAGTTCATGTTTCGGGAGTTCTATGCTCATCATTCATTTTTAGTAAATCACTTTATGTTGATCAATTGAATTCTTCAAAAAGAAAATAACTTTCATTGTTGATATAGAGGAAAGGTGTCTTTTTTTTTTAATGCTATTTTCATTATAGTAGAGAGTCTAACTGTTGTGGGTTCCTTTTGTCATGGAGGTTTAAAGAACATGAATCATTCCTATTCTTCACTTGAAGAATTGAGATGGGTCTTCTATTTTCTGTAGTTAGTTGGTGGTGGAATCATGGCAAGTGTGAATAGAAAGGTCTAGATGACTGCTGCATCCTGTTATGGTTGAGCCTGAATTTGTTCTTGTGGTATGCTTGCTTCAGATGGGGGATGGCCAAGATTAGTAACTTTGACGTTTCTCTGGTACCATGTTTTTTTGGCAAGTATAGTTTGGCATAGGTGTTTGTGGATTGGCTTTGTGTTTTTTTCTTATATCTCCTCCTAGTTTGTGGTATGCTTGTTCAAACAGTATGTTGTTTGGGATTTATTTGTTTTGTCGGGTGTACTGTTTATCAGTTGAACTCTTCTTATTTCGGTAATAATAATATATATCTCTTCTTTGAAAGAAAAAACTTTTATAAGTAAACACTTTACATTGTTGCCAATTACTCATATGTGCTCTTATATTGTGCCTTAAATATTATTTTTCCTGAGGAGATAAGTTGTCTTTCCTTTTGCTTTGCTATATAATCTTCAATATAGAGTCTAAAGTTGTAATAATTTGATTATATAACATTAACAAATTCAAAATCAATGCCAGCTTTAATTGAAACTTTACTTTCTGGTGGTGAGCCACTCAAATAGATCTCCTCTACCTGGTTACTTTCTTTCGTATATCTTGGCATGATCATGATCTTTGATTTTGTTTATTAGTTTGTGGATATTATAATACTATTGCAATTACATCGATACAAACATTAAGAAATTAGTATATTATAGACTATTTATAGTATCTTCTGTTAAGCCTTTTGACCGCTGACATGATTGTCCCACTTTTATTTATTATATTCATCACCAAATTATCCCAAATAAGCTCAATGTTATTGTTTAATAGTAAGCAACCACTTATGTCTTTTTTCTTTTGTTTGATATTTCTCTAGGTCTATTAGAAAGGATGGATGGAATTGACATAGGAAGAAAGAAAGGGTACTGACAGATTCAAATAGGGCCTACTTCATAGTATCTGCAACTTCGGGCTTTAGTAATTGATAGGTATAGCTCTATTTTCCTTTCTTGTTCTTTCTTTTCTTTTTTCTAGGATAAATTAGACCCACATAAACTGGGATGCCTGTTATTTTACCTATTATTTGTTACACACTGAACATGCATATATCAGTGTTTAAATTAGCTTGAAACATCAGTTAAAGGGACTAAATATACTATAAAGTAAGTGCTTGTTTTCTTTTGTCAAAATATAGGGAAAATGGAATGTGGTTTGATAAAGTTGTGGAAGATAACTTAAATGGAAACAGTAAACATTTTTCAAACACATAGGTCAAAAACTAAAAGAAAATGTGTAGAAAAAGTCTTAACACATTATTTTTCTTTTTTTTTTTCAGTTGATCACATCTATGTGTTGGGCATAGTTAGCCAAGTATGCTCATTTGCTAAGGTTTATTCAGTAAGGACACCTTTTGATGCTAAGGTAATGCGTATTATTTAAGGAAAATGTAATGTGGTTCTTTTAGCTATAAATGTCAGATTAAATGTAAAAAAAGGGGTCTATATTTTTCAAAGTCTTAGATAACTTGAAAAAGCAACATCTTAACTGAATAAATAGAACAAAAAGAATAATGTCTTAACAACAATGAAAATGGAAAAACCAACTCCTAAACAAACATCATAGGTACACAAAAGGAACTTATAGCATATTTGACACATTCTCATTTATTAACAATATAGTAATCCTTGAATTGAATGTAAATTTTCCTAAAACGGAAAACAGTAGTTGAGGTATGAAGTTTAGGACATAGTCATATAGAATACAGTCATTGCAGATATTATTTAGTAGACATTATTGCATACCTATCTGTATCTTCTCATTTGTTTCTTTCTGATAATTATAAAAAAAATCCTTACATGTCTCAGTACATAAATAAAGAAGGTCTCAGGCAGCAACTTATTGGCTTTCAACTCAAGACACCTCAAACATTACATGTTACCCAAAAATATCTACATCTTTTAAATTTTACCTGAACTGTGATCGATAAATGTGAGATTTAAGCACACTTGTTTGCTTCCTTCTGTATTCTTGTTTCAATTTTCTTGGACCTAGATTCTGATAGCACAAAAAAATATGTTTTTAAGCACAAAGATACTGCATAACATTTATGAATGAAAAGAAAAAATTCCAATTACTTTTGAATCTTATGCTATAGGCTTGAATTGCTAAAATTGTTGAGGGTTGGTAGATAGGGATATGAGACTATAATTGGAAACAAAAAAGTAAGTGTCCTTTATATTGAAAAACTAAAAATATTTGTTAACTTCGAAGGGGCAAAATGTTCATGAAAAGAAAAAAAAAAAAAGAAGTATGAGTACCTACTTTCAGCACTAAATGTTTCACTACTGCTGTAAAGTTTACTTGTTGCAGCAATCTTCTACATGGATAGGAATATGAAACATTATTTTTTAACACAGAAAGTAAAAAGAAATTTTAGTAATAGATACACAAAATTATATAGTTCTCCCATGTACATCTACGTAAAGTGTATGTTGACAAATCTTATGGAGTTTTTACATTCAGTTATTAAAATAGTATGTTTATGTTAACAGTTGAATCTACCTAGGTTATATGTGAAACCTATGATTACAATAGCTTTACCAAGAGCAATTCAATTTCAGACATGCAACAATGAACATTGAGAAAGCTAGGTTTTTCTACACATGTACTTGATATCCCTTCTTCCAATCAAAAATCAAGTAGGGTAATAAAACTCAAGTTCAAACTGAAAATAAAAGCATACTGCACTTTTCCTTGGAAACTGTTTCAAGTTTATGCGAAGAGTTTGCAATTTTAGCAACAGCATCTTAACACTTGCATCCTACTTGGATTTTTTAAAATCATGTTATGAAATATTTGTTGTAAGTAACCTATAGGAATAGTATCCTAAAAGCTGCATCTTAGATCATGAAGAAAGACATTGCATTACATAGTTCAATTAACACAAAAAACACATACAGTTAATGTACAATCATCCGGTAGTTAACTATTTGCAAAGACATTGCATAACATATATCAATCAAAACAATAAATTGGTGATATCATTCAAACCTAGTATTGTATGTTTGAATTGCTGGTAAACAGGTACAAAGGACTGCAATTGGAGGAAGAAATATAAGTACCATTCATCTTTGAAGAGTAAAAAGGTTCATCAAAAGTAAAGAAGGAAGTACAACTACCTGGTTTTGGGATTTATGTTTGTCTGCTGCCTTAATGATTACTTGCTGCTGCAATTTTTTGCATGAATATACATATGTTGCTAGAGACATGGTGTGGAGGCACGAAATGGTTTAGGAATGTTGGAAGAAGGTTGGCCTTCAAGTTAAAGAAGCCAAACATTATAACTATAAAGAGCATGAGATATTTATACTTGAATTTATATAACTGCAAGCATAGTTTAATCGTGGAGTAGTGATGTAAGTTAAATGGATAGGTGGGAGATGTTGGCGGAGTAATGGGTAGGGAGTTACAAAATCGTGGGTGAAACCTAGGGATGGCTAGAATTGGTTTTTAAAACTAATTTTTTTGGGCGAAATAGGTAGAAAACACTTAAAAGTACACATGGAAAACATCTAATAATTGGAATAAACAATATGAGAACATGAATTTCCTATATTGTCATTCTTCCTGCTTTCATATCTGTTAATAGATTATCACATTTTATTAATAAAAGTAAACTACATTTTACTATACTTTTTCGATTTTGACTTTGGCATAATGTAGCAATAAGACTTTTATTATATAATTGTAGTTGATTGGTGGGAGTTATAAGGGACTAGTAGACCAACTTTGAGAAATTTGGCTTTATGCATATTATCTCAAACAACATCCTATTTGGCTTATAAGCAAAATTGGAGCACTTTTGCATTAATTCATACCAAGCAATAAAATTGATTAGCTCATACAAGTTTACAAAATTTTATCTTTTACTATTACAAAATAAAACTTCATCTTAGAGATATGAAAGTTGTGGTAAAGAAAGATAGCGAGGATGATCCGTTAAATCTTTTTGATATATCAGTTAAGCTTGTTGATGAAGATGAATATCCACCTTTTCAATGAATACATCTAGTACATTTGGATGATAATGAAGGAAATGTAGATTCATGAGTTAGAAAACATGCTCAAGAAAAGGGTATTGATGTTGATCGTGTAATAAATGAACAAATTGGTTTATTTGAATCTTCTAAGGAAACTATAAGTGCTTCTCTATTTTATCCACCTAGGTTTGTTCTCTGTTCCAATGATGTTACAAGTGATGATGATGATGATGATGAAAATGACAATATTGATGATGACAATGATGGCAACGATGATGACAACGATAAAGGAGATATGGGTGTTGGCTGTGACAGTGAAAATAGACGTCGCTTTAGAACTTCTAATGCCAGAGGAAGTTTTATGTCTAAAGACATTAGAAGACAAAGTTCTATTGGTTTATATGAGTCTTTTTTCATGTGAACCTAATTTTTCACATGCTACACAAAATGAGAATCATAGATAAAAAAAGAGGAGAACATGGGATAGTTGCAAAAAGAGGGGAAAAATATAGGAATTATGACTTTGTGAGTCAATTTGACTCAATGACGACAAACACTGAAAAAGATTCAAGTAGTCCCAGCATGAGTTCAATTGGTGATAGTGGCTTCATGGTGTATGGATCATATGGATATCCATAGCAAATGCTGTCATCTTTGACTAAAGGTTCATCAACATCGACTCCAATCATTTTCAATATTCAAATTGGCTGCAATCATCACTTTTTTCTGCCACAACATAGTGTCGATCAAAATCGCCAAATTGGATTATTGGTGCATGCTACCCCAATAGAATATTATTCTCATTTTCAAAATTTCTTAACTCAAAACCAAAAATCCGTGACATTGGATGAATATGTTGTTTTTGCTAAACAAGCTAGAATAGAAGCATCATACTTTAAGTCATCTAGGAACTCTGTGTGACATTAGAAAATGTATTGTTATTATTAAAGTATTGTTTCTTTTCTATTGTATCAATAAATAAGTTTTTTTGCTGAGTAATAATTATTTTGCTCTGCACAACATTTTTTTATGTTTTTTGTATTAAAAAATATCTTCTATCAAAAGTTACAAACACCCCTTGACATTTGACCTAACCTACACTTATCCCCCTCTATACTTTGCCCCCTGAAATAGTCAAATCATTCAAGTTATGCAAGTGGGCAAAATGCTATGATTGCCCAATAAGATTTGTAAATTATACAATTTAAATAAAATGTTCATTTCATGCTACCTCAATCCATTTTCTCTAAATATATAATATATTTCTACTAAATGATATATTCTTGAATAACTTATATCTTTATAATTTACTAATAATTTCAAGATCTGTAATGTATTTCCATATTTATAAACCAATAGTTTATGCTTGTGATTAAAATTAATATTTACTTGTTTAACATTTTATTCATTTTTCAATTATTTCAAATAGAGAAGTATCATCTTTTAGGATGAATATATCTTATCTAATCTCATATTATTTTGAAAACTAATTTTCACCACATGAAAGAAATATGCACATTCTACAATTTTTTGGCAACATATAATATAAATAATCTATTAATTTAAGCATATTATTAATTGTGTAACGTTATATCATTTATTAAGTACATTTTTTATCAAATGGTAATTAATGTTTTGTAACTTTTTACCCTACCTAATGAAAAAAATTATAAGTTATACTTTTTTTTACAATAAAAATAAAAATAAAAGTAAAAAAATCATAAAATATATTAATTCCACAAATGTGAAGTTTAGTTGTGCATTCAACAAATGTATTACACATTTACTATTTTTTAATTACCATTTAGTTGTGCATTCAATAAGTATGTGGCTTATGTTTCCTATATAAGATCTTAAGTAGGTCCCTAGTTCAAGCCATAAAGTGGATTATCAAGAAGCCATTATCAATCTTATGGGTACAAGATTAGAATGTTGGGTGAAAATTCATGATGGATACAATTGGTGGAGCAAGGCGGAAAGGAGAGGCGAAGCCAAGATTACCAATATTTATATACAATTGGTGGAGCAAAGGGCAAAAGGGAGCTAAAATGAAAATTGATACATTTTTAAGAAAAAAAAAAGACCATAAATTTTCAAGAAAAGGGAAAAGAGAAAAAATAAATATACACCATGAATTTTCCCCCAATATTCCAATTATATGCTTAGAATGCTGATGATGACTTCCTTGATGATCCAATTTATGGCTTGAATTGAAAATTTACTCAAGGTCTTTCACGAGGAACAAAAGTCTCAAACTTATTGAATACACAACTAAATGGTAACTAAAAAAAATAAATGTGTAATACATTTATTGAAGGCACAATTAAATTTCACGTTTATTAAAGTATTATATTTTAAGAATTTTTTAAATTTTAAATTTTTTTCAAGAAAATAAGTATAACTTATTAATTTTCTCATTGGATAGGCTAGAAAGTTACAAAACATTAATTAACATTTCACTAAAAAATGTACTTAATTAATGATATAATGACACATAATTAATAATGTGCTTCATTAATATATTATTTACATTTTACAGTGAAAAAAAGTTGTAGAATATGTAGATTTCTTTCAATATTTAAACTAATTAAAAAATAAATAAAATGTTAAACAAATAAATATTAATATTAGTCACAATCATTAACTATTGGATTATAAATATGGAAATTTATTATAGATCTAGAAATTATTAGTAAACATAAATTATTTAGAAATACAAAATTTATTAAAAACATATTATATATTTGGAGAAAATGGATTGGAGGTGGTATGAAATTAATATTGTGGTTAATTTGCACAATTTACAAGTCTTATTGGGCTATCATAGCATTTGGCCCACTTGCATAATAGTGAATTTGAATGATGTAACTATACCAGGGGGCAAAGTGTAAGTTTTATAAAATAAATGGGGTAAGTGTAGGTTAAGCCAAACGTCAAGGGGTTTTTTGTAACTTTTCCTATATATTTTATTTATATTTAAAAAATTATGAGGAAAAAAATTAGAACACATATAAAATGTCCAAAAAAGAAAATTTTATTTAATTTATTTCATCTCAAAAATAATATTATGACATTTAATTTTTTACAAAAATGATAATGGTATGTGATGCAATATACCAAGTGATATACCTCAAAAATATTAAGTACAGTATATCTAGAAGTAATGTTATTTTGTAACCAAGAAATCTAAGGTACACCTAGGTGGCCATACACCTAGTTAATGTCATTAGGGAGGGAGAGAGGTTCTGTTTCTTTTGAATGAAAATGGAAAATCTTGTCTATTAGGATTAATGATTTGATTGGATAATTATAAGATATATTTACTATTTTCAATTTTTTAGTAATGACTATGAAGTTTTCAAATTTTTTTTAGAGATATATTTACTTTATTCAAAATTTTAATTATTGCAAATTTTTTAATTTGAATCCATTTAAAGAGATAATCTTAAGGAAACAAATTAAGTTAATAAAATAAATATGGTAATTATTTAAAAATTAGTTTATTCATTCATTTTTTCACATAATCAAAGGTGTTTAGATAATTGCACACATTTCAATATTAGTGTCATACAATTAGTTACCAATTCAATACATTAAGAATTCATATTCATATTTGGAGAGTTTTTTTTAGATTTATGGAGAAAATTTAATTTTATACAATAGAAAATCATGTTGAATAATATGAACTCAATTTCGCTTAATAGAAAATCATTTTTGTTCAATAGATTTCTAGTTTCATACATCAACATTTTTATTTGATGCAATAAGAACCCAATTTCATAAAATAAAAACCTAGTTTCATACAATAAGAACTTTTTTTCAAACAAAAGGAACTCACCTTCATATATCAGCCTTATAATTTGGTGTATTAACAACTAAACACTTTTACAATATGATCTTAGTTTCACACAATTTAGTTTTATTTTCCCAGCAATTGAAGTGTTGGGTGCATTCTCACGTTTCATTATTGTATCTGAATACCATGTTCTAGAAAATTTACTCAGTTCTACACAAATAGTTCATAGCTTCATACAAATAAATCTCAATTTCATGTAATTTATTTCTAGTTCCATACACTTCCAAAACTTAAAACATATATGGTAGAAATTGTTTCATACATATATGAATCTAGTTTCATACAATAGCAACAATATTTTACACAATAGCGACATAGTTTCTTACATTTGATTTCACACTTTCAAAACCCCACACTATACATTGCCACCCAGTTTTATATAATTCATTTTTAGTTTCATACTATAGGAATAAAAATGTTTGTATGTATATACGTATGTATAATAGCAAACCGATTTTATACAAACCCAAAAGCATACATATATATCTTTGTCTTTCATAAACCCATAATCATACAAATAAAACCTAGGAAGGATCTATAAATACCCATGTTCTTTGCAAACCCAAAAGCATGCAAATAAAACCCAAAAGCGTATATATCTCTATGTTTTTACAAACCAAAATCATACAGATACAATCTAAAAGCATACATAAATATCTATGTTCTTTACAAACCCAAAATCATAGAAATAAAACCTAGAAGCATATATATAACATATGTATGTGTGTGTGTGTGTGCGTTCTTATTCACAAAACAAATGTATGCCACATAAATAATTAAAATAACAATTTTATTCATAGAGCCATACACTCAAATTCACCATTTCATACTTTCTATTACTTAAAAAATAAAAAAACCCAATCAATTAAGCTCTTTTCCAAGAGCCCACTCAAAGTAGCAGTAACCCCCCACCTCATATTCGTGCAACAACAACCCAAAACCATACATCAAATCCTCGGTCTAAAACAATTGAACCTGAAATTCCCACAACAGTATAAACCCACTTGAGCAGACTCACAGCCATTCGTCTGCCATAACCTCTAAATGCCATTTCTAACCCTAACAATTCAAAAAAGATGTTCCGCCATCTTCAATCCTCTTGACATGAAGAAGTAAGCTTGTTGTTTTCTTTCTTTGGTCAATCACCAGTCACACTATCATGCACCTATGGTAATCACCTCCATTTTCAACTTCTAGAAAAACACACACTTTTCCAGCCATCTCTCTCCAAATTCACAGACGAAATTAGGTTTGTAACTAGTGAGATAGCGATTGGGGAGATTTGTATGAAATTTCTACTTTCCTGGATTGTCTTCCCCAATTTTGCATCGATATCCCCCACTTTTTGGACTAGAATGGATGAAGAGGAATGTTCCCTAACATTTCTTAGACATCTGTTAGGTGGTGCACAAGCACCTAGGTGGACAGCCAACGGCCTCAATTGTAACAATAATTTTAGAAAAAAAACTCCATAAAGAGTCCAATTATATTAATTATTAAATTGATTAGCCATGTGAGTAAATGATTAACTATAAATTCATTTGTATACTTTAGTAGGTAAAATTATGTTTAAGCTGGGTAGAAATAAAAGATTAGGACCAATTTATAACTCAACAGGATGCCAATACATTAAAAATCCAAATAATAAAGTACAGTTAAAGGGTTGCTAAAATATTTTGGCATTGAAGAGTGAGTCAAAATTGTTTTAAATGATCAAAGAAGCTTTATAATTATTAATATTAATTATTCTAGTTGGTTATCTAGGTTTCTCTTTTACACACACACACACACACATACATATAGAATGATCGGTGATCATAATATTAGTCATTTCATATAGGCAAGGCCCTTAAGTTGTTCATTATGAACTTTATTCTTATTTTATAAAAGTGAATGAACAAAATAGGTGTTTCCATGATGGCTAGCTGTAACTAAGTGATGTCCAGAAGTAGCAATAGCTTGACATTACTAATTACCCATGGACTAGTGATGACTAGATTATGGTGACAAATAACGTGTTGCCTTCACCCGACTGCCGTCTAATTGGTCGCTAGCTCAAAAATTTTGGAAGCCCCACTACAAACCCTCCAAGACATTTGTGAAACAAAACTTAAGTTTTCTAACTTTGCCGCTTCCATCTCACAATTTGCCCAAACCTATAACAACTTTCATTTCCACTACTTCCATTCACTTCAATACATCATATGCAATCCTTCTTTTTGGAAGATTGGTTCAACATATTTTTATTGTCAAAAATCACAAATAAACCACTAATGTTTTTGGTTCTGCCTAATCACCTACTAATGTTTTTTTTTTCAGGCCAAGTTGGTGGTTAAATAAGTGAATATGCTATTGGAAATGAAGAATATTTTATCAAATGCTTATTATGTTGCTAAAAATAAAATGTGGACAGTGGTTGATTATGTGGAAAAAATAAAATCTATTTAATAAAATGTCACAGTGGCTGATTATGTGGAAAGGTAAGAGGAGAGTACAGCTAGAACCTTTTAGAACCCTTTCGATTTCGTTCTTCTTGGGAGGCTAGGGTTAGGGTGCGAAAATCCTTACTATATGATGTATATATAATGGGGTTTAACTCCCAAGCCTAATGGTTTTTAAAACCTTAATCTAATTAGGTTTAATTTCTAGCTTAACAATGGCTCGACCTTTGGGCCAATTATTAATAAAAAATTATCATGAAACCAAAACCAAACAATTCTACCCATACACTCAAATAATCTAATTGGCTTTAAGTGTGTGACCCTATAGGCTCTTACCACGTTGGCAATGATCATAAACAATGAACGATGTCTAACAACACTTCATTGCCATCAAAGTGACAAGATAGTTGGTGATTTGACTAAATCTCTATGATCATTATTTGTATATACCATTGTACCTTTGTCCAGTATATCAAGACCAAGCACAAGACATGGAATGTGTCACTCTTGTATAGCTCAATCTATAGTTTCTTGATTCCTAAGTAAACCAACTTAAACTGATGACATTGATATCATATATCAACTCATCTGAGCATGGTCATCCATTTATTAGTCTCACTCTATCAAGGGACCCAGAGATATCACACCAATATATAGGACAGACAAATTCTTTCTTGACCATATAAATCCCTCCGCATGATATATGACTTACTCAATGACCACTTTTATGGTCACTTAGGTATGAGCAACATATAGTTGTATCAAAGTATGTGACTTAAATGTAAGGAACCTTAATGATCACAGGTCAAAAAACTACATACACCATGACAACTATAAGAAACACTTGTGACACTAATAGAATGATCCATGTAGTGTTCTTTTGATGGGTCGGTCCAGTACACAAGTTCTCCAACTTATACCTATGTGTAGACTACATATCTCATATAAGTCTCCACATATGCTAGTCTTTATGTATTATTGTAACCTGGTCCATAATAATACTAGACTAAGGACATTTAAGAATATCATTATTCTAGGGTTATAATTATGTTTGATTACGTTACTCAGAAATAAACAACAAACACAATTATTGGAACTATGTCTCAATAAAATATCACAACTCAATGTACAAACTATAATAATCTCATGATTGGCTTTGGGTACAACACTAACATTGTTCATCAACCCTAACATTGGAAACCCATAGCTCACCTTCTCCTTTAGAAACCCATGGCCAAATCTCACCCAAAACTCCAATTCTTGGTAGAAATCAAAGTCTCATAAGGCACCTAGGAAATAAAGAGCTCATTTTTGTATAGTTTTGGTGTGAGAGCTTTTGGATGTCATTTTTTTTTTTGCTTAAAAAGCTTGGGTACATTTTGTCCTAGTTAATTCTCTGTTGTTCTTAGTCTCTTGAGGTTGTGTGAGATTGGATCTAGCTTGGTTAAGCTTAATTTGGCACCTTGTATTTTGAAATTACTTGGAACCATAGGATGCCCTAGTAGAGCCCTTTATGCTTGGCGTGGATTGATCTTGCTAGCTTTGTGTTAATTGAGGTAAGAGATTTAGTTTCGGAACTTCATTAATTAATTTCTTAGTTTGCTTGCTTGTGGTTTAAATGAATTATGAGAATTGCATTGAATATTATATGGATTGTTCATGGTGGACTAGCTAGGTTCAAGACTTTGTGTAGTGAGTTTGAGCACCCAAAGTCTAGTTATAACTTGCATGCTTTTATCGAAGTCCAAATCAAGCCAGATGAGATAAAATTTCACAAAGAAGTGAGGGCATTATGACAAATGAGCATGAGTATGATTAGGTTACTAGCTTGGGTGAACTACTTGGACTACAATAGGATGCCATTAGTATGAGTGAAGGATTTAGTGACATTGGTAGCCTAGTTTGAGGCCATGGGCCTAAGAAACCAATGTAAGATTCTAGTGCACTCAAGAAGGTTCCTTGGAACTTAATAAGCTAGTATCTCACCATAGATAAGGTGAACCAAGTAATGGTGGATTGTAGAGTTCCTAAGGTGAAGGTGTAGTGCACTTGTAGCCTAGGCATGTCATGCCTTGAGGTTAAAGTGAAGGTTAGTGCACCTTAGGTAGGTTTAAGTTGGGGACTTAGTACACTATTGACCAAGGTGAGCCTTATAGCTTAAGGCACTATATAGGAGCCTAGTACAACAAGTATAGGTGGGACTTTGTACCTTAGTGGCCTAGGTAGGCTCAATAGCTTGAGGCACCAAGTGAAAGCCTTGTGTTTTTAGTGTGGGTGGAAGCTTAATACCATAGTGGCCTAGACAAGCCAATGGGTTTAAGGCACTATGAGGGAGCCTAGTACACCTAGTGGGTTCCATAAAACTCAGGTCAGGAGCATCCACCATGTTCATTTGTGCAACAACAAAGGGATTGACATTTAGTGAGCTTAACTTACTAGGATGTCAGTAAGCTATGGCTTACTAGGAGTGACTTAGAGGCCAAAACTTGCTAGGAACGCGTTGACGTCTATGTGAGGACTAGGATGATGAGGGGTCTCAAAAGGACTCAAATGTATGTGCATGTGTTAGCCATCAGATTGCATTGGACTTGTAGTGGATTTCATATATTTTTTGTATATATGTGTCCCCAGGTGTTTCTTTTTAGGTTTTATTTTTTCTTTACAGATACCCAAATCCTTTAGTGGGAATCTTCGAATTCTCACTTCCTTTATTGTTGTTGTGTAGATTTCAATTGTAAAGAGCCGCGTGACCATAGAAAGTTGTTGAACTAGTGTTGTTCATGCAGGTAACCACCTAGTAAATCATTTATTGATTCTAGTTTTACTGATTATGTTGTTTGTGATAACTATAGTTGTTTTGCAGCCTTATAGAAACTGGTGGCACAAGTAAAGACATAGTGGACCATGGATCTCAGTAGTTGTTTTTGGTATATGTATGTATAATAGGTTGCCTCCAATGTCTCTAGGTCAAGTAGTATTTTAGTTTCTTTTGGGCATGTGTGTAGTCTTTACTTATGTAATGATGCACGTTCACTGTTATTACTTGTAGTTAATACACTTATATTTTATACTTTGACTTGTCGTTTATTTATGTTTTATAAGAGGCACGGTAACATTTTGATTTACTTTCTAAATGCAAAATTCAAGTTGAAGTAATTGCATGCACAGTGCATATTAGGTTAATAACTAAATGCATAAAAGGTTTTAAATGAGACAAGTAATTAACTAGCCACCTGCAATTAGAGCGAGACACTAATTCTGTAGTCTTCCTGGGTGGTCTCATTCGAGGTGGGATCGCTACATCTACTCCTCTAATATTTCAAGTATAATTTTTTTGTTCAAAACTATAACATATACAAGATAAGAAATCATACCGTATGCTATTTTTCACCTTGTCATTACAATATTTATTAATTTTTTGAAGTCTCGTGAATTTTTGTGTATATCTTGTCACAAAAAATTTATTTTTTATTCTTATCCTCCCTTTTTTCCATGGGTGAAAGTATTTTTTTGTTAACTTTTGACCTAATTACCCTGGAGTCCCTTAAATGGACTGACTTAATTTTAACTTAACATCAGTTAGTCCTCCAACTTAGTAACTCATGATGAGTCGGTCCTTAGGGTGACGAAGGAGCTACACGTGAGGGCATGTGTGGGGACGCCGTTTGGCCTCTATTTTGATCGATGATGCAGGGACAAATGAGAACTTTTGCCCACGGTCTAACTCTTTCTTTTTTCTTTCCTCTTTTTTTGGCAACAGAACGGAAATAATGTATCTTTTTAATTATGCATGTTTGAAAAATATGAAAGAGGAAAGTTTGACAAAAGAATTATAAATGTGATTTCCATCTATATTTCTTTTAATACATTTACAATTTCTTAAGTAGTTCTTCATATGTCGTTTTCAAGTTAAAAATATGTCGTTTTCACGGTTAAAAAACAAACAGAAAGCATTGCCGACAACTCCTAAAAATTTCAATGACACGAGATATTTTGGAAATTTGCAATTATTTGGAGGAAAGATCATACAAAATAATTTGGAACTTTTGCAATTATTTTTTCTGTTTCACATGAGGTATTTTTATTCTATTTATTAAAATGGAAGTTATGATTATAATTTAAGGCAAAGGATACAGATAGCATATTTTAAACATTTTTTTTTCTACAACAGGTTTCAAAGCATAATTCAAAATAAAGAATTGATTAATTATATAAGTTTACCATTTAGGGATGCGTCAAAAGAAGCATATCCATTATATTATTTCTAAAAACATAGAAAAATGTAATTAAACCCCCTCTTTCCTACCGATTTTTTTGCAGTCAGTAATACCTCTATGGAAAGAATTGTAAAACGACAATAATTACTAGACAAAATTAAAAGCATGTCTGGGAGAGGGAGACCAGAAGACAGAGCATACAATAAGCGAAGCTTTATACATACTAAGCATGGAGACAAACGATTTCTTGGTCAGCATCGCCGGCAATTTCACCAGGAAGCTCTACGTTCTCAGCATCGCCGATGACTTCACCAGTAAGCTCTACCTCTGCCGATTTGGGATTCTTAAACTCATAGTTACCTGATACGCGATATGATAAAATTTGCGGTATGGGTACGGGTACATAATACGTTGGCTTGTATAGTATGCGGTACGTGAGGGTAGTGTACTTCGGTACAATATTTGGGTACGTAATTCGCTAATAGGATACGTGGGATTCGTGTATGTGCATGTATATATATCTATATATATATATATATATATATATAATATAGTTTATAGAATATATAAATTTTGTATTATTAGCAAACAAAAAAATACTTGAATTTTCAAACAACTAAAACATCAAACTTAAAAAAAAATGCATCAACATTCTTAAAATCCAAAAAACAAATATCTCTATATTTCAATCCTTCTCACTTCTTTGAGAAGTCTTGCTAGTAGTAAAATGAGAAATACTAGTCCGTTGTAATGAAAAATGCCGACTTTAAGACTTGCTAGAGCTTGTTCCAACACTTGAGGTAAATTTTGGAGCACTATGATATGACTTCAATATTGGGTCATCCTGCAACTTCTCATTGCGCACAGACTTATTTGACTTGGCTGCATCATTGTCATCCAATAAATTTCATTTCATCTCTTGTAGTCTAACAGTAGAGTCATCGACATAAGTCTCCTCAAGATCAACATCCCACTTCTTATAGGGTCCATTCTTACAAGTTTCAGTAAAGTGGGATAGCAAATGAATGTTTGAGTGAATGAACACCAATTTATCAGCTCTACTAGAATTCAAACAATTTCTCTTGATATTGTGAATGAAAGAGTAGGTACTCCAATTTCTCTCGGCAGATGAACTAGTAATTGGTTGAGATAGTACCTTCTTGGCTACTTCAGCCAACTCTAGTGTTTTTGATCCATATGAAGCCCACCAATCAATAGAATCCATTGTTACAACATCTGTTTGAGCAGCCAACATAGAAAAAAGCCCTTTGCGCATATGAAAAGTTGCGAATTGTTCTCTCAACAATTTTGTCTCTTTGGCGCTCTCTGAAATTTTGTCAAATGCTTCATAGACTCCCTTCACCACTTCTTTGTCTTGATTTGGAGACTTCCTAGTCATGCCTCCCGGTGCAAGTGTTGTAAAATATTCGTGATCATAAAATCTTGGTGTAAGTGCAAAACCAAGGCAATGAATCTTCCAATTCGTTTTGGTCAATATTTCCAACACAATTTCTTCCATCTCAGAAGTACAATCTTCATGCCTATCAATATAAAAACATAATTTTGTTGAGTTTATAAATTTTAAGAAAAAAAATTGATTATAAAAAAAATTATAAGACACATTAAATAAAAAAATAAATGCAACACACAAAGACATTAAATAATGGAAACGGACAAACATCAAACGAAAACGTAAACGCAAGTATGCAACAACCAAAAAAATTACATAATAGTAACTAATAGACAATAAACTAAAAAGTAATTAAATAATAGTAATAAATAAAAAATAAGTCAAATTGAGGGTTTATTGTAGAGTGCAAAAAAATAATTAAAAAATAAGTAACTACTAAAATAAGTACAAAAAAAAATATTAAGACATACCTGTTATTTTGCATTATCTCCTTTAATTCACCAAGCATATTGTCCATTCTTTCATAAATTTCACCCATTTTGGTTCCCTCTCCATCCAAAAATTTTATCAATAAATAAATGGGTTTAGTGATGTAAACAATATTCTCAACTTCTTCCCAGAAATTATTGTCATCAATAGCATTAGCAACCAACATACCCATAATTTTCATGCGGTCATCTCCTTTATTCACCCAATCCCTCCATGCATTAGTAACAATAGTAGTGGCTAAGGCTTCTCGGTAATCAATAAGTCTCTTCAACAATATGTAATGAGAAGCAAATCTTGTTTTAGCCATTTTCAACAACTCCCAACTTTGATTGACTTCTGAACATAGCTAAAGCATGAGAATGATTTAAGAAATATTTTACAATTTCTTTTCCCTTTCTATACGTATCCCTAAACCAATTAAATGTTCTAGCAAAATCCTTGAAGATGAGATTCAAAGTATGAACAACACATAGGGACCAAAAAATATGCTTATGTACCTTTTCAATCTCTTTACCAGCAAGTTTGCAATTAGAAGCATTATCAGTAACAACTTGAAGAACATTAGAAGGCCCAACTTCTTTAATGGCTATCAATTAATAATCTGCAATTTCCATGCTCGTTTTCTCAATCTCTGAAAAATTATCAACATATAAGAACATTGCTCCATGACTATTAACTGCTAGAACATTGATCAATGGTTCATTCTTGCAGTTAGACCATCCGTCTGACACAATTTAAACACCTTGTGTATGCCAAGTGTCCATAACAGGATATAAATCTTTCTCAACACTTCTTTTGCACTCATTAAGCAAAGTTGCTCTCGCTTTCTCGAAAGATGGTGCTTTATAATCTTTAGGAGCTTTCTTTATTGCAGAAACCATCTCATGAAATTCGGGATTTCGTAACACATTAAACAAAATTCTGTTAGCACACAATGCTCACACTATTTTCAAATCAACAGCATCTCGCTCCATCATGTGAAAAGACTCCTCAATTTTCCGACTTTGTGGATTGGTCTTTGTAAGAACAGAATTTCTTAACAATGAAGAAGCACCTTGATGGCCAGGGGCCTCATCGTTCAGAGTCATGATGACTGGAGGAGAGACTTCTGGGAGGAAGAACGCCTGGTGGATTGGATCGCCCAAAGGAGAGTGCCTGAAAGCTTAGAAACAAAGGGTTAGGAGGGCCCCGGAGTGTTTTTCCGGGGGGGAGCCTCCGACGCCCAAGTCAGTGGTGGCTGAGAGAAAGGCAGAGAAAATAGCACAAAGGGCTGAGGAGTCTCGCCTGGTAATTTTCTCAGAGTGTGGGAGCAGTGTTTTGCCAACCAGCCTCCTGCCAAGTATTAATTCCTGGTATTTATAGGAGTGCCTAGCCCGTTCAGATCGCGACACGTGTTCGGTCGGATGTTCCTGAATTTCTGGGCGTAGGAGACAGATAGCTGGTAGCAGGTTGCCTTGAGCCATGTGCTGAGATGGGCCATGATGTGATTCTGATGGCGTCAGTGTGGCAGAGCGCCTTTTGAGGCGGATTGTGGCGTCTATGAATGGATGTGTCAGAGGCTTCCTTAAATGCTTCCATAAATGCTCCTGCCGTACTCCCGAGGTCCCTGGGTGAGGTCGTCCTTTGGTACGGACAGAGCCTCTTCGGGAAACAAGCCCTCAGTTCGGGGGTTCCCAGTTTCAGGGAGTTCCGCCTTCGGGGATATCATGTTCGGCTCGCTATGTCTGGTGCCGCTTTTCCGAAGGCGATCTGTTCACAACCTTGGGGGGGCAAGTAGTGTCCTCGGGTTTTCCTGGCGTGCCGGGCTCGGAGCTCTTCGGCTATCTCCCGAGGTGCATGATCACACCTTTTCTCGGGTAGCGCCAGCTTCTTCTGGCCATTCTTGTGGCAGGGAGTTCGGCCAGATAGAGGCGATAGCGTTTGGCTATCACATGCCCCCCTTTGGAAAGCCGAAGTGAAGACTTCGGTTTTGCATCTCTTTCCGAGGTTGTTTATGGGAGTCTCTTTGGAAGCTTAACCTGTTCCGAGGATGCGCCTTTTGCCCGAAGATCATGGGCTCTTCGGCCTTGGCCTGTTCTTTGGTGTCTTCGAGGCGGAGCCTGTGCCGAAGATACACCTCTTGCCCGAAGGTCATGGGCTGTTCGGCCATAGCCTGTCTCTTGGCGTCCTCGAGTTGGCCTGCTCTTTGTTTCTGCAGGTCTGTTTGGCCAAGCGTGTCAGTCTGAGCGGCGCGTCCCAATTTTCCAGGGATGTCAGAGGACGTGTCCCATTTTTCAAGGGACGTTTGGAGGACGTGTCCCCCATTTTTGCGCAGTGTTTGACACGTGGCGCTTTGCCATTGGAGGAGAGTGGCGTCGGTTACAGAGGGCGCGCCTTTTCAGGTGCAGAGAGCAGTTACGGCGACGGTTCGCCTCCAAAGGGTACTTATGACGATGTTTCGGTTACCCACCTCTGGCTTATAAGTAGCCCATTCCATCATAAGTTCCTTTTGCTTTTTCTTCTGCTCTTTTCTCTGCTTTGCCCCTGTTCTTGCACTTTCTTGCTTTCTGTGGCGGAGCTACCTTAATCAGAGCTTTTTTCAGCCAACTTTCACGACGGCGTCCTCAGATTTTGGCAAATCTTTCGGTGGGTTTTTGTTTTCCAGAGCGCTTTGATCCCTGTGTTCTTTTGAGTTTTTCTCTGGAAACTGTTTTTCTTCCGTTTTCAAACTCGTTTTCATGTCGAAAATGCCCATTCCTGAGAGCTGGCAGCCTCTTTTAGCCCATCCTTGTTGCACCACCCCTGCAAAGTTAGAGAGGTGGAAGAAAAAATTCTTTCTTCCCTCTTACGCCATTACTAGGCTGCCTCGTTCTAGCCATTATGCTTTTTCAAACCATAGTAAGGAGGTTACCGTTTTCCGAGCCCAGCTGAAGGCCGGTCTTCGGTATCCTCCCCCGAAGATGGTGTGCGAGTTCTGCAAATTTCATGGCATTGCTGTGAACCAGCTTCCCCCGAACTCGTTCTGCTATTTTAACGCCTACCTCTGCATGTGTGGCGTCTTCGGGATAGAACCCCATTTCATAATCTTTATGCAGTACTACAAGCTCTCTGTGGTCCCGAAGGGTGGCTTCTATTTCATGCTACCTCGGGGATCCGGGAGCAAGAAATTCATGTTCACCTTCGCCACTAAGGATAGCTGGCGGGGGTGGCAACAGAAGTTCTTCTTCCTGAAGATGGACGAGGCCTGGTCGTACGTTCCGACCAAATGGGCTCAGGGAACACTGGATGTGGACGTTGTTGATCCGAGGATGCTGCTGACCCCAGAGTTGGCTCCCGTGTTCGCGGATTTCGACGCCCGCATTCGGGCTGTCTCTGACTGGGATCCCGAGGTCGCTCCGCGCGCCCTTTACCCTTTTCCAATCAACTGGAAGTTGATGACCGAAGAGGTCCTTCGGGAACTAAAGGTGGTAAAGGAGCACGAGACTGACCTCAAGATGCCAGCTCCTGCCATCGCCGGGAAGGATTCCTGGTTGGTCAAGCTTCTTAAGGAGGAAATTTCTTTCGAAACGCTTGTCGAAAGTGAGTCATCTTCTACTCCTTTGCTGTTTTTTTCCTTGGACTTACGCTGATGTTTCTCTCCTTTTTCAGAGATGGGCGACGGGACTGCCGCCTATTACAAGTCCCTTTTCTCCGGCCAAGTGGAGAAGGGGGAGCAGACAAAGAAGGCGGCTTCCCGAAGGCGGAAGTCCGTTGGTGCTGGTCCCTCGTCTAAACGGGCGAAGAAGACTGTTATTTCTTCCCATTTGGAAAGTATTAGGGAGGGAAACGAGGACGCCGAGGTTGCTGTCACTTCGCCGCCTGATGATTCGGCCGAGGTCCCCTGCTCAGGTTCCTCTAGAAGAAATTCCCGAGGAGACTGCTGAGGAGCCTGGGACAGCCGAGATTCCGGCGCCTGAGACTGCTGTTTCCGAGGTCCCTTCAACCGACGTCCCTCCTCAAGGTCCTACTGCGTCGCAGGCCCTCCTTGATGTAGTGGTAGAAGTACCTTCTGCCGAGGAGCGGCGCAGGCGGAAGGGCAAGGGCATTTCGACCGAGGAGGCCGAGGACTCCGAGGACGTCGTTGTCGAGGTTCCACCAGGTTTGTTTCCAGACAAAGTGTACTTCCTTTGTTTTTTCTGGATTGCCTTCTTTGTCTTTAATCTCCTTCTCATTCTTGCCACGCAGGGGAGTTGACTACCCCTGACTGGGCGGCCGAACATGCTCGGAAGCGAGCTCTTCGGGACGCCAAAATCCCGCAAGGGAAGATACCAAAGGAGCCTTTCTGGACGTTCACGGAGGACATGAATTTGTACTCCGAGGACTGTCCTCAAATGGCGAAGGAAATTTCGAAGGGGGTGCTTACTGAGGCCTCCTTCAAGGCTATAGCGGCGGCCCATCCGGGGGATAACACTCTCGCCGCAAAGATCACCGAGCATGCTGCTCAGGTATATCCTTCACAGCTCTTTCCCTTCAATTTTTTCCTAAGTGTTTGGCTCTTACTGACCTTGCGTTTTATCTTTTTGCAGCTGCTGGGGTACGCCGGCTTTCTCCGAGTTCGGGTGGCCAGGGAGGTTGCCTTCCGAACTTCGGCCACTCAGACCATGAATGAGGCGAGGATCGCACTCGCGGAGTCGGCCGCCAAAAACCAGCAGCTGAAAGAGGCTGCTGAGAAAGAAGTGACTGCCCTTCGGGAGGAGTTCCGGAAGGAAAAAGAAGAACTTCAAAAGGATTCCTCCCAGAAGATTGCTGACCTCGGTGATCAAATAAAGGGGATGCTCACCGCCAACGAAGATCTTCTCAAGCACAAGGCTGCTTCTGACAGCCTTATAGTGTCGTTGACGAGTGAGAATAACACTCTCCGGGCTGAGGTCGAGTCTTTGAAGAAGGGGTCCAAGGGGACGTTGGAGATAAAGGCGCTGAAGGAGGAGATTGCTGAACTGAAGGACGACCTTGACGACCTCGAGCTTGATAAGAACGAGTCTGATCAAATGGCCAAGGTTGCCTTTCAGGACGACTTCTGCCTTGCTCGTCACCAGGTCCTCCAGAGGTTCCCAGATCTGGACCTCTCTTTTCAGGAGGCTCTAAACATTCCTGGGGGACCTCGGTGGGAATGGTCCAAGGTCGAACATTTGAACCTTCCTCCTTCAATTCCAGTGCCAAAGGTGGTGGAAAAGGGCGGGCCAGCGAGTGGCTCTTGGGACGCCGCGAACCCTTAGGCTATTTTTTAGGGCCCCTTTTCCTTCCCTTCTATTTTGCATTCCTTCTTCGGGCACTTCTTTACGGTAAAGCAGCTTTGCTCTTAATGATGATTTTTTTGGCTAAGTCTTTTCTTGCAAGTTTCTTCATTTCCATTGTCCCGAACACGTTCGCTCAAGAGACTTCGGAAAACCTGCGATCAAAGAAACTTTTTTACCTTCCTTTGTCCCGAGTGCGTTTGCTCGAGAGACTTTCTGGAAAGTCTGAAAAAATTTGACTAAGTCTTTTTGCAGGCTTTTGCATTTCCATTTTGTCCCGAACACGTTCGCTCGAGGGACTTCGGAAATTCCTTAGTCAAAAAATTTTCCTTCTTTTCCTTTTGTCCCGAGCATGTTTGCTCAAGAGACTTAGGAAATCTTTCGAGAGTTGTTTTCCATTTTTCCCGAGCGTGATGGCTCAAGGGACTTCGGAAAACTGTCTCTGCGCTTATTTCGGCGAGTACTTCTGCGACGTTCTTGTTTCCCATCTTTCCCGAGCATGATGGCTCAAGGGACTTCGGAAAACTGCCTCTGCGAGATTTCTCCATCTTTTCCCGAGCGTGATGGCTCAAGGGACTCTGGGAGGTCAATCTGCGCTTTATTACGGCGAGCATCTTCGCGGAATTCTACTTTGCACAATTTTGGATACTTAAGAACTTTCCTTAAGAGCATTCTGTACTTACAATTCCTCCGCTTCATCTTAGGCGTAGAATTTTTTCAAGGCGTCTGAGTGCCAAGTATTTTTCAATTCTACGCCTTCGGCGTCGCCAAGTTTGTACACGCCTTTTCGTACTTCGGCGAGAACCAGATAAGGTCCTTCCCAGTTTGCGCGAAGTACTCCGTGGGACGGCCTTCGGGGTGCAAAGTCAGCCTTTCGGAGAACGAGGTCTCCCTTCTTGATTTCTTTTGGCCTGGCCCGTAAGTTTACGGCCGCGGCCACTCTTTGCTGAAAAGCTTTTCTTCTCAGCTCGGCTATTTCTCTGTGTTCGCCGACGAGGTCGAGCTTGGTTCTGAGGCCGAGGTCGTTTCCACCTTCATCAAATATTTGCACCCGTACTGATGGTCTGACTATCTCGACTGGGATAATGGCCTCTGTCCCGAAGACTAGTGAAAAGGGAGTTTCCCCTGTGGCCCTTCGGGGCGTCGTTCGGTAGCTCCACAATACGGTTTGGAGTTCTCCTGGCCATTTCCCTTTTGCTTCTCCCAGTCTCTTTTTCAGGCCATCTTTTATGGTCCTGTTCGATACTTCCACCTGCCCGTTACTTTGGGGGTGAGCTACTGGGGCGAAGTGCATCTTTATTCCAAGGTCGCTGATAAATTCCTGCAATCCTTTGTCTATGAATTGGGATCCATTATCAGCTACTAGTACCCTCGGTATGCCAAATCTGCATACAATGTTCTTCCATACGAACTTCTGCACTTCTTTTGCCGAGATAGTTGCCAGCGGTTCTGCCTCGACCCATTTAGAGAAATAGTCCACTGCTACAACGCAGAATTTCACGCCTCCGGGTGCTGTGGGGAGTGGCCCAATAAGGTCTATACCCCAGACTGCGAACGGCCAAGGATAGTCAGCCGAACTTACCATCTCCGAGGGTGCCCTCTGGATGTTCGCGTGTCTCTGGCAGCTACCACATTTTCGGACGAACTGTCTTGCGTCCTTTCTCAGGGTAGGCCAGAAGTATCCTTGGCGAAGTATCACCGCTGCAAGGGCATCAGTTCCGATATGTGAGCCACACATGCCTTCGTGGACCTCTTCAAGGATCATTTCAGTATCCTCTTCAGCCACGCATCTCTGCAGCGGGTTTGCATATCCCTGCCGGTATAACTCTTCACCAATCAGGAAGAATCGGCCGGAGCGTCTTCGCAATCTCGCAGCGTCGCCGGGGTCTTCGGGGAGCATATTTTCTGTGAGGTATCTCTTTATGGGATCTTTCCATCCTTTTCCCGAGGTCGCTATGCTCAGCACTGAGATGCTCGGATGGTCTAGCACCTCGGTGTATGTTTTCGACTTCGCCAAGCAATCTGCCTCAGTGTTATTCCGCCGAGGTACATTTTCGATCCGTACGGCGTCAAACTCTTGGATGAGCTTTGCTACCAGCTCGTGGTATTTTGCCAAGGTTGGGTCCTTCGCCCCATAATCTCCTGCCGTCTGCCGAACTACCAGCTGGGAATCGCTGTGAGCCTTTAAGTTTCTCACGCCAATCTTTCTGGCCAAGCGTAATCCCGCTATGAGGGCTTCATACTCAGCTACATTGTTGGTGACGTTGAAGCTGAACTTGATAGCCTTCATTACCTCCAGGCCTTCGGGGCCCCTGATAATTACTCCAGCTCCCTGGTGTTCGGACCCCGAGGCTCCGTCTACGTGCAAGGTCCATTCTGGCTCACCCTCTTTTGGATCTGAATGGCTCTCCTCAGTGGTGGGTATTTCGGCGATAAAATCTGCCAGTGCTTGAGCTTTTATGGCCTTCCGAGGCTCATACGTGATTTCGTGTTCGCCCAGCTCTATGCACCACTTGGAGAGCCTTCCCGAATGATCAACTCTCTTCATGACATCCCGTAGCGGCAGACTACTTCGGACGATGATGGGGTGAGCCTGAAAGTATGGTCGCAGCCTTCTCCCTGCAAGCACCAAGGCGTATATAGCTTTTTGAAGCAAAGGGTACCTGACTTCGGCGCCATGCAGGGACTTGCTGACATAGTAGACCGGCCATTGCTTTGGCCCTTCTTCTTTCACGAGGACCGAGCTCACAGCTTTTTCTGTGACGGCGAGGTATAGTACGAGGGGCTCTCCCTCCCGAGGTTGTCGCAGAGTCGGCAGGCTGGCCAAGTAGACTTTGAGTTCTTCCCAGGCTTTTTGGCAATCTTCATCCCAAGGATGATCATTTCTTCCGAGGTTGCCTTCCATTTTTGCTGCCTTTGTGAGGACTTTGAAGAAAGGTCGACACCTATCTCCGTACCTGGAAATAAATCTGCTCAGAGAGGTTATTCTTCCGGTGAGCCTCTGCACGTCTTTGACTGTGGCAGGAGTTCGGAACTCAAGCAGAGCCTTAATCTTCTCGGGGTTAGCGTCGATGCCTCTTTCGGATACCATGTACCCAAGGAATTTTCCCGAGGTTACCCCGAAGATGCACTTTTCAGGATTAAGGCGGATCCCGAAGGCTCTGAGCTTTTGGAAGGTTTCCTCTAAATCTGCAACGTGGTAGCCAGGCAGCTTGCTCTTGACTATCATATCATCAACATACACCTCCATGTTTCTCCCCATTTGGTCTTTGAAGACCTTGTTCATCAGCCTCTGGTAGATGGCTCCTGCATTTTGGAGCCCGAAGGGCATCCTGATATAGCAATATGTTCCTCCCTCGGTGATGAAGGCAGTCTTCTCTTCATCTTCGGGGTCCATCCTTATTTGATGGTAGCCACTGAAGGCGTCTAGGAAACTAAGGAGCCCATATTCAGCAGTTGAATCTACCAGTTGATCTATTGGCGGCAGAGGGTATGAGTCTTTCGGGCAAGCATCGTTCAAGTTTCTGAAGTCGATGCACATCCGGAGTTTGCTGCTACCTTCTTTTGTGGCAATGACCACGTTGCTTAACCATTCGGGGTACTTGACCTCCCTGATAACTTCAGCATCTAGGAGACGCTGGACTTCGGTTTTGACAAAGTTGCTTTTGTGGGCTGAGATGCTCCGTTTCTTTTTCCGGACAGGTTTTGCTTCCGGGCTTACTTTGAGGCTATGCTGTATTATGCCAGGGTTTACTCCTGGCATATCTTTCGGCGAGTAGGCAAACAGATCTTTATTTTCCAGCAGAAAGGATACAAGATTTTCCTTGTCACCTTCGGCCAAGCTCTTCCCTATTCGGGTAGATTGACCTGGGACAAGCTCTACTGCTTCCGTTTCTGCTTTGGCGAGATCTTCTTCTTTGCCTTTTTCTAGCGCCTTTGCCTCCATCGTTTGCGCGAGGTTGCTCGCCGGAGCTTTTCGTGCTTTTACAAACACCTTTCTTACCTCGGCTTGGTCTATGAAGACCTCTGCATCTCCATCCTTGGTGGCGAATGTGACAGTCAAGTACTTCACATCAGGGCGAATATGCAGGTTCCCCTGTGTCTGCCTTCCAAGGATGGCGTTGTACGAGGACGGGACGTCCATGACGATGAATCTCGCCATTGTGGAGGCGTACAACTCAGCTGCTCCGTCTACCGAAGTCCCTTTCATCATCAGTGGGAGGTCGATCCATCCGAGGACGGGGAGTTCGGATGGTCCAACCCCAAAAGTGGGCGAGGTGACAGGCTTCAGTTCGCTGCTGGAGATGCCCAAGCTCGGCAGCAGGTGCGAGAATAGGACGTCAGCATTTGAGCCATCATCAAGCAACACTCTTTTGACGTCCCAGTTCCCTATTCTCGCCATAATCAGCAGCGGATCGTCGTGGGGGAAGACGACGGTGGAGCCATCTTTGCGAGCCAGCTTCTTTGATGGACTTTGATACTCCATGACTGCAATTTCTCTGGCTTTCCGCTTTCTTTCCGAGGATGGGAGCCCCGTGGTGATGGTTTGGATAACCCCTGCTGGAGGTGGAGGTCGCCTTTTTGGACTTCTATTTCTCTACCTGTCGGAGTCGTAATCCTCGTCTTCGGCCCTTTCTTCCTCCTCTTTTCTTCCCTTTGGGGAAGGCATCCGCAGGTACTTCCGAAGTTGGCCTTGTTTTATCAGCGACTCTATGTACTTCTTCAGCTGGAAGCAGTCTTCGGTGTCATGACCGTGGTCGCGATGAAACTGGCAGAACTTCTTGGCATTCTTTTTGTTATCGGCGGTCATGGCCCTTGGCCGCCGAATCTGCGTCCCTTGCCTTTCCAGCGCCATAAGGATGTTGGTCCGTGTGGTGCTCAGGGGCGTGAAACTTTGAGGCTTCCTTCCCCGCATCCTCCGAGATCGTCCTGCCTGTTCGGTAGGATTACGGGCTTGCTGATTGGACCCTTCGGCGCGGTGGTTGTCTGACTTTGGCCCAGCCATTCTCAGCTCCTCGGCTGTCATGTGCTGTTCGGCCCTTCGGTAAAATTCTCCGAGGGTGTCTGGGGGGTCCTTTGAGAACTCGTAGAACAGCTGTGAGTCCCGCCGAAGGCCCTGTGTCATGGCAAGAATGCGGATTTCGGGCCGGAAGTCTGGGACGCTCAGGGCTTCCCTATTGAATCTTTCGACATAGTCTCGGATGGTTTCTCCGTTCCTCTGCTCTATGTCGAACATCTGCACAGGCATCTTCGCCGTTGGCCTGCTCCCAATGAACTGCTGGGTGAAGGCTGTGGACAACTCCTGGAACTCAGTGATGGTCCCCGGAGGCAATGAATTGTACCACGCAGTTGCTGGCCCTGTGAGGGTGACTTCAAAGCATTTGCACATGGAAGCGTCATCAGCACCGTGCATTATCATGTTGCGTCTGTATTTCGTCAGATGGGCCTGTGGATCAGTGCGGCCATCATATATCTCCAGTCGAGGCACTCTGAAGTCACCTGGCATGGCTGCTTCAGCGACGGCACGAGTGAAAGGGGAGTCATCTTCGCAGAAGGTCCCCGAGAGTCTGGCCCAGACAGGTTTTCTGGCCATTTGCTTCTCCACTCTATCCAGCCGTGCTAGTATCCTCTCCATTAGCACTGTGGCGCTATGGCCTTCTTCAGGGAACGGAGATCACCGGCGCCTCTTCGGGAGGCGAGTTCGGCGCTAAGGGGACAAGGACTTCGCCTCAGGCGACGAACTGCTTCGCTGTGAGACTCTCGATCGCTTGGACCCGGTTTGTCCCACAGGCCGTTTCCCGAGGGCTATATCTTCTGTGGATGATTTCCTCGCGAGGGTCTCCACTCCCCGAACTGCGATGTGTAGACTTGGGGCTTCTCTCCCGAGGGCGTGTCGGTGAGGGGGGTCTCTGGGCCCGTGCTTGCTGTGGCCATCTTCGGTCGATCTGCTGTGTCATTTCAGACACGACCGAACGCTGAAAGTCTTTCAGGAAGCTCATAGTGATTACTAGAGGGCGGTCTTCCTCGGGCACAGAAGTCTCTGGGAGTGTTTGCTCAGCAGCCGGTTGTGTCTCAGGCGCGGACGGGGACTTTGGGAGCCCCTTGTCCTTAGAACGCCGAGTTTCAACGACGGCGATCTCAGAGCGGGTTCCCACAGACGGCGCCAAATGATGGCCAGGGGCCTCATCGTTCAGAGTCATGATGACTGGAGGAGAGACTTCTGGGAGGAAGAACGCCTGGTGGATTGGATCGCCCAAAGGAGAGTGCCTGAAAGCTCAGAAACAAAGGGTTAGGAGGCCCCCGGAGTGTTTTTCCGGGGGGGGAGCCTCCGACGCCCAAGTCAGTGGTGGCTGAGAGAAAGGCAGAGAAAATAGCACAAAGGGCTGAGGAGTCTTTGGTAATTTTCTCAAGTGTGGGAGCCGTATTTTTGCCAACCAACCTCCTGTCAAGTATTAATTCCTGGTATTTATAGGAGTGCCTAGCCCGTTCAGATCGCGACACGTGTTCGGTCGGATGTTCCTGAATTTCTGGGCGTAGGAGACAGATAGCTGGTAGCAGGTTGCCTTGAGCCATGTGCTGAGACGGGCCATGATGTGATTTTGATGGCGTCAGCGTGGCAGAGCGCCTTTTGAGGCGGATTGTGGCGTCTGTGATTGGATGTGTCAGAGGCTTCCTTAAATGCTTCCATAAATCTCCTGCCGTACTCCCGAGGTCCCTGGGTGAGGTCGTCCTTTGGTACGGACAGAGCCTCTTCGGGAAACAAGCCCTCAGTTCGGGGGTTCCCAGTTTCAGGGAGTTCCGCCTTCGGGGATATCATGTTCGGCTCGCTATGTCTGGTGCCGCTTTTCCGAAGACGATCTGTTCACAACCTTGGGGGGGCGAGTAATGTCCTCGGGTTTTCCTGGCGTGCCGGGCTCGGAGCTCTTCGGCTATCTCCCGAGGTGCATGATCACACCTTTTCTCGGGTAGCGCCAGCTCTTCTGGCCATTTTTGTGGCAGGGAGTTCGGCCAGATAGAGGCGATAGCGTTTGGTTATCACACCTGATTTCTCAACTTCAACCACCGTTCTTCTCAATTTCTCATATGCTTCCCTGTTTCTTATTAACACGTTACAACGTGCAATTTCTGCTTTTTTGCCTGCAGCAGCACCATAAAAATGATAGTGGATTCTAGTATATGAACTCTTGAATTGTTTTTTGCAATGATTGCACGACCAAATTTTTAAGCCCCAAATATTTTTTCCAGCTTAAGATCCTGCTTCATGAAAAGTAAGTTCTTGTAGTAACGGCTTTTGCTTGACATCTGGAGTTGTTGCTTTTCCAGAAGGCTTACTATTTAATGATTAAGATTGGTGTTCTTCAACAATTTCCACCTCCTGTATATCTTCATCACAACTTGATTCTATTTTTCTAGCTAAATTTTATGACTCTAGATGAATCTCTTCAACATATTTATGTTTGTCAAACACCATTGTTGAATTTTTGTGCTCTGTACTTACACGCTTTAAGCCTCTAGAATAAAAGCATGGCAACAGCAGCCGGCGTGTTTTAGGGCATAGGTTTTAACTTTTATAGCTTATTTTGTTCCTAGTGGGGTTAAAGTTAAATTTTAAAGCAACACAAAGAAAGGGTTTGCGGCGAATTTTTTTGTTTCACTTTTGTCAAAGTCAAAGCTTTAATAAGAAAGTAGCATGAAAAGTGGTAAAGGCAGGGAGCAAAAGCAGTCCAAGACAAATAGAAATTATAGGGTAGGTAGAAAACTACAACTTTATTAAGTAAATAATAGTAATAAATAAGTTTAATATTTTAATATTCTTTTTTTTACTTTTTTCTTTACAAGTATTCAGTCGTTTCTCGAATCTCACACCCCACCTCCCCCTCCCCCTCCCCCTCCCCCCAATTTCTTGTCTTCCTCTTTTCTCCAAAGCCAGCAGCCCAGCGCATCAACTTCCGGTAGCGTCACTATTCTTTGTCTGCAACCTTACCCACTGCGACTCATGACTAGTCGAGTTCACCTGATTCATTGATTTATGCGAATTGGTATGGAAACGTACCACGATTTGGTACGACAGGCCGGAAACGGAGTATGGAGGCACCGCATCCGAATCTGGTAACTATGCTCAAACCCTGGCTTCAATTTTTACTACCTGTAAAGCAAGCAAAACAAGTGAGTAAATGCATTTTGATCCTTATCTAAAGCCATTTTTTCATGTTCCATGATGCTTAACAGTTAGCAGTTGGACTAAATCGTGCTATTTTTCCAAGTTGGAGGACTAACTCATGCTGATTTACAGTTAAGGGACTGACTTGTTCGAGTCAAGCAAGTTAAGGGGCCCTAAGGGTGATTAGGCCTTAATTTTTTCATTTTTTTTTCTTTTTATTGCCTATTTAGTACCTCTTATGAAATTTGTCACATCCTGACTAGGGTAATAAGTTCTGGTTGGTGGCATGACACCTTTACACGAGCTTAGGCATTGGCTGGGTAGACCCATGAAAACATATATTTTTCTAAATTATAATTTAAAAAAAGTTACACCCACTTAGTATTAATTTAAGTTAATTAACTTTAAAATGATTTATTTTTATTATTACATTTTTTATACAAAATTAATTTTAATTAAAATTTAATATTATGTAGCTGCAATAATCTATTGAAAATACAACTTTTGAAATCTTATTAAATTTTTATGAATTTCTCTAGTTTAAGGCACTAAAAAGAAAAATTCATAAAAATTTAAAAATATCATGAAAATTTACTTTCAAATAAGCTATTTCATCTATATAATATTGACTTTCAAATGAAATTGATTTTTGGTAAAAAAAAATTAAAAGTAAAAATAAGTCAGTTGTCTTTGATTAAAATGAACTGACATTTAATTTTTAGAAATAGCCGGAATGCTTTTATCTTCACTTTTTCTTTTTGAGAAAAGGTCAAAATGAGTCATATAACTTCTATTTTAGTCCTATAACTACACGAGTTTCTATTTGAGTCTGATAACATTAGTCATATTGTTAATGGCCTTAACGGAAATCCTACATGACAAGTAACAAATGTTAAAAATAGGAGAAAAGGTTAAAATCAGTCATTTAACTTTTATAACTCATTAATTAAGTCCAACGAGTTCATGAAAAACCCTGATTTTCACTCTCAACCCCAAATTTAGTCTTTCCTCTTCTACTTTTGCCAGTGTCAATCATTGCTCCTTCTCCAAAAAATAGTGTGATTCCAACTAAATCTAGCCACAAGAATCAAAATACTTCTTGGATGCTCGAGGTAGGAAGTGGAAGCTGAAGCAATCCTTTATTTGCTGACTCTGCTATTGTTAGAGAACACATTGACCTAAGAAAGTGCCAGTGCTAGTCTACTGAATCTGTCAAAATACTCGAAGAGCAAAACTATGATGATGGAAAATGGGGGCTTGGAATCATGGAGTTAAATACTGTAGTACACCGCGAACAATAGGTAAGTGGTATATAGTATAAATATTTTCACATTTTGTTATTGTATCGCACGGTATATAATGGTATTTCAAAGTATTTTGGATATTGCTCACTTTTTGTGTATAATTTGTTCGAAAACAGCAGTATACTGCAAATACCGTGAGGTACGTACTGCGGTATTTTATTTTCTGTGATTGCGTGCGAGATATTTTTTTTTGTCATTTTACATCAAAATATCATAAATATATAAAATATTAAAATACAATTAATACACATATCATAAAATAAATATTTACTTTTATTCTTTTTGTTACTTTTCTTGGTTAACATAAAAATTTAATTGTTACTTTGAAACACCTATGATTTCAATGTGGTATTAGAAAACTTATTGTTATTATTAAAGTATTATTCTTTTCTTTTATATCAATAAATTTGTTTCTTTTTTAGTATTATTTATTTTTCTCTATATATATAACATTTTTTCTATTTTTTGTATTAAAAAATATTTTCTATCAGATATACTTTATTTATATTTGACAAATTATGATGAGAAAAATTAGAATACATATAAAATATGTAAAAAAAATAATTGAATTTATGTCATCTTAAAATAATATTCTAAAATTTACTTTTTTTGTAAAAACGATAACATTATGTAGCGTAGTATAACTTAAAAATTTTGGATCCGGTAAACCTAGCAGTAATGATATTTAACACCTTGCTTAGAATTAATCATAAATGTTCTGAAAAATAGGCTCAAAGCTTAAGAGAAATGGCACGTAGCCAGAGCCATCTTTTACTTGCTTCTATTAAGAAGTATAAAGCAAAGATAGGTCAGAATCTGGTGACAATTTCAGCTCTAGTAGATTTGATCAAGAGTAGGAACGCGTGTAAAAAGAATGCACTTGTAGCAAGTTTTAGGCTCTTATCGGATCTAGGAAATCAGTGTCGTGTACTTGCATTTGGGTTGGTGGCATTGCTACTAGATTGGTTGAAAGACTGGAAAAGAGAGGAGTTATTCATAGATTCTTTTGTAATCTTGGCTGCACTAGTCAAGAGAGCAGACAAAATAGTTTCCATTTTTTGCGTAGTTGAGGAGATTTGGAAATGTTCCTACAGATTTTGAAAACTTGATTATTTTATGTTAAAGTCTCGATGAAAACGATTGATGTAAGTGAATAATGGAACAAAAAAGGATGAATTTAGTAAGAAACCGAAAAAGCCATGGACTGAGACAAATTCATGTGAACCCCTATTCTTCACGTTGAAGGAGACGTTGAAGGAGGAATGAGAAGAGAAAAACGTGATTTTGTCTCTAACCATGCCTCAAGCACTAATGATTTTATATTTATGAAACATTTTAATGAAACTTTTATTTTTTGCAATTAAGTCCACCTATATGTGCCAACTAAGCAAACATTAACGGCGTCAAGTGCTATATAAGATTTTCTATCAACCCTGTCCAACATAGGACTAACATTGCTAACTTTTTTGAACATATAGGACTCAAATAGAAACTTATATAGTTATAGGACTAAAATAGAAAAGTTGCCAAAATTATATGACTCATTTTGACGTTTTCTCCGTTTTCTTTTCCAAATATTACAGATATTATATTATTTTGAGGGCCCGGGCTCTGCTGTGCTGGCCCCTTCGACTCTGCCCTTAGGCAGCGCAAGCATCATAAAATTTCCCATTTACATATGTGTACGAATATTTTGTACATTAGACACTGTCAGGTCGGGAGTGGAAAACCAACCTTTATGGGGATCACGTGCCTTACTCCAGATGTTTTTACTTAATTAAATGAGTTTTTTAAAATTTAAAAAATTTAAAGATTTCTACTCCTTAAGATAACTTATTTATTTAAATTTTTAATTAATGAAAATTTGAAAAAAAAAATGAAAAATGATTTCCGCATCAAACGCTACCTCCCTTCCAACCTTACCTAGAATTTTTCTTTTTCTTTTAAAAGAAGAAATCAATGGGACCGATCAATGGCTGTCCGGCAAAACCGGGCTGTGTGTTCATTTTGATTAAATGATTCCCCCCAGCTCACCCAAAAGAGAGAGATAGATTGCAGAGTTTCAGCAACGTAAAATATTCTTTCGACTTATTCAACCTATAAATCGTAATAACCATAAAGAGTAATTACGATTACAAAAAAAAAAAAAGACTAATTACTTTACTTTGAATTATACTTTTTTTTTCTGAACGAATTTAAATTGGAAGTTAATATTTTACTTAGTTAAAATCAGTTGAATTGCATTTTTGTGAATTTTTTCTTACCAATTTTAAAAGATAAAAATAAATAAAAGAGAGAGATAGATTGCAGAGTTTCAGCAACGTAAAATATTCTTTCGACTTATTCAACCTATAAATCGTAATAACCATAAAGAGTAATTACGATTACAAAAAAAAAAAAAGACTAATTACTTTACTTTGAATTATACTTTTTTTTTTCTGAACGAATTTAAATTGGAAGTTAATATTTTACTTAGTTAAAATCAGTTGAATTGCATTTTTGTGAATTTTTTCTTACCAATTTTAAAAGATAAAAATAAATAAAACTAATTAATTTTTTAAAATTAATCATTCTGTTTCAAAATAATTACTAATAATCATCTTAAAATAAATTTTCACCCTGATGAATAAGGGTGGCAAAATTTGACATGACTTGAAAACCTGAACCAACCTACCTGAACCCAAACCTGACTTGACTCGATTTGACCAGAAAAGTTAATGAACCGAACTCAGTTGTATCCAACCTGACATGAACCCAAACCCAAACTCAATTAAAGTGAAACTCGAAAAAGTCCAATAACCTAAACCCAAAATACCCGAACCCAAATTGGACTGGACCTGAATTGGCCCAAACATGAAATGATCCAAACTCAAGACTGACCTGACCCAAACTTGAAAAAACCTGAGTCTAAAGCCGACAAGACTCGATTTCTTGGATTTGTTGAATTAGCCAATGATTTTATGAGACCATTAAATTTTTCCTTAAAAATTTCCAGATTTACTTCAAACTCTTTAAAGTTGACAAATTTGCCCTAAAATTTTCAATTTTGTCTAGAACTTTCTAAAAATCTTCAATTCACACCCAAACTCTTCAATTTCACCTACATTGACCTCAAATGACCTCCAGGGCTCCAAATTAGTACCTAAACTAAACTAATTCATATTTTTACCCTAAATAATGATTCTAAATTCCTAAAAAGTTGTAACTCAAAGTGATAACATAATTTAAATGCATTTGATCATACCAATTTCTTAAGTTCTAAAATGATCGAGTTTATAGTTTCAAGAATAGAATTTGCAAAGTTTTGAATAAGATATTTTTATTAAAATAATTGTATATTAATATATTTATATCTAGTTAAATTAAATTTTTTAGATTAATTTTTATGTCTAGTAATTTTTTAGTTATGAGGTACCTAAAGTTTGAAATTTTCATTTTAGTCACTCATAAAAATTGCAACATGGGTCTCTAAACTTAATATTTGCATAAAAGGCAATTTCTTTAATTTAAATTTTAGAAAAATCTAAATTAAAAATTGAATTAATCCAGTTATTCTAGCTTATGTACCAATAGCTCAATTAGACCCAAATATCAACCCAAATCTAACCTGAAATCCAAATAACCTAACCTGAAGTTACCCAAAACTGAAATTGACCCGACTTGAATTAAACTCAAACCCAAATAAGACTGACTTGAACCCAACCCGAACTCGAAATCTTCTCAATTTGAAATTAACCCGAACCCAAATAGCCCGACTTGAACTCAAATTGATACTGACTCAACTAAACCCGAACCTGAATGACCTGACTCAAATCCAACCTGACTCACATAATTGTCATCCATACTAATATACTGATGCACCATAAACTTTTCACAACTATAATGTTTTTATAATTTTACTTTTGTAAATTTTGTTGCACTATTCTTTTCACTAAACAGGCAGTATTTTGCAGGAGTGATTCTTAACAAAAAGCTCTAGTATTTTGGTACTTATGGAAAATGAGCTTGACAACCTAAGAAAACATTTTTTCCCAAAATCAATGTTGCTGGCCCACTTCAATATTAAGTTACCACGTTATGGTAAAATAATAGAAATGTCACACAGCTCTCTTAACTCATTTGGATGCTTTTCTCCACTGAAACTGATATTGTATGGTTATTAAAATCACGTTTCAAGTCGTAAAAACATACGTTTTTATGAATTTAGAGATGGAAGATGTTTAGAAACGCAATAAAAACACAACTCTAGGTAGAAACGTGTTTTCTAGTCGTAGAAATGTATAAACATCGAGATTCTGTGACTCTACCCTTATTGGGTTGATGAATACTCATAAGTGTATTACTATTAAGGGTTTAAATCATCATTATACACTTTGAGTATGATTAATTTCTATATTTTTAGCATTTTTTACCACCGGGTACTATTCACACGCGTTTTTACTATTCACAGTCACTATTCACCGACTTACTGTTCATACGTGTATTTCACTATTCATATGCGTATTTACTGTACATACGTGGTTTACTGTTTATTAATATTAAAAAATATATATTAAATAAGTATTTTTTATGTAAGTAAAATCATCACTTGGCGGCCCTTCACAAGAAAAATTATATCTGGAGCTGTAGATGTCGGAACTAAGTGATTCCAAATTTATCTGAAAGCCAACATATAGATCTTGAACTCTGCTTCATTCTGCGAGCTAATTTGATCATTTTCATTGCCGAAATCTGATTATAGATGAGACATTTTGTTATTTCGTGTGCTGAAGAGCAGTTTCGGTAGAAAAATCATAACTTGAGTTACGGATATCCGATTTGAATGAGCAAGCTATCAATTCGAAGCTAAAGAGGAGATCTACAACTTCTGTGCTTTGAGGAAGAGCTGATCTGATGTCTAAAATGGTTGAAAAATTAAAAGAAGTTGCAGCCTGCCATTATTGATTTGTATTTGCCTACATTTTACCATTTTATTTTTATCATTTCACCCACCCCAAAACTCTATAAATAGGTACCTTGGGGGGAGGGTGAAGAAGGCTATTTTCTTAGGCCATTTCCATGTTCTTGTATCATTTTTAGATTTTCTCCTTTGTTCTTGTTCTTGTTTTCAATACCGAAGCTCTGTCCAAGTGTTTTCTCATTCTTGTTCTTGTTCTTTCTTTTGATCTTTTAATCCATGTTCATTTCATCTTTCTACATGTTGTTTACTTTTATCATGGCTAACTGATCTTTCTTTTGCTAAGGTGAAAGGGTGAAGCTTTTGGTATGGAGGTTATGATTGATTTGAATGGATCACAATGTTAATGGTATTTTCTTCTTTAATCTATTTAACTTCCTTCCTTGTTAAGTAGGAGTCTTGATTCATCATAATCAGATTATTGGCACAAAAGCTGCTTGATTCTGTCTATAGAACATGGCTTTGCCTGCTATATTGGAATCTTGAGTTATTGTTGACAAAGGTTAGCATGATGGATACTTGAACCCATTAGCAAGCATTGACGTTTTAAGATCAATGAAAGTTAATACTAACTAAATTCCCCGATTAGGACCTCCTTTATGTGTGGATCCTAATTGAGTAGTAAGGTGGGCTAAAATTAATCATAACCCATATACTAAAAGTGGATTCCCTAACCTTAGTTATTTTATTTGAATTTGAATTTTTAATCAACATTTGTTCACATCTTTCACAAAAACCTTCCTTCGCTTTTATAATTTTTATTTCTTAATTCATTTCCCTGTGGTTTGACACTTGGACTCTCGAGATTTTATTACTAGCGACAACCTACACTTGGGTTACAATTGCTAGAATCAGCAAGTTTTTAGTGTCGTTGCTAGGGAAGTAAAATTAGAGTACAAGTTTAATTTTTTTTCCATTTTGTTCTTTTTATTTTATTTTATTTTATTTTTCTTTTCTTCTTTATATGGCAGGCTGAGCCTTCTACCTCTTAATTTGTGTTAATCTTATTTTTCTTTGTTTTTCTTTATTATTTAATGGAAGGCTGAGCCTCCTACCTTTTATTTTTTTTTTATTTTGTGTTTTTTTTATTGTTGAATGGCAGACTGAGCCTCCTATCTTTTATTTTTTTGTTCATATTGCTTTCTTTTTATTTATTTTATTATTATTATTGTATGGAAGGTTGAGCCTCCTACCTAACTTGTTATTGATATTTGCTTTTTCTTGTTGTTATTTTATTAATGCATGAAAGCTTGGTCACGTACATCAAGTGGTAGACTGGTAAGAGAATCTTCATCTTCTTCAAACATGACTGAACACATTAATGAACAAAAATATAACCATTCTCTTCATAAATGACCAAGATCGACCTAGGACACTTAGAGAATACATGAACCCCATAAGAAATAGTACTCAATCATGTCTAATATTTCCTGCTGATGCATGTAACTTCAATTTCAAGCCAGGTATTATTCAACTTTTACCAACTTTCATGGCTTTGATTCTGAAAATCCTTACTTACATCTAAGAGAATTTGAGGAAGTCTATTACACATATAACAACCTAAACTGTAGCATGAACACCATCAGACTTAAGCTTTTTCCTTTTTCTTTAAAAGATAAAGCTAAAACTTGGCTACAGTATCTTAGATCCGGCTCTGTTAATTCATGAGATGAACTGCAACAACAATTTTTGAAAATTTTTTTTTCCTGCCCACAGAACAAATTCTTTCAAAAGGCAAATCACAACTTTCACACAAAAATCAAGTGAAACTTTTTACCAGTATTGGGATAGATATAAAGATTTACTTAACATATGCTCACACCATGGTTTTGAAACTTAGAGATTAGTCTCACATTTTTATGAAAGTTTAACACCTAGGGAAAGACAAATGGTGGAAATGATGTGCAATGGAACATTTGATGATAAAGATCCTGATGAGGCAATGAATTATCTAGACATGTTAGCAGAGAATGCACAGAATTGGGACCCTGGTACTTATGAGGCCCTAGGTAAGACTTAATCACTTGCATCTAGTGGAGGCATATACCATCTTAAGGAAGATAATGGCCTTCAAACAAAATTCGCATCTCTAGCTAGAAAGGTTGAAGCTTTAGAAATGAAGAAAATTGGTCAATTAAAATTTGTTGAAGAAATTGTTTGTCACATTTGTGAGACCAATGACCATCGCACTAGTAATTGCCCAACCTTGCCCTCTTTCAAAGAATGTCTCCATGAACAAGTCAATGCATTGAACAACTTCAAGAAGCCAACCCAAAATCCATACTCGCAAACTTATAATCCTGGTTGGAGGAATCACCCAAACTTCAGTTGGAAAAGTGACAATCATGTTCAACCGTCACAACCACCTTTGCACACCCAACAAAATTTTCAACAATCTCAAGGGTATGCACCATATGTTTCTCCTTTTAGGAAAAATTTTGAAAATACATTACATTCATTCATTGAGAAGCAAGAGTCTATCAATGCTCAAACAAGTCAAACTATGATTGATTTGAAAGATACTCTTACAAAATTTGCATCTACAATCAACATTCAGGAGAAAGGAAAATTTCCTTCTCAACCACAACCAAATCCCATAGGTCAAACCATGGACCAAGTGAAGTCAATCATTACACTTCGTAGCAGTAAGGTTGTTGAAAAATCCATTCCTGATCCTTGTGAGGGAGACTGTGAGTCAACTTCTAAGAGTAAAGAAGAGGTTGAACCTATACCAAGCGAAGAACAAATTGAATCTCCACCTGCATCTATATTTTCATAGGCATTAACTGTTCCTAAGAAGGTGAATAAGAATCATGAAATTTTTTATATCTTCAAGCAGGTAAAGATCAATATCCCTTTGTTGGGTGCAATTAAATAGGTACCTTCTTATGCCAAATTTTTAAAGGATATGTGCACTGTTAAAAGAAAATTGAATATGAAAAAGAAAGCTTTCTTGGCTGACCAAGTAAGTTCTGTTATTCAAAATAACACTACTTTGAAATACAAAGATCTTGGCTGTCTAACAATTTCATGTTTTATTGGAGAACATAAAATTGAGCAAGCATTACTTGATCTTGGGGCTAGTGTAAACTTACTTCCATATTCAGTTTGCCAAAAACTAAATTTGGGTGAGTTAAAACCAACTGAAGTAACTCTTTTGCTTACTGACAGATCAGTGAAAGTGCCTAGAGGAATCATTGAAGATGTGTTAGTCCAAGTTGATAAATTTATATATCCTGTGGATTTTATTGTTTTGGGTACACCACCAATGGAAATCAAGAATTCAATACCTGTTATCTTGGGACGCCCATTTGTAGCAACCTCTAATGCTTTGATTAATTGCAGGAATGGATTGATGAAGTTGTCATTTGGGAATATGACATTGGAGTTAAATATTTTCAATTTGCTTAAGCAACCTTCTGAAAAAGAAGATGAAGGTGAAGATGTCTGCATTATTAATGCAACTAAGGAAAACTATATCCAAGAAGGGAGTATCTTTGATCCTCTAGAAAATAAGCTAGTTAATTCATTTGAATTAAATGAATTAAATATGCATGTAGATCAGGATACATTTGACATTTGTGCATTGTTTGATTCTTCACAGGTAGAGGGGAACACATGTTGGACACCAAAAATTGAAGAGTTGAGAAAACCTAAAGTTGAAGAGCAAAATAAAATTCACATAATTGAGTTGACGCTTTTACCCAAACAATTGAAGTACCTAATGTTAGAGAAAGATGCTAGATCAAGGCTGATGCATTGGATCATATTATTCCAAGAATTCAACATTGTGATCAAGGATAAGAATGGCCCCAAAAATGTTGTCACTGACTATTTGTCAAGACTGACAACGAATTCAACAATTGAGGCTGCACCCATAAATTATTATTTTCCTGAAAAATTTATATTTTATGTCACTACAATACCTTGGTTTGCTAATATTATCAATTTTTTGGTGACACGACAGATGCCAGCTCAATGGAGTATCCAAGATAAGAAGAAATTTCTACATGAGATGATAAATTTTTATTGGGATAACTCTTATCTTTTCAAATCCTGTCTTGACCAAATATTTACGAGATGCATACCTGAGGATAAGGTAAAAAGTGTCATTGAATTATCTCATTTTGAAACATGCGGAAGGCATTTTTTGTCAAAGAAAATAGCTGTAAAGATTTTGCAGTCTGAATTTCATTGGCCCTCTTTGTTTAAAGACACACATGCATTCTTTAGAGCCTTTGAAAATTGTCAAAAAGTAGGATTCATTTCTCCCCAATTAAGTGGCGGATACGGTATTCCGTGGCTCTCAAGTCAGTTGTTTCAGTTTCCCATAATAACTGATTTCTTTCCCTTTCCCTTCTTTCAATTCCTTCTGAAAAAAATGGATTCTACTCTTTATGCTTTGCGAAAGTACTTTCCTTCTCGCCCAATGAATGTTCTTAAAAGGATTTACCAAGCTAGATGTGAATGATTAAGAGTTTTTATGCACAAAGGTATTCCTGAAGATGTGCGTTGGTTAATTGAAGGTAAGGTCCATTTGGCTGGTGAAACCTCAGATACATTTGTGTCTCATATGTCTGGCTTAGGCAAAAGCTCTTATGCCAAAAAGCGTAGAGCGAAAAGGTTACGAGTCCGTCATAAATGTGGTTGATGGACTTGTGATACTAGATGTTGTTCTTTAGGAATGGTGTCCGATAATCGAGAAGATAAAATACAATTCATCAAGAATGGCCTGAGTAAGGATTCTTTGGATAATAGCCAATTGACTCTTGAGACGCATTCTTGTGGATTAGTACAACATGAACTTCTTGGTTTATGGAGTATTTTTCATAAAGAACGAGAGTGTTATAATCTTGGCAATCTCACTTTAAAAGACCCTGTTTGCCAGTTTGTAAGAAAATTAGATAGGAAGCAAATTCCCCGACTCTTAGAAGGCGTTGAAGCCGTTACTGGATGTAAAATCAGTGGAAGATGTGAGCCACAGTCACAATTACTGTACATACAAGCTGTCAATTTTGAATATTTTTTTTTCTTCTGACAATAATCTACCTACTCCTATAGGTATAATCATTGCATTATCCTTTCATCTATAAATGCATGTTCGTCTTTTCATTTTTCACAGGGTTAAGGACAGAAATGGAATGAACCTCAACTCACAAATTTTGAAATATTTGTGTATTTTGTGAATCTTTTCCTGGAAAAAATGAAGAGTTCTTAAAGGCAGCTAACCATTTGGGTATAGCACTAGTTGAGAAAAAAATAGATTTGGTTTATGGGGGAGGTAGCATCAGATTGATGGGAGGTGTAGCAACAATAGCATCTGTAGGGGGTAGCCAAGTTTTGGGTATCATCCCTGCACCTTTGAAATTGATTTCTGGAGGCACGATTGGAGAAGAATTAGTGGTTAAAAACTTGCAAGAGCGTTTGTTGCAAATGCTCTGTAATTTTGATGTCTTTATTGCTTTACTAGGAGGGTTTGGAACATTGGGGGAAATTTTTTAAATTGCTTTCATGGCCCAACTTAATTTGTACCAGAAACCTATTGGGTTGTTGAATGTTAACAATTTCTTTGCAGGTTTGTTATCTTTTATGGATCATGCTATGCAGGAGAAATTTATCTTAGAGACGGCATGACGGATCCTAATATCTGCATCAACTGCTGAAGAATTGATAGACAAAATGCAAGCTTTTGTTCATAAACCAGATCTAGCAGTGATTTAGATAGACTGGACACAACAGTCTTTCTCAATCAGTTCCATCCCATAAGTATCCTTTACCCTGCTTGTCGTTTTTATTTTTGTTAAGAAGTGAAAAACACTGTGGAAGAGAGCAATTAGTCTTGTGAATATTTTTATCTTGTCTTTTAATTTTACTATCAGAATTTTCTTTATTTTGGTTTAAGTTATTTCAGGTTTTTCATTTCAGGTAATTTATTCTTTACTCTTCTTATCTATATTTTGACATTAGGGACAATGTCTTAATCTGGTTGGGGGGAGGGATAGTTGACACATTTTTTTTCCTCTCTTTTCTTCTTTTAGGGTAGTTTTTCATATGTTGATATTAAAACCTTTGGACAAAGCCCTGTTAGTGTCGTGCCTAAAAAGCCAATCATGAGATTATTGTATTTTTGCACATTGAGTTATGATATTTTATTAAGGCATTAATCTAGCAATTATGTTTGTTATTCTATTTCTACATAACGTAATAAACATAATTGTAACCCTAGAATAACGATATTCTTAAACGTCCCTGGTCTAGTATTATTATGGAGCGGGTTGCAATAATACATAACGACTAGTATATGTGGAGGCTAATATGAGATATGTAGTCTACATATGGGTACAAGTTAGAGAACTTGTGTACTGGACCGACCCACCATGAGAACACTACATGGATCGTTATATGAGTGTCATAAGTGATTCTCATAGTGATCATGGTATATGTAGCCCTTCGACCTAAGATCATCAAAGTTTCCTACATGTGAGTCACATACTTTGATACTTTCCTTTGTTGCTCGTAACTGAGTGAACTTGAAGGAGGTCATTGGGTATGTCACATATCATCGGGAGGGATTTGTATGATCAAGATGGGATTTGTCCCTCATATGTAACGGGAGTGATATCTTCGGGTCCTTTGATAGAGTGAGACTTAGAAAATGCATGGCCATGCTCAGATGAGTTGATATACGATATCAATGTCATCAGTTTAAGTTGGTCTACTCGGTAATCAAGAAACCAAAGATTGGGCTATACGAGAGTGACACATTCCATGTCTCGTGCTTAGTCTTGATACCTTGGACAAAGGGACAATAACATATATCGATGATGATCATAAAGGTTTAGTCGAATCACCGACAATCTTGTAACTTGGGTAGCAATGATGTGTTGCTAGACACCGCTTATTGCTTATGATCATAAATGTGATTTATGATCATTGCCAACGTGGTAAGAGCCTATTGGGTCGCACACATAGAGCTATTTGGATCATTAGAGTACATGAGCTAATTATTTGGGTTATGGTTTCACAATAATTTTATATTAATAATGGGCCCAAGAGTTGAGCCATTATTAAGCCCGAAATTAAAGCCTAATTGGATTAGGGCTTTGAAACCCATTAGGCCTGGAAGTTGAGTCTCACTATAAATACAACTTTTAGTGAGAAATTCGCTGGTCTTCTTGCCCTAGCCTCCCAAAAAGGACAGCCACACTCTTCTCTTGCAATTCCTTGGAGGATGCAAGCTAGCACTGCGAGTGCAAAAGAAACGCATCTGCCGGGACGTGGTGGAAGCGTGGTGATCCCGAGAGGCTCGTGTGGATACCATAGAGAGCCTGAACACATCAACTGTTCAGGTTTTGTGATTCGACTCTACAGTTGAGTGAGAGATCTCAACCGAAAATTAGGTATGAAAATTTTTGAACACCCGGTTTACCCCGTTTCACTTGGATCCTGGAGGGTTTCGGTTAAATTCCACTGCACTGTTTAGCTCCCGAAACCCAACAGTGGTATCAGAGCTACTGGTGAAATCCTAAATCGGGATTGAATGTTGAATCACATGATGTTATGTGTTTGGTTGCTTTCGTCCATGATTAATTAGATTCATTCATGATGCATGAAACCAGAACTCATAATGAACATATGACATATATGAAGAAACGACACTAATTGGTTAATGAGATTAACCCAAAATTGATAGGTATGAGATACCTATATGGAATAGGATTCCTGCAACAGTTGCAAAAACCCTAGCCTGGTTCGGATTCGGCTTGTTCGGGCACTGAAAGTAAGGTATTTTTAGTTGCACGAATGGAGGAGTCTTGGGTGCCTACTTGCTCGAAATAGAAGATCACGGGCTAAGCAATTGTAAGACAATTTTTTGCGTCAGCGAGGCGATGCCCCCATCACAACCCTCTGCAAGGGCGGCCCCTCTTGACCCCGTCCATTGACCGGTCATCGGGACCACCGCCCACTGACTGGCCAGCAGGACTGCCGTATGCGAAGCGCGACATAAATAAAAACCGGTTAATCAACTCGTGAAAATTGGCATGCATTTTGATAGCCGAGGTGCCCACCAACAGCCGAGCTCCCAAACTTAGCGGAGTACTAACTTCGGCAGAGGGAAACTACCAGCCGAGGACAGAAGGATGAACGATCCCCCTGGCCTAATATAGGGAATTAGCTCCCTCAGGCAATGGTAGGACCAACCTCGGTGAACCCTCTTCGGAAACAGAAGTACCCCTCGGAGGAACCATCCTCGGGTAATATATGCCCCGAGACGTTAGAGCAACCTCGGAAGGTACGAACAAAGCATTTAAGGAGCCTCTGACACCTCCCTATAAAGTCGTCCCCCAAGGACATTCTGAGACGCTATCACTGGGACACACCATCAGAGGGATGCCTCGGTATGACGCCCTCGGAATGACTATGCTGTCAGTCCATCGACTTTTGCTGAGATACACGTCCCTTCGTTCCCGAAAAAGCAGGGATCGCATCCCGCCGGACACGTGTCATAATCTGGGACGACCACTAGAGGGGAATGGCTTCTGCACGCCTCCTGTATAAAACACCCAGAAAGGTTCTAGAAGGGTAAGATGAAAAGTTCTCTTTGAATACACAAAAGAGCACATAATCCAGTTATCTGAAAATACTGACTTGGGCGTAGGAGGCTCCTCCCCGGGAACGCACACCGGGGACCTCTTAACCCGTGCTTTTCTGAAAGTATTTCAGGTATCCTCCACTGGGGAATTTCCTCTCAAAGTGTTCTCCTCCATCAGAAGCCCTCTCTACTCTTACAATGACACACGATGAAGCTGCCGTAGGCCATCACATTTATTAAATGAGATTTGGCATGTTATGCTAATTGATGGTTGAAGCATGGTGCATGGTTATAGGCCATGATTGGTTATACTTGTAAATACGGCCTGCGAGTCATGCCTTCTTTTGTTACTCTCATTGTACATTCTCTTCTCACCTTACTCCCTTCGAATGTAAATCGAGCTTTCTAGTATTGATGTAATCGTACATTATGGGATCATCCAAGGTGGTATGTCCAAGGAGGTGACAATAAAAGGGCAACCAAGAAAGGAAGAGAAGGAGCTTGTGAAGTCCCTTTTCTTTTCTTACGCTTTTATGATATTCTCATTGGCTTGAGAATATCGCATAGTTTGGGCTATAACCATGTCACGTTTACTTTCTTGTAAGCATGAGATGCATGTTTTATATTTGTATGTGATGCATGTATAAGACAACTGGAGATAACAAATTGGTGAGATCAAAAGAAAAATTCCTTAAATAAATATTTAGTCATTAAATGTGATGCCTTCCAAATGTTGGCACTCGTCAAGACTTTGATCAACATTAGGTGGGTTTGCCAAAGCAAAGCACCTATGTTCATCTTGGTAAGGCGCGATGGGATAATAGTGATATCCAAACTGCTAACTTTGGGTTCGACTTAACTAAGTCATCCTAATAGGATTAGGGACTTAGAGGCATAGAGTTGGGCTTAAGTTCATGAGATGAGCTTGGACAAGTGTTGTTCACCCAACTATCCAAGAGTTGCATAAGATGCAATTGGCAAGGAGTTGCCTACCTAAATAGCTGTAACTTGAGAGAAAAGCCAAAGCTGACTCAGGTTGTGGTCAAATATGGATCTTGGCCCACTAGAATACCTTAGCGCCGAGGTGTTCCGAAATAATATCGAGGGTTATTATTTTGAGGAAAATAGTGGGAGTATCGTTTAATAAAAGTCCTTATTAAATGAATTAAAATACATGGCTCTTACACTGCATATTTACTGTTGTAGATAACCATGGCACAAAACACATCGACACTTTCGTTGCGATCGATCCTTGAGAAGGAAAAACTGAATGGGACCAACTTTCTCAAATGGTACCGAAACTTGAGGATAGTCCTCAAGCAAGAGAGAAAGGCTTATGTCCTAGAGCAGCCCATTCCGAATGAGCCTGCTGCCACTGCTCCAAGAGCTGAAAGGGATGCTCACAAGAGGCATTCTGATGATGCTTTGGATGTTGCATGCCTCATGCTTATTACCATGGAATCTGAGCTTCAGAAGCAACATGAGAACATGGGGGCGTTCGATATGATCGAACATCTCAAAATGCTTTTCCAAGAGCAAGCTAGGCATGAGAGGTTTGAGACCTCTAAGGCATTGTTTCAGTGCAAGATGTCTGAGGGAAGTCCCGTGGGTCCTCATGTGCTCAAGATGATTGGGTACATTGAGAATCTTGAGAGTTTGGGATTTGCTCTTCAGAAAGAGTTGGCTATTGATGTAGTCTTGCAATCGTTGCCTGAAAGCTACAGTCAGTTCGTCATGAACTATAACATGAACGACCTTGACAAGTCCCTCCCTGAATTGCTCAACATGTTGAGAACTGCTGAGCAAAACCTTAAGAAGGCTAAGCCCATTTTGATGGTTCAAAAGGGCAAGGGAAAGGGAAAAGCCAACAAGAAGAAGGATAAAGCTAATGGAAAGTCCAATGCTAATTCTTCTTCAGCTGCACTGAAACCAAAGGGTGGTGTGGCAAAGGAAGGGGAGTGCTTCCATTGTAAGCAACCTGGACACTGGAAGCGCAACTGCAAGCTCTATCTTGAAGAACTTGCTAAGGAAAAGGGAAGTAAGACTTCCACTTCAGGTATTTTTGTTATAGAGGCTAACTTTTCTACTTCCTCATCTTGGGTATTGGATACTGGATGTGGATCTCACATTTGTGCAAATGTGCAGGATCTAAGTAGAAGTAGAAGATTGGCCCGAGGTGAAGTGGACCTACGTGTTGGAAATGGAGCAAGGGTTGCTGCCTTAGCCGTAGGGACTTATGTTCTCACTTTACCTAGTGGATTAGTTTTAGAATTAGACAACTGCTACTTTGTGCCTACTATTAGTAGAAATTTGATTTCTGTTTCTTGTTTGGACAAGAAAGGTTTTTCATTTATAATAAAGGACAAATGTTGTTCTATTTATTTGAATGAAATCTTTTATGGTAGTGCTCAACTTAGCAATGGGTTGTATGTTCTAGACCTCGAAGATCCAATCTATAATGTGAATACCAAGAAGGTCAGATTAAATGATTTGAACCCGACCTATCTCTGGCACTGTCGCTTGGGCCATATAAATGAGACCCGCATATCCAAGCTCCATAAGGATGGACTCTTGGACTCATTTGATTTTGAATCATATGAGACATGTGAGTCATGTTTGTTGGGCAAGATGACCAAAGCCCCATTCACAGGGCAAAGTGAAAGGGCTAATGACTTACTAGGACTCATACATAGTGATGTATGTGGCCCTATGTCTACACATGCTAGAGGAGGTTTTCAATACTTCATTACTTTCACTGATGACTTCAGCAGATATGGCTATGTGTATCTCATGAGACACAAGTCAGAATCCTTTGAAAAGTTCAAAGAATTCAAGAATGAAGTAGAGAATCAACTCGGGAAGAGTATCAAAGTGCTTCGATCAGATCGAGGTGGAGAGTACTTGGATCGAGAATTCCTTGACTATCTGAAGGAGTGTGGTATAGTATCACAACTCACTCCACCAGGTACACCTCAATGGAATGGTGTATCTGAAAGGAGAAATCGAACTCTGTTAGACATGGTTCGCTCTATGATGAGTCAAGCTGACCTTCCAAACTCCTTTTGGGGACATGCTCTAGAGACAGCCGCTTTTACACTAAACCGAGTTCCATCTAAATCGGTTCAAAAGACACCATATGAGATATGGAGTGGGAGGCATCCCAATTTGTCTTTTATGAAGATTTGGGGCTGTGACGCTTATGTGAAATGTCAATCCTCTGACAAACTAGGGCCCAAATCTCAAAAATGCCTTTTTGTTGGGTATCCCAAAGAAACAAAGGGTTACTATTTCTACAATCCTTCTGAGCAAAAAGTGTTTGTTGCTCGAACTGGTGTCTTTTTAGAGAAAGAGTTTATCTCTAAAGGAACTAGTGGGAGGAAAGTAGAACTTGAAGAAATTCAAGAACAACAAGGAGACATTGAACCTGAAATGGAACCTGAACAGACACCACAAGATGTTGTGGTTCAAGAGTCTGTTCCTGTAGCACAGAGCCCACGTAGGTCTGGTAGGATTCGGCGTGAGCCTGAGAGATATGGATTTCTCGTGACTCACACTGGTGATGTGATGCTCATGGATCAGGATGAGCCCACAACCTACCAACAAGCTATGTCGGGGCCTGACTCTGAGAAGTGGCTAGTGGCCATGAAATCCGAGATGGAATCCATGTATGAAAACCAAGTATGGACTTTGGTTGACCCACCTGAAGGGGTAAAACCCATAGGGTGCAAATGGGTTTTCAAGAAGAAAACTGACATGGATGGTAATGTGATTACCTTTAAGGGACGATTGGTTGCAAAAGGTTTCAAGCAAATTCATGGTATTGACTATGATGAAACTTTTTCACCAGTTGCTATGCTTAAATCCATCCAAATTTTGTTTGCTATTGCTGCACACTATGATTATGAGATATGGCAAATGGATGTCAAAACTGCATTCCTAAATGGAAAGCTACTTGAGGATGTGTACATGACACAACCTGAGGGTTTTGTCACTCCTGAGAATGCCAATAAAGTGTGCAAGTTGCAAAGGTCCATTTATGGACTGAAGCAAGCTTCTCGAAGTTGGAATCTTCATTTTGATGAAGCAATCAAAGAGTTTGGTTTTATCAAAAATGAAGATGAACCTTGTGTCTACAAGAAGGTTAGTGGGAGCGCTATTGTCTTCTTGGTGTTGTATGTAGATGACATACTACTCATCGGGAATGACATTCCTGAGCTACAGTCTGTGAAGACTTGGCTAGGGAAATGTTTCTCTATGAAGGACTTGGGTGAAGCAGCCTATGTGTTAGGCATCAGGATCTATAGAGATAGATCTAGAAAGCTTCTTGGCCTAAGTCAAAGTACATACATTGACAAGGTGCTAAAGAGGTTTAGCATGCAAGATTCCAGGAAAGGATTCTTGCCCATGTCACATGGTATAACTCTTTCTGGATCTTAGTGTCCGAGTACACCTGAGGAGAAAGAGCGCATGAGTAAGATTCCATATGCCTCAGCAATTGGATCTATCATGTATGCCATGATATGTACTCGTCCCGATGTCTCATATGCTTTGAGCATGACGAGTAGGTACTAATCGAACCCTGGTGAGAGTCACTGGACAGCTGTTAAGAACATCCTTAAGTACTTATGAAGGACTAAGGATGCATTCTTGGTCTTTGGAGGTGAAGATGAGCTGGTTGTAAGGGGTTACACTGATGCAAGCTTCCAATCCGATAAGGATGATTTTAGATCGCAATCTTGTTATGTGTTTTGTATTGGTGGTGGTGCTGTGAGCTGGAAGCATTCAAAGCAAGAGACAGTAACTGACTCTACAACAGAATCTGAGTACATTACAGCCTCTGATGCTACGAAGGAGGCAGTTTGGATCAAGAAGTTCATCACTAAACTTGGAGTGGTTCCAAGCATTGCCGACCCGATAGAGCTCTATTGTGACAACAATGGAGCAATCGCATAGGCTAAGGAACCTCGATCTCACCAGCTATCCAAACACATACTCCGACGCTATCATCTCATCAGGGAGATCATCGAGAGAGGTGATGTAAGGATATGCAGGACTTCGACAAATAGCAACATTGCTGATCCATTGACAAAGCCCCTTACGCAGCAGAAGCATGATAGCCATTCTAGGTCCATCGGTTTTAGATACATGAATGATTGGCTTTTAGTGCAAGTGGGAGATTTTTAGTGTCGTGCCTAAAAAGCCAATCATGAGATGATTCTATTTTTGCACATAGAGTCATGATATTTTATTAAGGCATTAATCTAGCAATTATGTTTGTTGTTCTGTTTCTGCGTAACGTAATAAACATAATTGTAACCCTAGAATAATGATATTCTTAAACGTCCCTGGTCTAGTATTATTGTGGAGCAGGTTGCAATAATACATAACGACTAGCATATATGGAGACTAATATGAAATATGTAGTCTACATATGGGTACAAGTTGGAGAACTTGTGTATTGGACTGACCCACCATGAGAACACTATATGGATCGTTATATGAGTGTCATAAGTGATTCTCATAGTGATCATGGTATATGTAGTCCTTCGACCTAAGATCATTAAGGTTCCCTACATGTGAGTCACATACTTTGATACTTTCCTTTGTTGCTCATAACTGAGTGAACTTGAAGGAGGTCATTAGGTATGTCACATATCATGCGTAGGGATTTGTATGATCAAGATGGGATTTGTCTCTCCTATATAACGGGAGTAATATCTTCGGGCCCCTTGATAGAGTGAGACTTAGAACATGCATGGCCATGCTCGGATGAGTTGATATGTGATCATCGGTTTAAGTTGGTCTACTCGGTAATCAAGAAACCAAAGATTGGGCTATACGAGAGTGACATATTCCATGTCTCGTGCTTAGTCTTGATCTCTTGGACAAAGAGACAATAGCATATATCGATGATGATCATAAAGGTTTAGTCGAATCACCGACAATCTTGTAACTTGGGTAGCAATGATGTGTTGCTAGACACTGCTCATTGCTAATGATCATAAATATGATTTATGATCATTGCTAGCGTGGTAAGAGCCTATTGGGTCGCACACCTAGAGCTATTTGGATCATTAGAGTACATGAGCTAATTGTTTGGGTTATGGTTTCACAATAATTTTGTATTAATAATGGGCCCAAAAGTTGAGTCATTTTAAGCCCGAAATTAAAGCCTAATTGGATTAGGGCTTTGAAACCCATTTGGCCTGGAAGTTGAGTCTCACTATAAATACAACTTTTAGTGAAAAATTCGCTGGTCTCCTTACCCTAGCCTCCCAAAAAGGACAGCCGCACTCTTCCCTTGCAATTCCTTGGAGGACGCAAGCTAGCATTGCGAGTGCAAGAGAAACACATCTGTCAGGACATAGTGGAAGCGTGGTGATCCCGAGAGGCTCGTGTGGACACCATAGAGAACCTGAACACGTTAACTATTCAGGTTTTGTGATTCGACTCTACAGTTGAGTGAGAGATCTCAACCGAAAATTAGGTATGAAAATTTTCAAACACCCGGTTTACCCTGTTTCACTTGGATCCTAGAGGATTTCGGTTAAATTCCACTGCGCTGTTTGGCTCCCAAAACCCAACAAGCCCTTAGTTTAGGATGGTTGAGTAAGGAGTAATTATACTTTTGAGACGCATCCTACTAGGCATGCTAGTTATAATATTTTTGGTTAACTAGGTTTCAACTCCATTTGGATGACATATCTCACAAGTAATCTATATTTTCTAAAGAAAATATTAGATGAAACCTGAATTGATTCCAAAGATCCATTCCCTTGCATAATTTGTTAGTTTTATTGTCATTTTTTTTTATATTTTTGTGGTAGTGTTGATTATTAATTTTTTTTTCTCTCTATGTTCAAGTACATGTTTGCATGATAGTTGCATATAGGAACATGTAGCATGAATTTAGGTTGTTTGTTTGCATTTAGGAACCCAACTCATGGAAATATCATCATTGGATGTATACCTTGTAAATTTGAAATGGTTGTTAATTTTTAAAAACAGTTAAAGTATGTTTCTTGTTACTTAAGAAAAATAAATAACCGGTGAGCACTTTTGAGCCCTTAGTGTTTATTAGGATGTGTGAATTTCTTTGTTGAGGGTGCTTAATTTGTGTTTTGAGCTAGACCTTGCTTGGATAAGTGGTCTTAAGGACACATGCAACCTCACTTCTTGTATGTCAATTTAAGGAAGAAGATGGCATTTTAAGGCCAACCAATTACCAAAAGGCTAACCTTGTACATTATCCCTTAGTAAGCCCCTTTGAGCCTTATAGCCTTATTCTTTATTTGAACCATATACATTTAACCACTTCCACTTCATTTTCATCATTTAATGTCCTTGGAACTAGTGATACTTATGTGATTATGGGCTTAGAGAATTAAAATGAATGTGTTGTTTTTAGTAAAATAGAGAATAAATGTGACGCATACTTCATAATATGTTGAGTTATCTTTTGCTTAAATTGTGATAGTAGAAAAATTTGGGGTGAATTAAGCTTGAATAATAAAAATTGGGTGTGTATCATTGGATGGTTGAGTTTTAAACAAAGGTTGATTTGTTATTTATAATAGAAAAAGGCAAAAGTGAAACCATAAGAAAAAAACCCTTGCAAAATAACATTAAAAAATATTAAAAAAAAAACTCTTTCATTTCATAATACTTGGCCTATTTTTCTTTTATGGCAGTCTAAAAAAAAAATTGTTCTCTTTCCCTTTCAAATAAAATTATATATGCTCATACCCATGTGAATCCATACTAAAGTAAGGATGAAAGATATCTTCTTTTATCTTTTTCTGATAGATAAATGCATAATTATGGGAGATAATTTTGAAAAAAAAAAACAACTTCAGCCTTAATATTTGTTCAATTCAAATGATGGAAGCTATTTTGAAACGGAGAGAAGTAATAAAAAAAAAGAAAAAAAAGTATTAAATTCAATAAGTTTAAAACTCAACCATATTTGTTTTTTTTTTAAATCATGTGTTGATAAGGAATTGTGTTTTGGAGAGGACTTGGAGACTAAGGTTGATTTGGGTATTTCGTATTTTAGGTGCCCATATTTATTGTTCATTGGATTACCAGTTCTCTTAAACCCCACCATTAAAAAGCCTCCATCTGATTCCCGCTTTCACCAAACCTAGCCTCATTACAACCTTGTATAAAGACTATTGGACTTAAATTTACATGCAATCCCTCTTGGGAATTTAGTGAGGATGAAGTTGGATCCCCTTGCAAGCTCCGGATTGAGAAACACAAAGTAAGCTGTTCACAAATCCACCTTAAAATAAGTGCAAATGCTTAGGAAATGATCTTCTACCTCTGGTAACAAGGACTTAATTTTTTCTCCTTTCGTTGATTACTTTCAAGTCAAGTTTACAAGTGTTATATATGCATAGCATGATTTGTCATGAGTTGTTAGATTATGTTTATTTTCTTAGGTTACACTTGTTAGGGACTAGCAAGAACCTGGTTAAGGGCTGTGATGAATACTCATAAGTAAATTACTATTAAGGGTTTAAATCATCATTATACACTTTGAGTATGATTAATTTATATATTTTTAACATTTTTTCCACCGGGTTGCTATTCACGTGTTTTTACTATTCACACGTGTTTTTACTATTCAAAGTTACTATTTACCAACTTACTATTCATACGCGTGTGTTACTGTACATATGTGGTTTACTGTTCATTAATATTAAAATATATATTAAATAATTATTTTTTATGTAGGTAAAATCATCACTTGGCAGCCCTTCACGAGAAAAATCATCTCTGGAGCTGTAGATGTCGGAACTGAGTGATTCCAAATTCATCTGAAAGCCAACATATAGATCTTGAACTCTGCTTCATTCTACAAGCTAATTTGATCATTTTCATTGTCAAAATCTGATTATAGATGAGACCCTTCGTTATTTCGTGTGCTAAAGAGCAGTTTTGGTAGAAAAATCATAACTTGAGAAATGGATGTCTGATTTGAATGAGCAAGCTATTGATTCGAAGCTAAAGAGGAGATCTACAACTTCTGTGCTTTGAGGAAGAGCTGATCTAATGTCTACGATGTTCAAAAAATTAAAAGAAGTTGCAGCCTGCCATTATTGATTTGTATTTACCTACATTTTACCATTTTTTTTTTACCATTTCACCCACCCCAAAAGTCTATAAATAGGCACCTTGGGGGGAGGATGAAGGAGGCCATTTTCTTAGGCCATTTCCATGTTCTTGTATCATTTTTAGATTTTCTCCTTTGTTCTTGTTTTCAATATTGGAGCTCTGTCCAAGTGTTTTCTCGTTCTTGTTCTTGTTCTTTCTTTTGATCTTTTAATCCATGTTCATTTCATCTTTCTACATGTTTTTTACTTTTATCATGGCTAACTAATCTTTCTTTTGCTAAGGTAAAAGGGTGAAGCTTTTGGTATGGAGGTTATGATTGATTTGAATGGATCACAACGTTAACGGATTTTCTTCCTTAATCTATTTAACTTCATTTCTTGTTAAGTAAGAGTCTTGATTCATTAAAGTCAGATTATTAGCACAAAAGCTGCTCGATTCCCTCTGTAGAACATGACTCTGCCGGCTATATTGGAATCTTGAGTTATTGTTGACAAAGGTTGGCATGATGGATACTTCAACCCATTAGTAAGAGTTGAAATTTTAAGATCAATGAAAGTTAATACTAACTAAATTCCCTGATTAGGACCTCCTTTATGTGTTGATCCTAATTGAGTGGTAGGATGGGCTAAAATTAATCATAACCGATATACTAAAAGTGGATCCCCTAACCTTAGCTATTTTATTTGAATTTGAATTTTTAATCAACACTTGTTCACATTTTCAAAAAACCCTTCCTTCACTTTTGTAATTTATATTTCTTAATTCACTCCCCTGTAGTTTGACACTCGGACTCGTGAGATTTTATTACTTGTGACAACCTACACTTGGGTATCCGGAAATTGTAAAAAAATATAAATTGGAACTAAATTGTACGTTTCCGGAAGTTGGGGATTGGAGCTGTAATTACGTAGCAGAGGAATTAGGCATGGCCTAATGCTAGTTCTAGTCCTTTATTCTCCAGCGTGTTTCATAATACTCCCAATATTTGTATAATTGCCAGGTAAAGCACCAAATGCGTGGCAATTTTAAGGATTAAGCTGGCCAAGCTTCTTCTTTTAGCTTTAGCCAACCAAAACCTGCCTCCTCCTTACAGAAACACCATGACCGAACCCTGAAGCCCTAGCCAACCAAAAACCCTGCCTTATTATACTAAATTAAGCATAAAATCAATGGAATTTTGGATGCAAATTATGTTGGGTTTCGGGAGCCAAACAGCGCAGCGGAATTTAACCGAAACCCTCCAGGATCCAAGTGAAACGGGGTAAACTGGGTGTTCGAAAATTTCATACCTAATTTTCGGTTGAGATCTCTTACACAACTGTAGAGTCGAATCACAAAACCTGAACAGTTGACGTGTTCAGGCTCTCTATGGTATCCACACGAGCCTCTCGGGATCACCACGCTTCCACCACGTCCCGGCAGATGCGTTTCTCTTGCGCTCGCAGTGCTAGCTTGCGTCCTCCAAGGAATTGCAAGAGAAGAGTGCGGCTGTCCTTTTGGGAGGCTAGGGCAAGGAGACCTACGAATTTCTCACTTTAAAGTTGTATTTATAGTGAGACTCAACTTCCAGGCCTAATGGGTTTCAAAACCCTAATCCAATTAGGATTTAATTTCGGGCTTAATAATGGCTCAACTCCTTGGCCCATTATTAATACGAAATTAAAGTGAAACCATAACCCAAATAATTAGCCCATGCACTCTAATGATCCAAATAGCTCTATGTGTGCGACCCAATAGGCTCTTGCCATGTTGGCAATGATCATAAATCACATTTATGATCATAAGCAATGAGCGGTGTCTAGCAACACATCATTGCTACCCAAGTGACAAGATTGTCGGTGAATCGACTAAACCTTTATGATCATCACCGATATATGCCATTGTCCCTTTGTCCATGATATCAAGACTAAGCACGAGACATGGAATGTGTCACTCTCGTATAACCCAATCTTTGGTTTCTTGATTACTGAGTAGACCAACTTAAACTGATGACTTTGATATCGTATATCAACTCATCGGAGCATGGCCATGCATTTTCTAAGTCTCACTCTATCAAGGGGCCCGAAGATATCACTCCCGTTACATAGGAGGGACAAATCCCATCTTGATCATACAAATCCCTCCGCATGATATGTGACATACCCAATGACCTCCTTCAAGTTCACTCAGTTACGAGCAACAAAGGAAAGTATCAAAGTATGTGACTCACATGTAGGGAACCTTGATGATCTTAGGTCGAAGGACTACATATACCATGATCACTATGAGAATCACTTATGACACTCATATAACGATCCATGAAGTGTTCTCATGGTGGGTCGGTCCAGTACACAAGTTCTCCAACTTGTACCCATATGTAGACTACATATCTCATATTAGTCTCCACATATGCTAGTCATTATGTATTATTGCAACCCGCTCCACAATAATACTAGACTAGGGACGTTTAAGAATATCATTATTCTAGGGTTACAATTATGTTTATTACGTTACGCAGAAACAAAACAACAAACAAAATTGCTGGATTAATGCCTAAATAAAATATCATGACTCAATGTGCAAAAATACAATCATCTCATGATTGGCTTTTTGGGCACAACACTAACAAATTACATGTTGTTTTTTATACTTTTCTAAGAATATTTAAATGGTTTTATATTTTTCATAATTTTTCTCTAAGTTTTTTTTGTATTTTTTGTAGAGTCTTATGACTCTACGACTTTTTACGACTCTACAACTCTAGAACAGCCAAAATGACTCTAGGTAAAAACCCATTTTTGACAACCTTGTGATATTGATAAGATGTTGGTTAATGACACATGGACATGGGACCTAACTAAGGATGGATGCAGAAATTCTTTTCTATGGGATTCATATATAATTAGTGTTTTATATGTAGCACACTTATAAAGAAAAATGTGAAATTTTAATATATTTATAGTAAAAATAATTTTAATTATCTTTTTTTTTTTTTTCATTTTCCTCATTTTCTTAAATTGATAGAATCATTTGACAAGTTTTAGTTGGATCTATACAAAAATTAATTGCTATTTTCTAAAGAAATTAAAAGTTGGGTAAATTACAAAAATGCCATGTGGTTTAATCTGACCTATACTTGCCTTTTTATTTTTAAAAGCCTACACTTTACACTTTACTTCATTTATAGTGACCAACAATAACTTTTGAAATAAATTAAACTTTTTGATAGCTATTTTCCAGTAATTTCAAGATTTTTGATATTTTTTTCATAACTAATCGACCTTTAAAAAATACTAATATGCATTTACAAGAAAAAAATGTATTAACAGAAAGAAAAAATTGATAATTTAAAATGTCTATTAACTATAAAAAGTATTGAAGAGACCAATATTACAGGAAGATGAATATCGTATAGTTTAAATTACAGTTTCAAAAGTTGTTATCAATAGCATAAAAGAATAAGGTGGCAAAGTGTAAGTCTTCAAAAATAAAGGGACAAATTGTATGTTAGGGTAAGCCTCAGGCGGTAATTGTAAATTTTTTTTCAAAAGATTTAGTGGTGTGTGTAGACCCCTTAGCAGCCAATGTGGATTCGTCCATGGGACCTAATAGAAAAATTTTTCCCTTAGTCTTTACATTTCTTTCTTTGTCACCGAAATAGAAGCTCCAAGCTTTGAACTTCCTTGCCTATGTGTCGCTTCCAACTAGCACAAACCAGTTAGACAGCTATCCCAGTCTCTCTCATCCTCTAATGTGGGTCACGACAATCATGCGTCTCTGGACAGGGCTGAAGGATTTCAACCCTAACCCGAAACCCAACATATAGGGTCGGGTTAGGGTCAAGTCAGTGAAGGAGAAAACAAGTATTTGGCTTAACCCAAACTTGACCCTATTTAAAGACACAAAAGTCGGGTTAGTTGATGTTAAACCTAAAACCACCCTATTGGCTCGATTTTGAAAATTTCTTATATACAAAGCCCAACCCAAGGCAGTAATTTGCTTGGGACCATTACACCTAAGCCTAGCCTAGCCTAGCCTAGCCTAGCCCTACATTTACCCTAAATTAAATGTAACTGGTTATTTGGCTCCCAAGTCCCTATCCTGCCACTGCGCTGCCTCGTAAAAACCTATAGCTTTTTGCATTTGCTACTCTGCTTCAATATGCTCTCCTATCCTCAAGCCACCGTCTGGCCTCTATTGCTTTATCTGCGCTCGCCCTTCATCATCTTGTGGTTGTCTAGTTATGGCTCTCTAAGTTGGAAGCTCGTTTGAGGAAGGTAAAGTGTTTCAAAATTTGTTTGTAACCTTATTTCAGGTTCATATAGCAAGAATAGGTGAGTTTAGCAAAGTTCACTAAGTTTCAAGAAGGTTAAGGCACTAAATAAAGTTCATAGGTAAAATGGTAATTTTGTGTTCTGGAGAGTCGGGTTAAGTCCCGAGTGTTAAAAATGAATTTTTAAAACCTAACTTTTACTTTTAACCCAAGTTTAGTTTAAATAAGCAAGATTTAATCAAGTTTGACTAAGGTTGCCTAAAGGAAGGGGCATTTTGTAACTTTTTAAATACTTTGGTGACTTGGGGTTTAAAGGACTATATAACTTGGAAAAGGTGAGGTATGGCTGCCATTTTTCATGTTAAACCCGAGTTCATCCTTCACTATACCATTTCTCCTTGATTTGGACCTCAAAATCATTAGTTTTTGGTAAAACTTGAAGCTACCAAGGGAATATAAGCCATAAGAAGCTTGTTCCAAGAAGAATTTCATGTTTTTGAAGCTTGGAACTATGTTTCCCACCATCCCCTATTTTTGATGCGAGGTAACTTATGAATTCTTTGTGAATTCTTGTTTATTAGTTGCGTGAGAGCTTTGGGTTTTAGTAAAAAGTTAGTAATTATGAGTTTTGTACCTTTGGTTTCTTGGAACTAGGAAGAACCTTGTGCAACTTTAGTTCTTGAGGAATGGTTGATTGATTCTTGCTTGTGAGTTGAAGTTAAGGTAAGGGAGTTATGTTTTCAAGCTTGATTAATGTTATTGGAATGTGTTTGCTTGATGAACTTAAGTAGTTTTGGCAATAGCATTAGTTAGTGGGTTATTTTGTTCACGGTGGACTACTAGTTTTATGGAGCTTGGAATAATGTTATAATGCATCATAGGAATGCTTGTGATAGTTGGTTGTGGTCTTTACAACATGTTTTATAGGTATGTGAAGTTTAAAGGCCATCCAAGCATGCTTAACATGTTTGGTAAGTCTTTAAAGGTTATAGCAGCAAAATTGAAAATTCTAGGCAGTTGCAGGTATTGGCAATGCGTCGCCAGTGCCACAAGAAGTTCACAATGTGTTCATAACTGTGGCAATGCGTCACCACAGTTATGAAGGCTTAAATTTTCCATTTTTCCTAGAAAGTTCGAAGGGAGACCTAAGGGGGTTCTTAGGGTACCTAAGGGTCTAAGTATTTCGAGGGTATTCTGAGGCTTCCAATACTCCTCCGAGACCTAGGAGTTTTCTTAGGTTTTTATGGGTACTTTCACCATAAGCAAAAAAACTAGTTAACAAAGGCCACAACTAGGTATCATTAGCTTCGGTGAAGGGTTTAGTACCATCAGCAACCTAGCCATGCCGTCGAGCATAAGGTTACAATGTGAGACCTTAGTGCATCTAGTGGGTCTTATGGCCTAATGGGTTTTTATGACCTAGTCGACAGTAGTTCCACCATAGGGCCCCTATATAACATAAGGGAGTTTCAACTAGTGAATCATCACTGCTTAGGCTACAAAGCTCTGCTTGCTAGTAGGCAAGGCTCTGCCTTGTAGTTCAAGGACTAGGTTAAGGAGAAATCCTAGGGGATTGAGACATATGCGTATAAGTCTAGCCTCAGGTTGTATGAGTTCACAGCAGGTTACATTTGTTGACATATGTATGGTCCTTATTAATTTTTCTTGTAGGTGAAGTGAAGATCCTTACTGAGAATTTTTGAATTCTCACTACCTAGGTATGTTGTGTAGATTCTAACATTGCTGGGCCAGATAACCATTGAGGGTTATCACGGTAGTTTGTTGTTGCAGGCACTGTGCTTGAGAATCTTTATGATTATAGTCTACTTAGGTTACTTGTTAGTTAAGTAACAATGTTAACTATAGTGTTTTTCTTAGCTACAAAGCCTAGTAGAACGTGGACATGACTTTTGTGACTCGCCACTAGGACTTACCTCCAATGTGGGAGTTAGTTTGAGAAGATCTCGATCGAGGTTTCTATATTTAATGCTTCTAGTTGCCTCTCTTGTCTATGATGGAGTCCTAGACTCTAGGGTTGTTCTTGGGTGAGGAACATTAGTCTACTTTATGTTGAATGCTCTCACACGGTTGTTATGTGTAGTATTAACCATATAAATGTTGATTTTGTATGCTTTGACTATTTGAACTTGTTTTCTATGAAAAGTATCTTTGCCAAGTAAATGCTTTTATAATTTCTGTTTACTCCAGTGAAAGCATAAAGAGCATGCATTTTGCATATTCTCAGTTAATCAACTAGTTTCATGGAGCTTTAATCTACACACATATACAGTTAGCCAATTGCAACCTCCATGAGACCAGTTTTCATAGGCATTCCTGGGCAAAGGCCAAGGACTTCCATGTCAGTTTTTGGTATGAACACTTATAGCTCAATTCATAGATATTGGAGGCTAAGACTGAGATCTAGTTTTGGAAGTCCATGTGCTAGGATAGTTAGTGCTGACCAACATCTGGGGAATGTCATCTGGCTTTGGTTGTAGGTTGCTATAATTGACATTAGGTTAAGAGTTTCAAGAGGAGCTAGAGAACCCAGTCAAGGTTTTAGTGACCTTGTTGAAGCAAGGCTGGATGAGATATCCAGGGTGCTTTAAGGGATAACTCAGAGTATGACACAGATGGCACAAGGCATGACTACTGTTATAAATAAGTTGTTCCATGACACGGCCGTCCTTGGCCCTTGCCTAGGAAGCCCTGTGAGAGCTGGTCTCGTGATGGATTGCAATTGGCTAGTTGTGTATGTGTGAGGATTAAATCCCGTGATACTAGTTGATTATCCTAGAATATGCAATATGCATGCTCTTCATGCTTTGACTTGGTTTATTAAAACCATAAAACATTAACTTGGCCAAGTAATTCCTACACAAAAATAAGTATAAGTAGCCAAATCATACAAAATCAACATTTGTGTGAGTTTACTACACATAACAACTCGTGAGAACATTCATACATAAAGTAGACTAATGCCCTCACCCAAGAGCAATCCTAGAGTCGAGGACTCCTCATAACATAGACTATGGAGGCAACTAAAAATACTGTATAAATACAAGCCTTTACTGAGATCTCTTTGACTTAACTCCCACCTTGGATACACGTCCCAGTGGCGAGTCTCAAAAGTCTTTTGCCAAGTGCTACTAGGCTCTGCAGCCAAAGGAAGATACTAGTTAGTACTGTTACCTGACTAACAAGCCAACTAAAAATACCCATATAGACTAGAATCACAAGGATTCTCAACTGCTGTACCTGTACACACAAAATAGCACTACCACGATAATCCTCAACGATTACCTGGTCTAGCAACTTCAGGCTCTGTATAACAAAACTAGGGAGTGAGAATTTGACAATTCTCAGTAATGGGTCTTCAGTGTACCTGCAAGAAAATTACTAGGACTGGACATATGATGAACATATGTAAACTTGCTGCGAGCTCACACAGCATGAGGGTCTGATATATGCACATATAACTAGGCCATAAAGACCTCTGCTTAATAGTCCTCCTCACGGTGCATCACTTCGTGCCTAGCGAGTTCTAATCACTAACCCGCTCCTAGCAAGCCGAAGCTTACTGGATGCAGTCATGTAGCCTCCCCGTAGTCGTTATGCAGGAGAATTATGGTGGAACTTTGTAGACTAGGCTGAAGGGCCTCGTTGTTGTAGACTAGATAAACAAGGTTTCGCCTTGCGACCTCGTGGCTACGGCACGGCTAGGCCGACAAGGGTTCTAAACGTCTCACCTGAGGTAGTGGTAGCTAATTATGTTTGTTTGCAACATAGTTTCCTTGCTTGTTGCACAAGCAACCTTAGAACTCTACAAAACTCAAAGAAACTCTTATATTTTGTGGGACTTTCAGAAGTCTCAGAGTACCCCCGGAATCCTTAAACCCCTAGGCACGCTAATAACCCCCTTAGGTCTCACTTGGATCACTTGAGCAAAATGTGAGAAATTCAGCATTCCTGTCTGTGGTGACGCGTCGCCACAGTTGGTAACATTCTGAGACACTTTTATGAATTGGCGACGCGTTGCTGGGGTTGACCTGTAAATGGCGACGCGTTGCCAATCTGTAGAAATGCAGAAATTGGCGCATTTTGCTGCTATGAACTTTGGACGATTCCTACACATATCAAACATGCATGGAATACCTCCAAATTTCATACACACATAAAACATGTTGCATAGAACATAACCAACTATCACGAGCTAAGCTATGATGTCTTGTAACATCAATCCAATCCTCCCAAATCCTCTAGTCCACCACAATTCAACCAAAATTTTTAACTAATGCCATAGCTAAAACTACTCGAATTCTTCAAGCAAACTCAAGCTATTGGCATTAAATGAACTTGAAAACATATCTCCCTTACCTCAACTCAAAGTAACAAGCAAGAATCAATCCTCTTTTCATTCAACCAAGCTCACCAAAGTTCTACACAAGTTCTAACAAAAAACAATGGCAGCAAACATCAAAACTTCATTCTCTAACCAAAACCCAAGCTTCAAACTAACTAACAAACATGAATTCAATCAAGAACACGTTTCTTACCTCATTCAAAAATAGGGGATGTGGAAAAATGCCCTTCCAAGCTTCAAAATCATGGTTTTAAGCTTGAAATGCACTCCTCCTAGCTTATATACTTTGATAACCTCATGTTCCACCAAGAATTTCTTGATTCTAAGGAGAATTGGAGGGAGAAATGAGAGTGGAGAGGATGAACACGAAAATATGGCAGCCACTCTCACTTTCCCTTTCTTAAACCCTCCCTTAACACACAAGCCATCAAAGTGTTAAGCTTAATACAATTAAGCCCCTATCTTTGTAACTTAGTCATTCTTGATTAAATTCTTGTTTATTCTTTAAGTTTGTGTTAAGGTTGAAAGTTAAGTTATAAAAATTCATTTTAAAACACTAAGGACTCGTCTTGGCTATTCAGGATGCAAAATTACCATTTTACCCCTGAACTACGTTCATTGCGTTATTCTTCTCGAAACTTAGTGAACTTTGCTAAACTTCTCTATTCTTGCTATGTAAACCTAAATTAAGGATCTAAACTTAATTTAAAACACTTTACCTTCTTCAATATCGCCTCCCACTAGAAGGGCTATAACATTCCAAGATCAAGAGGATAGAGAAGTTGTTTAAGAATAAAGTGATCAAGGGAATGAACCATCCCAAGATCAAGAGGGGCATGCCAAGCACCAGCAAGTGCCTAGGGCTCATGAGAGAAGAGAACATGCCTATGAGCATGAGGAGGAGTTGGAGGTTATGGAGGCTCTAAGAAAGGGAGAAACCCAACATCAAATGAGGCTGTTGTAGAAGTTTAAGGCTGTTGATCCACCTAGTTTTAATGGTATAAGTGACCTTGATCGAGCTGAGGATTGGTTATCCAAGATGAATCAACTCTTTACATGTAGAGGCTATGAATCAAAGCAAAGAATGGCACAGAGAATGGCCTTAGTACATTTCTTTTTTAGAGGAAGGGCTAGTTTCTAGTGGGAGGATGTGATGGAGATGCTGAACAAGAGTAGTGGTACTCGACCAGAGCACAAGAAAAAGGTGCTCAAGTGGTCAGACTTCGAGTGGAAATTTTAACAGGAATACATTAGTGAAGCTGCAAAAAATTAGAGAATGATCCAATTTGAGAATCGAGTTCAAGGAGAAATGTCTATAAGGGAGTATGAGTAGCGCTACAATTCGTTCATTCAATATGCTCCTTATATGGCTGGCAATGATGAGTTGAAGGCCAATAAGTTTTTCCAAGGCTTGAAGCCTATTCTTTGAAGATATGGCAACAGTGGACATTTGAAGTTATCGCCAAGTAGTTCAAAAAGGTTGGCCTTAGAAAGAGAAATTGAGGACTTGAAGGCACCAAGCAAAAAGGTGGATGTTGGACCAACCAACCTAGGTAAAAGTGTTGGGAAGTGACTAATGGTAGGAAAGATGATTGAGAATCAAGGTCCCTTCAAGAGGAGGAGAATGGGTTTGTGCCCTAAATGTAGACAGTTCCATGGCACGAAGCCATGTACTCTGGGAATTAAAATTTGCAACATTTGTGGTAGAAGTGGTCATTGTGCGAGGGAATATCCACAAGCTCGTCCTTTGCCAGGTCTGCCTAGGAATCCACCCTCTGCACTCTTTACCATAGAAAATCGACCTAGTGTAGCCGCAGCAGCAATTGAGTCAAGGGTTTTCACACTAGCTAGTTAGGTAACCAAAGAGCTAGCCCCTATTTGAGGTAATTTAACTTTTCAGAATGGTAGTGTTAGAGTACTTTTTGATACTGGAGCTACTCTTTCTGTGATATCGTCTACCTTGCTAAATAAGCTTAAATTGCAGTGAGAAATTTTAGATGAGTTGAGAATCATTAAGACTACACGAGGAGTGTTATTGTGACCAATGAATTGGTTACTAGGTTTCCTTTACAGTTAGGCGACCATGATTTCTTTTGTGAGCTGTGGGTGATAGAATTGATGTTTTATGACCTAGTATTGGGAATGGATTGGCTAACCAATCACAAGGTATAAATTGACTGTGCTAGGCACTCGGTTGACATTACAGATGCTCAAAGAGCTAAGGTGACTTGAACAGGAGGGTTGGCATCCAGTGCTAAGAGTTTGCACCTTAGACTTATGGATACCATCCCCATAGTCAACGAGGAGGAGTATTATTCATTGAATGGGTTAGCCATAGAGGAAGAACTTAAAGAGATTTCCTTAGCCAATCAGTTTCCTAAAGTGTTTCTAGTGGAGTTGCTAGGGTTACCAACCAAAAGGGACACTAAGTTTTCTATCCATCTTTAACCTGGAGCAAAACTTATTTCGATGCCACCTTACCGAATGTCAACTTCTGAGATGGGTGAGTTAAAGAAGCAGTTGGAAGAGCTGCTAGAGAAAGGCTTTATAAGGCTTAGTATGTCACTGTGAGGAGCCCTGGTGTTGTTTGTGAAGAAGAAGGATGAAACTTTAATATTATGCATCGACTATAGAAAGTTGAATGTAGTAACAGTCAAGAACAAGTATCTGCTTCCTAAAATTGATGACTTGTTTAATAGGCTCAGAGGAGTGAAGGTGTTTTCTAGGATTGACTTCCGATCTGGATACTTCCATATTAGAGTTAAGGAGGAAGATATCTCAAAAATTGCCTTTAGGACGAGATATAGGCACTACCAGTACACAGTTATGCTATTTGGTGTGACCACCGCCCTAACAGTGTTCATGGAAGCCATGCATAGGATCTTCAAATCATTCTTGGATCAATTTGTTGAAGTATTCATCGATGACATGTTGGTATACTCACAGTCTATACAAGAGCATGAGGAGTACCTTAGAACAATTTTGCAAGTACTAAAGGATAATTAGTATTATGCAAAGCTATCTAAGTGTAAGTTTTGGTTCGAAAGGATACAGTTTTTAAGGTACATCATTAGTGTTCAGGGTTTTTCATTTGATCCTGAAAAGGTTCAAGCAATGGTTGAGTGGAATAGACCAACTACAATTACAGAAGCCAGGAGTTTCTTGGGCTTGGCAGGCTACTGTAGGAGATTCATAGAGAAGTGCTCTGTGATAGCTACACCATTGACAGCTTTGACCATGAAAACTCAGAAGTTTGAATGGGCACCTATGTGTGAGAAGGCTTACCTAGAATTGAAGAAAAGGTTAACAAGTGAACCAATACTCGTTTTACTAGATCCAAACAAAGCTTTTACGATGTACACAGATGTATCAGGTTCTGGTCTGGGGTGTGTATTGATGCAAGAAAGTCAGGTGATTGCCTATGGATCAAGGCAGTTGAGGCCTAATGAGTTGAATTACCCAATTCATGACCTTGAGCTAACAACAGTAATCTTGGCTCTTAAGCTTTGGAGGCATTACTTGGTGAGGAGATCGTTCAGGATTTTCATCGACCATAAGAGTTTGAAATATCTGTTCACACAAAAGGATTTAAATATGAGCCAGTGGCAATGGATCGAGTACATAAAAGATTATGATTGCTCAATTGCGTGCTATACAGGTAAGGGAAATGTAATGGCAAATGTACTGAGTTGGAAATACACAGGAGTGATCCTACCTAAGGATCACACTATGAGTTCTTCAGGAGGAGTGTTGGGGGATTGTTTCTCGGCTTTGCATGAGTTTTGGCAAAACCAAGAAAGGTCCCTAGTCTACGCATTGGAGATACAATCAGCTTGGTTAGCTAAAGTCAGGGATGCTCAGGGCAAAAATCTGCTGTTGAAGAAAGTTTCTAGAGAAAAGAGACTTGGTACTGTGAGGAAGGAGTTCCAGTACAAAGATGGAATACTACACCATGAAGATCTACTCTATGTGCCAAATATGGAGGGACTTAGACAACAAGTCCAACAGGAGGCATATAGTAGTAGGTTTAATGTTCATCCTGGCGTTAGTAAGATGTATCATGACTTGAAGACACATTTCTGGTGGCCGAGACTTAAAAGGGATGTAGCAGGACATGTGGCTAAATGTTTGATATGCTAAATGGTTAAAGCTGAACATCAGAAGCTAGCAGGCACACTTCAAAGTTTACCTCTTCCGTAAAGGAAGTGAGGGTCCATTGCCATGGATTTCCTAGCAGGGCTAGCGAACACTTGGAGTCAGCATGATGCTATATGGGTAGTGGTCAATAGGTTGACTATATTAGCACACTTTATACTCATAAAGATCACTTACACTTTGTGAAGGTTGGCTTAGTTATATGTTAAGGAGATTGTGAGATTACACGGTATACCGGATCAAATTATATCTGATATGGATCCGCAGTTTGTGTCACGGTTTTGGAATGCTTTCTAGGAGGTGTTAGGAAGTAAGGTTAGTCTCAATACTACCTTTCATCCTCAAATTGATGGACAGTTTGAGTGAGTGATTCAAACTTTAGAAGATATGTTGCATATGTGTGTATTGACTTCGGAGGTGATTGGGATCAGCACTTACCACTCATTGAGTTTGCTTATAATAACAGTCACTAAATTGTTATAAGTATGGCACCATATGAGGCTTTGTATGGTAAGCGGTGTATGATGCCTCATTATTGGGCAGGCCCTTTAGATACAGTAGTCATTGGTTCTGAGATTATAGTAGACATTACGGCTAAAATTAAGTTAATCCAAAAGTGGATTAAGGCAACTAACGACCACCAGACTAAGTATACGAATATGAGGAGAAGAAATTTGAGTTTTGAAGTTGGGGACAAAGTACTTCTCAAGGTGTCTCCTATGAAAGAAGTTACCAGGTTTGGGCAGAAGGGTAAGTTGGCCCCAAGATACATTGATCCCTTTGATGTTTTGGAGTGAATAGGGAAGATTGCTTATTGGTTGGCATTATCGCCTAACTTATCCCAAGTGCATAAAGTATTCCACGTTAGTCTTTTAAAGAAATGCACAGTCCAGGACAAGTAGTTAACCCTTTAGCGGTACCTATCCAGGAAGACTTGACCTATAAGCAGAAGCCAGTTTAGATTCTTTATAAGCAGGTCAAGAAACTTCGAACCAAGTGGATTCCCATGGTTAAGATCCTTTGGTCGAACTATAATGAAGGGCAAGCTACTTGGGAGACAGAGCAGGATATGCTGAAAAGATATCCTGGTGTTTTTCCTTAGTTGCAATGAAATTTGGGGGACCAAATTCTAGAATGAGGGGAGAGTCTTATGGCTCTCCAAGCTGGAAGCTCATTTGAGGAAGGTAAAGTGTTTGAAACTTTGTTTGGAACCTTATTTCAAGTTCACATAGCAAAAATAGGTGAGTTTAGCAAAGTTCACTAAGTTCTAAGAAAGTTAAGGCACTAAATGAATTTCGGGGGCAAAATGGTAATTTTGTGTTTTAAAGAGTTGGGCTGGGTCCCAAGTGTTAAAAATGAGTTTTTAAAACCTAACTTTTACTTTTAACCAAAGTTTAGTTTAAATAAGCAAGATTTGACCAAGTGTGACTAAGGTTACCTAAAGGAGGGGGCATTTTGTAACTTTTTAAATATTTTGGTGGCTTGGGGTTTAAAGGACAATATAACCTTTTGAAGGTGAGGGATGGCTGCCATTTTTCATGCTAAACCCGAGTTCATCCTTCACTTTACCATTTCTCTTTGATTTGGAGCTCAAAATCATTAGTTTTTTGTGAAACTTGAAGCTACCAAGGGAGTATAAGCCATAGGAAGCTTGTTCCAAGAATAATTTCATATTTTTGAAGCTTAGAACTATGTTTCCCACCGTCCCTTATTTTTTATGTGAGGTAACTTGTGAATTCTTGGTGAATTCTTGTTTATTAGTTGTTTGGGAGCTTGGGTTTTGGTAAAAAGTTAGTAATTATGAGTTTTGGGCCTTTGGTTTCTTGGAACTAGGAAGAACCAACTTTGGTTCTTGAGGAAAGGTTAATTGATTCTTGCATGTAAGTTAAAGTTAAGGTAAGGGAGTTGTGTTTTCAAGCTTGATTAATGCTATTGGAATGTATTTACTTAATGAACTCAAGTAGTTTTGGCAATAGCATTAATTAGTGGGCTAGTTTGTTCATGGTGGACTACTAGTTTTGTGGAGCTTGGAATGATATTATAATGCATCATAGGAATGCTTGTGATTGTTGGTTGTGGTCTTTGCAACATGTTTTACAGGTATGTGAAGTTTGAAGGCCATCCAAGCATGTTTAATATGTTTGGTAAGTCTTCAAAAGTTATAGCAGCAAAATTGAAAATTTTGGGAAGTTGCAAGTATTGGCGACACGTCACCAATTGCCATAGTTATCAACGCGCTGTGAACTTTTCATGGCTAAAATTTTCCAATTTTACTATAAAGTTCGAAGGGAGATGTAATGGGTTTCTTGCGGTACCTATTAGTCCAAATATTCTGAAGGTACTCCAAGGCTTCCAAAACTTCTCCGATACCTAAGAGTTTTCTTGGGTTTTATGGTTATTTTCACCGTAAGCAAGAAAACTAGTTAACAAGGGCCACAACTAGATATCATTAGCTTGGGTGAAAAGGTTTAGTACTGTAAGTGACCTATCCGTTCTGTTGGGCATGAGGTTGGGGTATGAAACCTTAATGCACCTAGTGGGTCTTGTGGCCTAGTGAGTCTTTATGACCTAGTCGACAGTAGTTCCACCATAGAGCCCCTTTACAACATAAGGGAGTTTCAACTAGAGAATCATCACTAGTTAGGCTAGTAAGCTCTGCTTGCTAGTTGGCAAGGCTTTGCCTTGTAGTTCAAGGACTAGGTTGAGGAGAAGTCCCAAGGGACTGTTACATATGCACATAAGTCTAGCCTCAAGCTATATGAGCTCGCAGCAGGTGACATATGTTCACAAATGTATGGTCCTTAGTAGCTTTTCTTGCAAGTGAAGTCAAGACCCTTATTGATAAATTTTTAATTCTCACTCATTAGTTATATTGTGCAGATTCTGACATTGCTGGGCCAGATAACCACTGAAGGTTGTCACGGTAGTTTGTTGTTACAGGTATTGTGCTTGAGAATCTTTATGATTTTAGTCTACTTGGGTTACTTGTTGGTTAAGTAATAGTGCCAACTATAGTGTTTTTCTTGGCTGCAGAGCCTAGTAGCATGTGGATAGGACTTTATGACTCGCCACTGGGACTTACCTCCAAAGTAGGAGTTAGTTTGAGAAGATGTCGGTTAAGGCTTGTATATATAATACTTATTGTTGCCTCATTTGTCTATGATGGAGTCATAGACTCTAGGATTGCTCTTGGGTGAGTAGCATTAGTCTACTTTTTGTTGAATGCTCTCACACAGTTGTTATGTATGGTATTAACCATATAAATTTGATTTTGTATGCTTTGGTTATTTGAACTTATTTTCTATGAAAAGTATCTTGGCCAAGTGAATGTTTGAATAATTTCCATTTACTCCAATCAAAGCATAAAGAGCATGCATTCTACATATTCTAGGCTAATTAACTAGTTTCACAGAGTTTTAATCCACGCACATATATAGCTAGCCAATTGCAACCACCATAGGACTAGTTCTCATAGGCATTCTTGGGCAGGGGCCAAGGACGGCCATGTCATTCTTGTCCCTTGCCCTTGCCGTTTTGGGTCCTCCATTCATCATCCTCACCATCTTGGGTTCTCCATTTGTCATCCACATTATCTTGAGTCTTCCGTTCGTTACCTTTACTGTTGCCTCATGCTCCATGCGTCGTATTGTCTTCTTCTACCAATCTCATGTTGTCCACCGTCCCTTTTCTTCTATCTTTGTGGCGGAATAGGCTATCGGCAGTAAGGTGTAGGTCTAAGTCGGGTAAACCTGACCCTAACCCTATATTTTCGGGCAAGGATCAGTTTGGGTTTAGTCAATAAATAGGGTCAGGTCGGGTTGCAATTTTTAGATGGAGAAATTGATTGAAAAATTCGGGTTTCGACCTGAACCCGACCCTAAGCCCGAAATTTACAATGCTAGTTATCGAATTACATAAAAGAATCAGGAGGCAAAGTGCAAGTCTTTAAAAATAAAGGGACAAACTGTAGGTTAGGATAAACCTCAAGGGGCTAATTGTAAATTTTCCTCAAAATATTTAGTGGGGCACGTGGACCCCTTAGCAGCCATTGTGGATCCATCCATAGGACCTAATAGAATAATTTTTCCCCCAGTCTTTACATTTCTTTTTTTGTTACAGAAATAGAAGCTCCAAGCTTCGAACTTCCTCTCCTATTTGTCGCTTCCAACTAGCACAAACCAGCTAGACAACTGTCCCAATCTCTCTCATCCTCTGATGTGGGTCACGGTAGTCAACCATCTGCTAATATCTCTTAAATTTGTAAAATAAATCTTTTATATAGAAAATGGAAAAATGTAACTTTTCCTTAATGGGATACAACCGTTAATAAATATGTGTCTTTTGAGATAGACAAAGTTATTCATAAAGAAATGTATTTTTTACAAAAGGCAGAATTATTAGAAAAGTCATAATGAAATTAATTAAAATCAAATAGCTAAAATGCATTTCCCATTTATGTGGAACTTACAAACAACATATAGAACATAAAATAATCCTCCACTAGTTTGTAAGTTACAGGTTAATGTTCACCAGATATTATATTATGCATGCAAGAAGGTTTCTTTCAATTTGAAACTTTAATTAGTGTATATATCTCAAAGTTCTATTGAAGTGATAGGTATCGCAAAGAGGACAGGAGACATAACACACATAATACTCATCAAAACTTAATCAAAATTTTTATGTTGCCTTAGCATTATTATATATGGCCTTATGCTGATGCTAGGTTCTACAGTATTTATATGTAGTTCATCAGTCTTCTTAATTGAAGTGGTACCACGTCGATATTCCATCGGTGGAGTTCTACTGTTTAATTCGTTTCAGTTGCTTATAGACATAAATTGTGGTAACTTCATTAAGAGTAAAAACTCATTCAGCCAATCATAGCAACTGTTCATATTAGCTTTAAAATTATAAGACTTATCTAGTGTATACAAGTATATAGCTAGAACTTGTTTTTACCCATTAAACTTTAGAATTAGTGTTCGAAGATTTTAAAGTTGGGTTCCCATTATATGTGCTTTTATTGAAGATTTAAATCTCATTTCTCTTATTGTAGAGATAAATCAATTCTCTACCAGATTATGTTTACATTTTGCACAAATAATAGTGATCACTTTGTCAATATTAATCATAGGTATGATCATGTTGTACACTATTATGTCCAGACTTTTCATTACAAATTTCACTATATGCTTTCGAGATACTACTCTAAATTACATAGTGCATGGAATTAGTGGCATTAGTTGCAGCCACAACTTTCTTTCAAATAACAATGCTTAAGCCATTTTAATTCCTTGTCTCCAACAACCAAAGTGATAAAACTTTTGATGCTAATCAGTAAGACAAATTTGTTTCTTGGATGCCAAATTTATAGCACTTTCACATAAAATAAATATCCACTTGTAAATGGTTTTGTTTTCACTAGTGTTTCTCACTCAATTTCCATATCATACCTTTCTAGCATTGGTTGATAATTTGAATAGAAGAACGTCAAATATTTTTGCTCTTTTAAATTATCTCAAAACTCTTGGAATTGCTTTCCAATGTTATGCGCCATGTTTGCTTATATATAACAAACAAAATATACTTTATCTTGTCCTATGCAATTTATAGTATCGTACATCTGACTACTACTAGCATTTACTTGCTCTTTTTCTTTTAGCATCAATTTTTTCAATTTTACTTAACAACTTCATAGCCCTAAATATTTTGTGACTTGACAAAATCAAATTGAAGTAAAGTTGGCTCAAACAACCATGACATAATTTTCTTTGGGTTGAATTATAAAAAACCCACACAACCAATAGAGCTCATAGAGTAATCACTATCAAGGATTCACATGTGACTTTTATCAAAGTTCATTATACTTGAAGTCATCCAAAATGAATCTTTTTCAATTTTGTGCTAAATAAATAATAAAATAATGATTAGTCATCATGTAAATCAAATATGTACCATTTGAATTGACACATCGGTATCAAAATCATAGAACAATTATATAGATACTTCATTTGTAGAGATTCTATAACCACTTAGATTTTCAAGTTTCCCACACATGAATTCCAACTAAAAAAAATAAATTACTCTTTGATATCAACAGTCACTTCCATCTCCATCACATAATTATTTTTAGATTGTTAGAAAAATAAGAAAAAATAGAGATGAAGAAAGGCTTTGGGCATGAAATAATTTCACTTTTTTAAAGATAATTATTCCTCACCATAAAGTATCAAGAATATGCCTCGAGGATATAACAAATTTTTTAAAAAAAAACAATCTTAAATTTGTAAAGTAACTCATTTTTATGAAAAATGAAAAAAAAAAAAACAACTCTTCTCCTAATGGATACAACCATTCATAAGTATATATTTTTTTGTAAACATAATTTTTATTAAAAAAAAGTGCCTCTTGAAAAGGGCACATTTGTTAAAAGCATCACAAGTCACAACTTTTAAAATTTCATTTAATTTATAAAATTAATTAAAATTAGAAAATCAAAATACATTTTCCATTTACGTGGAACTTACAAACTACGTATGAAACATGAAAATATTCCAATTAGTTCAAGCTAGGTGCGTTGATTGGCCTTATGGCAAATAACTCACAAACAAAAGGTAACTTATAAAAGAGTTGGCCCTATCGAGGTATGACATGTTAAAAGAAATGGCCCTACCAAAAAACAAGTCAGCTATCCTTTTAGGTCCTTTAACATTGCCGCAGAGGCAACTCGCAGCGCCTGACAAAATAAAAAATAGGGAGAGAGGAAATACAACCGGATAACCGGTTTGGTTGGTTGAGGGGCTTTGGGAGAGTAGATAAAACGAAAAAAAATGATGATAAATAAATTGTAAATAATAGGAAATAAGTTAAAATTATTTTGATATGCTATTAAATAATTTATTGTCATTTTTTTTGAAACATTAGTGTGAAATAAATGAAATCAGTGACATTGAAGACAAAGAAAAGAAAGAGAAAACTCAATTCCCACAAAAAATTGTTGGAATGAAAATAAATATAAGAGTTAATGTAAAGATAAAAAGGGAGCTAATGTATTAGTACTAAGTACGTTTGTTGGTAAAAGTAAGTAAATGCAAATGGAAGGGGAAATGGTGTAATAAAAAAATGTTAGTAGTGTTTATAAGTCCTATAATTTTCCTACAATGATAATCAATTTATTCCTACAATATTGATCAACATATAAAGGAAAGTATATAAATTTCATTCCATTAGTATGGAAGAGAAATTCAAGAGGTGAAGTAAGGCCTGAAGGATCAAGGGCAAAGGTCTTTGAAACATATTCAATTCAATAGTGGTTTTGTAAAATTTGGTATTTTCTTAATTTTGAGAATTTAGATGGAGATAAGTTTAAAAGGCATCAAATGGAAATGTATTTTTGGCAAGTAATCGCTTTTTGTGAAACTAAATCGTCTTTATATTTAACAAAGTTGCTTTTTTCTAGCATGGGTTTTTGAGAAATACGAAGAATAAGATGTGAAGAACATGAGAAAAAAGAAATACAGTGGATGAACATGTGATCAAAATATTAGAAAACGATTGATTGTTGTACTAAAAAAATATGTTTTCATTTGGTAAAATAACATTTATCCTTTGTAAAAAAGCATTTTTGAATTAGGAAAAGTGTTAAAAAAAATTTTAAAAATGGTAAAAATAAGTAGAAAAAGTGTTGAAAGTAAGCGTATCCACCTAGGTGCAGCAGCTGATGGGTTGATAGTTATTCCAACAAAAGACTTGGTTGTGGCGCTAGAGAGCTAAAATGAGTGAGATTAAAACTTTAATCAGCCAACGTTGGCAAAAATTTGCTTTATTTTTAGAATATTTCCAAAAAAAGTGATTTCATAAAATAAAATGCAGTAAACCTAGAGGGAAAACCGTTTAGCTGAGAAGAAAAGCTTTTAAAGGATATTAAAGGCGTTGGCCATCCTTTTTTGGGAAACTAACAGTTTCTTCACTAAAATTTATATTATTTTACCAAATCAGTCCTAAACCTTATCTTGTTTGTAATCAAGTCCAAAATATTCTTTTGGTTTGTGTCATGAGATGGAATGAATCTGACGAAACAAAAATGAGTCAGGGACTACAAACATGTAAATACGGATAGAAAACTAACAGGGCAAGCACAAGAGAGATTAGTTGAAATAAAAAGCTATAACGTAAAAACAATTATGAAATAAAAGAAAAACAAAAGACAACTAGGTTAATTGTGAACCAGGGACCCTAAAAGTGAACCGGTTCATATTTAGAGGCTTGATGGAGAACCAGTAACTCCCCTGAATGTGAACCATTTACCGGTTCACATTCAGGGGGTCCCTGGTTCATATTCAGGGGTCTAAAGGACAACTAGTGACTCCCTGAATGTGAATTGGTGAGTACTAGTTTACATTCTAAGGGTCCTTGGTTCACATTCAATGGCCTAAAGAAGAATTAGTGACTCGGCTCAATTTGAATCGGTAAGTACTGGTTCACATTTAAAGGCCTGAAAGAAAACCAATGACCCCGTAAATGAACCAGTAATTACTGGTTAACATTTAGGGGGTCCTTGGTTCACATTCAAGGGCTTGATGGAGAACCAGTGGACCCCTAAATATGAATCAATAAGTACTGTTCACATTAAGAGGGTCTCTGGTTCACATTTAGAGAGTCCCTGGTTCACATTCAGGGGCATGAAAGAAAACAAGTGACCCTTCTAAATGTAAGTCGATAAGTACTAGTTCAGATTAATGAGAAGTACTGGTTCACATTAAGAGGGTCTTTGGTTCACATTCAGGAAGTCTCTAGTTCACATTTAGGAGTGTGACGGAAAATAAGTGGCCCCCCTGAATGTGAACGAGTAAGTATTGGTTCACATTCAGGAGGTTTATGGTTCACATTTAGGAGCTTGATGGAGAACCAGTAAGCCCCCCTAAAAGTAAACCAGTAAGTAATGATTCATATTCAGGGGGTCTCTAGTTTACATTCAAGGGCCTAATGGAGAACCAGAGACGCCCTAAATGTGAACCAGTAACTACTGGTTCATATTCAGGGGGTCCCTAGTTCACATTCAAGGGCCTGAAGGAGAACTAGTGACCCCTGAAAGTGAACCGGTAAGTACTAGTTCACATTAAAGGGATTCCTGGTTTACAATTAGAGGCCTGAAGGAGAACCAGTGACTCCTTGAATGTGAACTCGTACTTATCGACTCACGTTTAGGGGGTTCTTTGTTCACATTCAGGTGCCAAATGAAGAACTGATGACCCCTTAAATGTGAATTGGTAAGTACTGGTTCACATTCAAGGGCCTGAAAGAGAATCAGTGACCCCCTAAATGTGAACCAGAAAGTTCTAGTTCACATTCAGGGTCTCTCATTCACATTCAAGAGCCTAAAGGAGAACTAGTGATCCCCCTAAATATGAACGAGAGGTTTTTGGTTTACGTTCAAGGGCTTGAAGGAGAACCAGTGACCTGCTGAATGTGAATCTATAAGTACTAGTTCACATTTAGAGGGTCTCTAGTTTACATTCAAGGGCCTGAAGGAAAACTAGTGACCTTTTGAATGTGAGCCAGTAAGTATCGGCTCACATTTAGGAGGTCCTTGGTTCACATGCAAGGGCGTAAAAAAGAACTAGTGATCCCACTGATTTACTTTTAGGGTGTCACTGGTAACCATCAGGTGCCTGACAGTGAACCAGTGACTCCCTAAATGTGAACTAATGAGTAGTGGTTTACTTTTAGGGGGTTACTGGTTCACCCTTAGGCCCCTGAGAATGAGCCAGTGACCCCCCTAAATGTGAACCAGTCCCTACTAGTTTACTTTCAGGGCGTCATTGGTTCATCGTCAAGCTCTTGAAAGTAAACTAGTGACCCTTTGAATTTTAACCAATTCATTTTAGGAGAATTAAGACTCGAGAAGAAATTAGATAACTTTTAGGATTGATTTGATAAAAGACTAAAATTTTTAGGTCTAAAGGAATCTTTTCCCAGTTTTTGTGGTGCCAGCGCTTTTTTTTTTTTCATTTTATCATTTTTTATATATCATAAACGTTTTTCTTCTTCCTTTATCACTTTTAATATCTCATAAACGCTGTTTCTATTTTTTTAACACTTTTTACTAAATATAGATGCTAGTTCGTCAAATTTAATTATTTTTTAAGTACAACAGTTAATCGCTTTTTTGATAGTTCAACCATACTTTTCCAACAACTTTACTAATATAAAATTAATATTTTATGATACATTTTATTTTACATAAACTGATAATTATTTCCTATATTTATAAATTTTTAACCTCATAAGTTGCATATAAAATTCATTGCAGACCATTACAATTAGAAAAGCCAGTTAATAGGCTGTAAATTAATTCTTTTCCCTTATTTCTCATTTTGTCATTTCTACCTCTCAGCTGCGGCAATTTGGCGCTGCGGCAAAGCAGAATTTCCCATCAATTTTCGATTATAAACTGTGCGACTTCTCAGAGTTCTTAGCAAACTTGCCACAGCCCACAGGTGGCCAAAATGGCGTCGTCAGAGCAGTCTCATTTAGTCCTACTATCGAGCCATGGTTTGGGAGATCTAATACCAATAATCGAGCTCGGGAAACTTTTCACCACTCTCCACGGTTTCCGCGTCACAATCTTCGCAGTCGCCTCTCTTACTTCAGCTGCCCAGTCTCGAATGGTCGGATCGACCCAAGGCTGTCACCTCGTCCAGCTAGCGCAACCCGACGTCTCCGCCCTCACCCCACCGGAGGCCACTTTACCGACGCGGCTCCTGGTCTTGATGCGGGAAATACGTCACACCCTACGCGCTGCCATTACCCGGTTAGAATTCTCACCCTCTCTTCTTGTCAAAGATGTGTTCGGAACCGAATCTCTGTCGATTGCGGAAGAGCTAAACATCCCAAAATTCCTGTTCTTTCCTTCCGGCGCGTATTCTCTGGCGGTCTTTCTATATTCTCCTGCCCTTGATGAGACTGTGGAGGGCGAGTCCGTTGACCAGAAAGACCCGTTTACCATCCCGGGTTGCTGGCCACTCTGACCCCATGAGGCTGTGGACCCGATGCGCGACCGGACCACTCAAGGCTACCGTGAATATTTATGCATGTGTAGTAAGATTCCTGAAGCCGACGGTGTTTTGATAAACACATGGGAGGAGTTCCAGCCAAAGTTGTTGGCGGGGAATCATAAAGGCTGCCATATTTGCAATCGGACCCATCATAAGGCCGACGGAGCACCCCGGCCCGGAAAACGAGCTGTTAAACTGGCTTGACCACCAGCCACAGGAGTTTGTTCTTTACGTTTCGTTTGGAAGCGGCGGCAGGCTGTCTTGTGAGCAGATGAGGGAGTTAGCTTCTGGTTTGGAGCTTTCCAAACAGAGATTCATATGGGTGGCCCGTTCGCCTGAGGCCAGAAGTGACGCGTCGTATTTAACAACTGGAGGCGAAGCCAACTTGAATGGCGTGGGTCAGTATATGCCGGAGGGATTCTTGGGGTGGACGGTAGGGAAAGTGATGGAGGACTGGCCGTCACAGGTGGAGATTCTAAACCACTCGTCAGTAGGTGGGTTCTTGAGTCACTGCGGTTGGAATTTGGTGTTAGAGGGGATCAACGGGGGCGTGGCAATGATCGCGTGGCCGTTGTATGCGGAGCAGAGGACGAATGCGACGCTATTGACGGAGGAGATGGGGATCGCCGTCCGGACAAAGGTGTGGCCGGAAAAGGGGTTGGTGAGGAGGGATGAGATCGCGAAGCTGGTCTGGAGGATTATGGCGGAGGATGAAGGGCAGGAGTTGAGGCAAAGAGTTAAAGAGATTAAAAGAACCGCAGGGAAAGCATGGGAAGAAACTGGCTCTTCGTATAAAGGTTTATCTGCTTAGCGTGTACTTACATGACCAGGTAGGGCTGCAAAAAGTACCAAGCCAAGCTCTCCGGTGTTCACTTTTAAGCTAAAAGAGTTACTCTACAGTGTTAATATTAGGTTGGTAATGTATTATTTTGGTATTTGAGTGTTATTTTCTAGTGTTGGGTGCTAAAAAATTTAACAAAAAATTTTGGGGAGAAAGGCAAAGAGAGGGACGAAGAGATGAAGAGAAGAAGATAAAAGCTCTTTGCTTATATTTTATTTCATGGAGACAATACTCATACAATAAAACATATAACCTTGAGTATTTATAGGATCGTTTGCCGCTTTAAGCAATAAGAATTCTAAGTGGAATTGTTATCCTAGGGTCAATTTTGACTCCAAGAAGCTGAGTATACAGCTGTGGGTTTTTTTTTACTCTTAATAAACTAACCAATCACTAATTTTTTTTACATATTTATTTAATTACTAGGCAAAGAAAAAAGCTGCTCCACTTGGTAAAAATTAGCATTGCCATTGTCAAAGTACACCTAAGTACAACCAAATTTGTGCTGACCCCTTTTGCGAAAAGCTTCAATCTTGCCGCCTCCATACATGATTTCCTCATTAAAAAATTACAAATTATCTTTTCAACACACCCTTTAATTTGTAATTTTTATTTCTCGAAACTTCAATAGTTTTTTTTCTGTCACAATTTTCATAAAGATATCTGCTAGCTGATCTTTTGAATTAATATATTTCAACTGGATTTCTCCTTTCTACATCAAATCTCTAATGAAATGATATCATAATTCAATATGTTTTGTCTGTGCATTAAACACTAGATCTTTTTTCAAAACTACTGCTGACATATTATCACCATAAATAGTTGTTAAACCATCTTGTTTTTGTTGCAAGTCAGCCAGAAGTCTTCTTAACTAGACTGCTTCATATGATGCATCTGTTCTAGCTATATATTCTATATCGGCAGATGATAATAATAGAATTTTCTATTTCTTGGATGCCCTTGATATAATTTTTTTTCCCAAGACTAAAAAAATATCCTTATGTGGTTTTATGTTCATCAAATGAACCTACCCAATCACCATTTGTATATCCAACTAATTTGTTATCGGCTTCTTTGATATATCGGATCTCGAGCTTCTTAGTACCTTGTAGATACCTAAGAATCCATTTTGCTATTGTAAAATGTAACTTGATTGATTCATAAACTTTGAAATTAGACTAACCGAATAAATTATGTCTGGCCTTGTATTTGTCAAGTGGATAAGTGAACCAACTAAACTTTGGTACATATTTGCATCCATTTTTGGTGCTCCATCATATTCTTTCAACTTCTCATTCACATAAAGTGGTATAGCTATAGGATTACAATTGCTCATCTGAAATTTTTTAAGTACATCTTTGGCACATTTTTCTTATGAAATGAATATTTCACCTTTTGATTGTTGTATCTAAATTCCTAAGAAATACTTCATAAGACCCAAATCTGTCATCTCATATTCTTCGATCAGAGCCTTTTTGAGCTGTTCAGTCATCTTTGGATTTCAACCTGTACATATGATATCATCAACATATAAGCACAATATAAGCATATCACTTGTACCTTCATTTTTCACATAAAGTGACAACTCACTTTGGCTCATTCGGAATCCATTTTGTCAGAAGTAATTATCAATTTTCATATTCCATGCTCAAGAGACTTGCTTTAGTCCATATAATGTCTTCTGCAATTTGTAAACTTTTTGCTCCTATTCTTTGATTTTGTAACCTTGCGGCTACTCCACATATACTTCCTCAGCTAACTCTCTATTGAGAAATGCTGATTTCACATCAAGCTGATAAACTGACTACTCCATTTGAGTTGTCAATGCTAAAATTATTCTGATTGTCTCATGCACATTACCAGTGCAAATGTTTCATTGTAGTCAATTTCTAGCTATTATGAGTATCCTTTAGCAACTAACCGAGCTTTATGCTTTTGAATTGATCCATACTCATTATACTTGGTCTTGTATACCCATTTCAACCCAATAACATGTTTACCTTCATGTAGATCAACTAGTTCTCATGTCCTGTTTTTCTTGATCATTTTAATTTCTTTATCCATGGCTTTAGTCCAGACTTCATCTTTTGTAGTTTCTTCAAAACTTTGGGGTTTACATGCAAATAAAGATAATCTTTGAGTACTTTCATAAATATTTGCTAAACTTTGAACCTTTCTTAGGGGAGTATGATAATCTAGTGCAACGTCATCTGGTTGGTATGAAGTAGATGGACCAACTTCAGTATTTGTCTTGTCAGATCAAATACCATGATCTTTTTTATATCCTTCAGGCTTCATTGTTTGAATTATTTTTCCCCTCTACAATTGTGATGATGTTTTGATTCATCGTTATATCTAGTGAAGATATATTTTTCTCCTTTATGATCAAACTTCTCTATTTGTTAGGCATCAATGTGAGCATAACCTATGCAACCAAATATTCTAACTTGTTGTACCTGGGGTTTTCAATGATGTCATGCTTCATATAGTGTTTTATTTAGCATAGCTTTTTTTGGAGGTCTATTCAGGATGTAAATATGTGTGTTTACTCCTTCAACCCAAAAACTATTTGGAATTCTTTTATCTTTTAACATACTTTGAGTCATTTCAACAACTGTTCTGTTCTTTCTTTTTGTAACTCCATTCCACTGTAAGGTGCATGGAACCGTTAATTGCCTTCTTATTCCATTTTGTTGACAAAATCTGACAAATTTTGCAGAAGTATATTCTCCACTTCAATCCGTCATCAAAATTTTGATGGATCTTCCACCTTCATTTTCTACAAGTTTTTTGAATTTCTTAAATGCTTCAAAGGCTTTTCATTTTCTTTTTAAGAAATAAATCCACATCATCCTGGTGAAGTCATCAACAAATACAATAAAGTATTTGTTGCCATTTAATGATTGAGTTCTGGTTGGACCAGCTAAATATGAGTGAACCAACTCTAGGGCTTTTTTGCTCTCCAGGATGTCTTTGGAAATGAGAGTTTGTGCATCTTCTTATATATACATCCATCACAAACTTTATCAATTTTGTCTGTATTAGGTAAACCAAGGACTATATTTTTGTCCTTTAAAAACTTCAAAAATTTATAATGCAAATGTTCATATCTTAAATGCCATAAAAATGATTCATATGCTATATCACTTTTCAAAATAAGATCATCATGTAGTGACATAGCTAGAGGAAAAACAATATTCCTACTCATCTTAACTTTTGCAATTGTGATGCTTTTCTTTTTTATCTTTAATAATACATGCATTACTTTTAAAATTCAGAGCTTAATCTTTTCACAAAGGTTTCCTAACACTTAATAGATTTTGAGTCAAATCAATAACAAAAAGGACATATGTGAGGAAGCATTCTAATAAATAATTAGTTAATTTCTTAATTAGGCTAAATTATTCTGTTGGCTAATCCAAACTCTTAACTAGGCTAGAATCATTCCTCATTTTCAGGATCTTTTGCTAAGATTTACTATGTAAATCCTAGCCACTTGCCTAGCATTTAGTATTTACTTGAGAGTTAAGAAAAACATTTACTTAGTTCTAATAAAAACACTTAAGTTTATTAAACTAAGACGGTGGTTTAGCAGGATTTAAAAAAAACATGAATAAAATATGTGCGGCCATATAAAAAAAATATTTTAATGCTCATGCCTACACAAGTAATATATCATGCCAAACCATGGATGAAAACTACACTCATAGAAGATAAATACTATAATAACACAATATCTAAGTGTTTTGCCTAGCAACCTAAGTAAGTAATGTTATGGGTTGATAAGCCTAACCCGAATTAATAATAATACGTGGCATGGTTATGCTAAGTCAAAGTTAATACTAGTAGACCTCCTACTAGGTACTACCACCATGCTACAAAATATTCATAAACCAAATAGTCGATAGGCCCATCTTTGCCCCGAATAGAAAAACCCAAGCAAGGAGCGCCCCAAGAAGTCTTTGCCCAACTACCTTGCTGTACAAGGTAAATAAGTTTGGAGTTAGACTTTGATCATAAGTGCATGCAACATATGCAAAATGAACATGTAGTGTATGAAAAATGTACCTACGAGAAACCAACAAACAAGTATCAAATAATCACTGTGGATTATTTGACTCCTACACAATGTTATTTGCACATTAACAATAACGGTAAATATATAAAATACTAAGTAAAGTATTCTAAAACAAACAATACATAACAACATCACACATAATGGGCCATATGCACAGATTGCCACGCACGTATAAACCTTACCCGTAAACTATATGAGCATGCCTTAAGTTCTTATGGTATGGAGTATTATATAATGATCATCATATCATGATTTTTTCGATACATGACTCCTTATACTTTACACACAAGCAAACAAAAAAAAAAACAAACAAACAAAACACTCATTGGTCCATTTTTGCCTTTGAGCATGCATCCTTGCATTTGCCCTTAAGCTTGCCAGCTTTTGCTAGCTCAAAACTCTCTTATTGTATGCAGTAGGGTTTGACCATATTTTGTGCGGATCATAGTGCCTATAAATTTTTCTTGCCCCTTCTAGGGCCTATTGGCTTGATAGGCCAATGTATATGCTTACTTATGACCGAAGTCATTTATTGGCCCTAAGTGTCATTTAGGCCTCAAGGTTTTGCCTTGGGCTCCCCTTCATGGGTCATGCCCAAAACACAACCCAAGGCCCAGAAGAAACGAAGGCCCCCAAGATGTGCCAATATGGCCCCTTAGGTGAGCACGGCCATGAGCCCGCGGGCGCATGTGCATTCGCACCCTTGGACTTGTCCTCGTGTGTCCATTGGGCATACACGGTTGCATGCCTACTTGGGCACACCCATGTGCACCTTAGCACATCAAACTCACCATGCTCCTAGGCACCTCAAAATATTTATGCACCTAGCAGCCCATGTCACACACGCACACAAACATATTGAGCCCTTGAACTTGGTCACAGCACATACACACCTAAACTGAGGCACACCTCTCTTGTGCTTGCCAAACCTTAAAGGTTCAGCCACACACATCTACCAAGCATCCCAAGGCTTGGCCCACACATGATTTTACAGCCCATGCACCAAGGACACCACCTATTATCCCAAACTAGGAGCTAGGTTCGCCTTTAGTGCCATTTAAGCCCACTTTGGCTCTATTGGTCACCTCGTGCCCTTTTTAGCCTACCATTTGCCTAGCTTTCACCAAGCTAAACTATGGATAGAGCTTCGTAAAGAGAGAAGGGCTAGAACACCTTACCCTTGTGTAGATCACCATCTTGCAAGCTCAAGTTTCAAGCACAAAGAGTCATTTCTTAGTCTCCTTAGAGTCCCTTAACTACAGAGTAAAATAACCATTTAAAAAATCAACATTTTTGAGCCAAGGGGAAACATTTTTTACTGCACATAAAAAAGCAAAAATTACCTCCTCACCTTAGTAGAAAACCTCAAACCAAAACTCCTTTCCAAAGCTCCACGATTCTCCTTCTTTTTACTAAGCTTAACCTCAACAGCTAAGGGTTTTTATAAGTATAATGTTGTTGTTTAAACAAGAGAAAACCCAACTTTAGTAAAATGAAGTTTCTCACCTTAATAAATAGCCCAAAACTATGGCCACCTCTTGGAGAAAAACCAAACTCCTAAGGCCTCCCCTACAACAAACACACTCTCTCCTTGATTTCTCACTTACAAGCTCTTTGTCTCTTTCTTTTCTTTCATTTTTTTATGGCGAGTTCCTATATGTTTAAAGGTTTAGGACGTGCTAAATGGGCAAAGAAAGAGAAGAAAGTGAGCTGGTGTGTTTAGGGATGAATAAGGATGGAAAATGGGTGAAAAGGGTTAAAGTGGTAAAGGATTAAGGCTTTTACATGATTAGTAATGGTTTAGGCTTCTTAACCAAGGAAACTGGGGGTGTTTCTACATTTTTGGAAGCTTATTTACTACCTCAAAACCAGGTTTCCTCATTCCCTAAAGTTTCTAGGAGGTGCTTGGGGTAAAAGTGTCTTTTAGGCCTTATAACCATTGGTTAAAATGATGTCATCTCCATAAATTTCTCAAATATATCTCTATTTGAACTTAAATTCATAGATTTTCTTTTCTCCACTCCCAACCATGTATTTTCCTACCCTTTACCAGGTTTTAATCTAGTTTACAAGGTTTGACTCAAGTTTGACCAAGTTTGACCAATCAAAATTACTGCAATGCCCTTCTTAGCTTCTCTTGTAATAAAAGTCTCAAACTTGGTCAATTGAACTCCAAAATTCACCAAATTTCACTAAACGGTTTCAAATAGAATTTCTTACCTTCCTAGACCCTTTTTGACAATATTTAACCTAAAATTATCATTTTGCCCTTCGTTACTTTTTTATCAAGAAAAAGCCAATCTTTGGTCAAATTGAGTTCAAATTTCATCGAGATATTCATTTCACCTCTAGAAGCTAAATTCTATCTCTCTTGGTCACATTTTGACCTTTGACTTTACAAATTACCAATTTTCCTCTAGTTGCTCTTATAGTCAATTTACCTTAGATTTTTAATCCTATGAACTCGAAGAAATTTTTAACTCATTGACTTGACTTAAGCCTAGTTTGTAAGTGTAATCTTATCAAGGCTTATGTAAATAAAATAATTAATTACCTGATAAATGAGGGTTCTCACAACATCTATAATAAATTTAGAGTTACCTTTATTGTTATCAATTGCACTAACTCATTTACCTTTAACATCATGGAGTTTGTCATCACCAAGCTTTACTTTTGAAAATTAATTTTCATCTAATTTTGTAAAGCTTTTTTTATCACTAATCATGTGATTGTTGCATCCTCTATCTACATACTATACAGTACCTAATTCTTTTTCAACACTTAAGCAGGAATAGAATGCTTCACCTTTTTCATGTTCTATGAAAAATTCACCTTGTTGCTATGATGTTTGTACCAGAAATCTTTATTTGAGTGGTTTGGATTTTTGCAACTCTGACACTTGAATCTGCAATCTTTTGATTGATGACTGGATTTTTCATAAATTTTACAACTTTTGCTTGGATAATTTCTTTAGTTGAAATTATTTTGATTTCCTCTGCCATGGCCACGACCTTTGCCTTGATATCTTATTCCTTTATTTTGAAAAATCCCTTGCCTTTATTATTTTGCTTAATATTTTCTCCCATGTTCATATTTGATTAAAAAGCTTGTTCTATTATTTGGCTTGAGAATCTGCTCATTCTCCTCTCATGTGCTTCTAAAGAGCCAATCAAATCATTATGTGCCCAATCTTGTGAATTATAATCGATTCCAAGTCCACCGCAGAATTTAATGATGACATGCTGATGTAATCGCTCACCAACTAGTCTCATCGGCACCTAAGTGGAATTGCCTATTCGAAGGCTAAAATGCGTGAGCTCCAACTGGGGGGCTCCTATTGTTGATTTGCCAATGATTGATAGGGAGTAGAGCAATGCCTTAACTCGAGGGCTTGGAATTAATGGCAGATGATGTGAGAACAAGATGGGTGAAGCAGAGGATGGCGATGACAGCAAAGTCGCCACCTATAGTAGTGAAATCCCTCTTAATGCCTAGAATCCCTTGCCAGCCCTAGCCTAAGCTAGCTTCATTTTACTGAATTTTGCATCAGTTCTCAAATTATTGACCCGTGCATCTTTTCTCAAATAATTGAATTGTGAATTGGCGGAGTAGTGTTTCGGTGGGTAGGGTTTTATGTTGTCAAAGGAGGCTCATGGTGGAGTAGTAAAAAAAGGTGATGGTCACGGAGGGGGAGAGAAAAAAGAAGGATAGTGGATAAGAAAAAGTGGTTTGATTGTAAAATGTAAAAGTTTTGATGTTTGTAAGGCAGATGGAAAGTTTTTAGGGGTTAAAACTAGTTTTTCACTTTTTATTTCATCCATTCCAATGGTTGCAGTTAATGGCAAGAAGAATCATGTAACATTTTTATGGTTAAATGATGAATGATATAATGTTTTGTAATTTCAGGATGAATTTGCAATATGGGTGTTACTACCTCAACAAATGAGAAAATTACAATATAAAGGCATAATGGTTATAAACCATTATATAGCATGATTTTCCCCACAGTGAATGGAATGTAAGGGGTAAAGTGTATAATCTACACCTCCTTAAAAGATCCACACAATGGTTACATGAACCTCAAGAAAATTCTAAAGGATTCCTTGGTCAACAAGTAACCTATGGACTTTATTGTAAGATTTCAAGACTTGGGTACCTAATTGTACAACTTTAAAAGAGAGGTTTTAGAGGGATTTGAATGGTATGGAAGCAATTTTTTGATGCTAAATTGTATAAATGAAACAAAGGCTATTATTCAAGAACCTATGACAACTGGGTTTACAATTGTTTACAAAAATAACTTAAGGATGGGAGTATTATTGACAAGGGTCAAAGGTGGCCATTTCAAGCATTATCCTAGCCTTTTATTTCAGGTTCTAAGGTCAAAAAGGTGGGCTAAAGATTAGCTTTCTTAAGACATACTTATAGTGACCTAAGTGAGAGTTATGATTAAACTAATTAAACCAAGGAAAATATCTTGATTTCTTGCTTTTCCTTGGTCAATTTTTTCCCTCACTAGCTAGAGTTCCTTACTTAGCTCTTTCATAAGCTTCCATAGTCACCATAGCTCAATCTCCCAAGAAATCACAAAAGAAGGCAATCGGATGCAACAAGAAAGAGAAAAACCTTAGTTTTAGGGTTTATTTTGCATCCCTTGAAGATTTTAGCCTTCACAGCTTAGGTAAGGGTTTTATCTAGGTTTCATTGCTATTTATTGTTCAATACTGATTCCCAAACATCTATGAAGCTAATACCCTAAGCCTGGAAGAGAGACAAGAGCTTGATGAACTAAGTTTAGGTTAAGGGCGTAATTGCACATAGGGTTTCAGCCCTACAGCTTTGATGCTCTGTTATGGCAGTGAAATTTAGAGTTTCTAGAGCCCAAGTTATTACTAACTAAGACCAATTAACCTCCTAATACCAAGCATTATCCTGGGTAAGGCTTTCATAGTGATTACATATTATTTATTTAATTGTTTATAGACTAACCCTAATGATGTATTGTTGCCAGCATTGCATTTTATTGTGTTCTGTTTGTTTGTGCATTTGGATGGCCATATTTTTCTATATGTGCTTTTATTTTTGTGTTTTTATGTTTTTGGATTTTAGGTATGTTGCTGGGAATTCAAGTTTCTAATGATAAGCTCTTACTAAGTTTCTTCAAAGAGGCTTACCCCCTTTCTATCCATTTCAGGAGCACCTAAAAGAAAGCATTCAAAATAATAGCTTTAGTTTTAATTTCTATATGAAATTTAAGGTATATTAACTTACATATGTTTGGTTGTAAACTACCAAGTTTCATGATTTTTAGAGCACATTATCTATTTTTAGTAATGATACTTTCTACCTTATTCAGCAGTTAGTCCCTTCAAGTTTTTGGAGTGCTTAGTTCTTTTGAAGTTCTCCAAAAAGCTTAGTGTATGTATTAACTAAGTTATTATAATGTATGTGGTTCATAAATGAAAGTAAATGAGTTGGGTATGTTGTATGTGTAGTGTAAGAAGGATATATACATCAATGGAGTGTAGTTTGAAGTGTGTATACAATGCTGTCCATATGGTGTTTATGGGCTGTTTTGATGGAATTTTTATGAATGATGGTTAAAATGGTTCTAAATTCATGGGAATGGTTTTTCCAGGTGTATAAGACATGTATGGACACTATCAAGTAGGTTTTGCACCTGGAAATAGAGTGTATGAATATTATGATATTTTGTTTGGGCATAATAGTTAATAGTAGCTAAAATTTGGTACCCTGTACTCCAGTTGCCATAAATTTTTGTACATAAAGAATTTGGCTAAGAACTTTTGACCACATCTAGGAAACTTCAATATGAATAACTTGGTTTTTGAATCACTAGATTTGGTGCTCTATAGCCAGAGTTATGGCTTGTCAAAATTGGCTAATTTTGCTAAGCACTATTCATATGGTCATTTTTACCCTGTTAAGTGTAAAATCCATAATTGTAAACTTAGATGGATTTAATGTCTCAAACCTATTTTCTTGTGAAGGTTTAAGTGTATTAAAGGGTTTAAAACCTTTAGGGCATAGAAGAATATGTGTAGAATTTGAGTTGGACATGGTGTGAAAGTTTAGACACATAAAATGCGCACCAATAGCATCATTTGTACTTATGATTGTACATGCACTTAGGGATTTTAATCAAATTCCATATTGGCGAAGAATAAACAATTTCACTATCATCATTACTTCCAGATGAAATTGTATGTGAATATGTGTGTGATAGTTGGACCAATATACACATCTTTGCATAATGACTAAGAGGGCCACTTGGGTAAACATAGTGCGCATGTTCTACTTGGCCTATAGGACATCGACTGCCTGGGGCTTGAGCTCACTAAATTTAATCACTATATAGAAGCACTCAAAGTGGTAACAATGGCTTTTAGTTCAAGAACAATAGGTACTATTCACCTTATAATTAGAAAGATAATCATGTTATTTTAATGATATTTAAGTTGAAGAATCATGTAATACTTTTATAGCTTCCTACATTATTTCAATCCAGATTCGTTAATGTTTTGTGTATTATGTTAAAGATGAAATAATTCATAATATATGATAGTTGAATGTCCGTATATCATAAAAGGGTGTCTTGTATGGTTGGAGTATATATTCTAGGTTTGTATGGTGTACATGTACGATTATTGGTAGGAAATTGGCCTAAGGGCCCAAATCCGTATGTCTAGAGGCTGGGTGATTCCTGGAGGCCCAGAGAGGCCCTAATAAGAATGCCCTCCTAGAAGGAAACTATATTTTGCAAACATGCGATAAGCTACAGGATTTCTATCAAAAGAACAAATTACTCAAAGCATACCTTGGTTATATAAACCCCTCACCAATCCCAAGATAAGGGATTTTAGCTCTTCTCTCATTTTCCCTGCTACTCCGCAATAGAAAGCTAACTTGAGCATTGGAGGATTTTTCCTGGGACCATATCTCAAGGCTCTGACACTGTCTTTGTGCCTTGGATCCTAATCTGCTACTCACCAAACTCTTAGGCCCAGCTTACCCGATCACATTACCTATCAATTTATCACAGTTTTTGGGAACCCAATATGGTCAACACGTGGAGATCATGCATGGAGAACCATGACCTATAGAAGACTGACCAGGAAATCCATCGCCCTGAAAATGTTAGTGTTATGCCCAAAAGCCAATCATGAGATGATTGTATTTTAAACATTGAGGCATGATATTTTATTAAGGCTTTAATCTAGTAATTATGTTTGTCGTTTTATTTATGTGTAACGTAATAAACATAATTATAACCCTAGAATAATGATATTCTTAAATTTCCCTATTTTAATATTATCGTGGAGTGGGTTGCAATAATACATAAAGACTAGCATATGTGGAAACTAATATAAGATATGTAGTCTATATATGGGTACACGTTGGAGAACTTTTGTACTGGACCGACCCACCATGAGAATGCTACATGGATAGTTATATAAGTGTCATAAGTGACTCTCACAGTGATCATGTATATGTGGTCCTTTGACCTAAGGTCATCAAGGTTCCCTACATATGAGTCACATACTTTGATACTTCCTTTTGTTGCTCGTAACTGAGTGAACTTGAAGGAAGTCATTGGGTATGTCACATATCATATGGAGGGTTTTGAATGATCAAGATAGGATTTGTCTCTCTTATGTCATGGGAGTGATATCTTCAGGCCCTTTGGTAGAGTGAGACTAAGAAAATGCATGGCCATGCTCGGATAAGTTGATATACGATATCAATGTCATCAGTTTAAGTTAGTCTACTCAGTAATCAAGAAACCATAAATCAGGTTGTACAAGAGTGACACATTCCATGTCTCGTGCTTGGTCTTGATATCTTGGACAAAGGGACAATGGCATATACAGATAATGATCATAAAGGTTTAGTTGAATTACCAACAATCTTGTTACTTGTGTAATAATGATGTATTGCTAGACACCGCTCATTGTTTATGATCATAAATGTTATTTATATCATTGCCAATGTGATATGAACCTATTGAGTCGCACACATAGAGCCAATTGGATTATGTGAGTGCATGGGCCGAACTGTTTGGTCTTGGTTTCACGATAATTTCATATTAATGATTAGCCCAAAAGTTGAGCCATTATTAGGCCTAAAATTAAAACCTAATTGGATTAGGCTTTGAAATTCATTAGGTTTAGGAGTCAAGTCTCATTATAAATACATCATATAATGAAAAATTCGCAGCTCTTGCCCTAGCCTCCTTAAGGATGAAATTAAAAGGGTTTTAAGAGTTCCAACCGCACTCTTCTCTTGCCATTCCTTGGATGGCATAAGCTAGCACAGCAAGTGCAAGAGGAACGCATCTACTAAGATGTGGTAGAGGCGTGGTGATCCTGAGAGGCTCGTGTGGATACCATAGAGATCTTGAATATGTCAACTATTCAATTTTTGTGATTCGACTCAACAGTTGGGTGAAAGATCTCAACCAAACTAGGTATAAAATTTTAAGCACCTGATTTACCCCATTTCACTTGGATCCTAGAAGGTTTTGGTTATATTCCGCTACGCTTGCGTGGCTCCTGAAACCCTATAGTGGTATTAAAGCTACTGGTGAAACTTTAAATCAAGATTGAGTGTCAAATCAAAGGATATATTATGTCTTTGTTTGCTTTCGATCATGATTGATTAGATTGATTCATGATGCATGAAACCAAAACTCATAATGTATATATAAGATATATGAAGAAACGACACAAATTGGTTAATGAGATTAACCCTAGATTGATTGGTATAAGATATCTATCTAAATTAGGATTCTTGCAATAGTTGCAAAACCCTAGCAGTGACGGATTAAGGCTGTTCGGGAACCTTAAGTAAAATACTTTTGGTGGCTTAATTGAATGTGGTCTCGAGTGCTTAGTTTTTTGAAATAATAGATCTTAGATACCATAATTGTAAGAGAATTTTTTGCACCGGGGGTGCTGCCCTTTCACATCCCCTCACAAGAGTGGCTCCCCTTAATAAAATTGGTTAATAAATTGGTTAATAACGCACGTTAATTGGCATGCATTTTTGTTGAATGAGGTTTGACATGATATGCTGATTGGTGGTTGAAGCATGGTGCATGGTTACAACCCTTGTTGCTTGTACTTGTAAATACGGCTTACGAGTCGTGCCTTTTCTTGTTGCTCTCATTGTACATTCTCTTCGCACCTTACTCCTCTCAAATGTAACTCAAGATTTCTATTATTGATCTAATTGTACATTCTGGGATCATTCGAGTTAGTGTGTCCAAGGAAGTGACTACAAAGAGACAACCAATGAGGAAGGAGAAGGAGCTTGTAGAGACCTTTTCTTTTCTTAAGCTTTTATGATATTCTCATTGGCTTGAGAATATCGCATAGTTTAGGCTATAACCATATCACATTTATTTTTGTTTTAGCATAAGATGCATGTTTTATATTTGCATGTGATGCATGTATAAGACAATCGGAGATAATAATTGGAGATATCAAAAGGAAAAATCCCTCAAACAAAATATTAAGTTATTAAGTGTGATGTCTTCCAAATGTTGGCACTTGTCAAGACTTTGATCAACATTGGGTGGGTTTGCCAAAGCAAAGCACCTATGTTCATCTTGGTAAGACGCGATAGGATAAAATTGATATCCAAATTGCTAACTTTGGGTCCAACTTCATTAAATCATCCTAATAGGATTAGGGACTTAAACGCATAAGAATGGGCTTAAGTTCATGAGATGAGCTTGGACAAGTGTTGTTCACCTAACTACCAAGAGTTGTATAAGAAACAATTGGCAAGAAGTTGCCTACCTAAATAACTGTAACTTAATAGAAAAGTCAAAGTTGACTCAGGTTGTGGTTAAATATTGATTTTGGCCCATTAGAATACCTTAGCTCCAAGGTGTTCCAAAATAATATCGAGGGTTATTATTTTGAGTAAAATAGTGGGAGTATCGTTTAATAAAAGTTCTTATTAAATGAATTAAAATACATGACTCTTACACTACATATTTACTGTTCTAGATTACCATGGCACAAAACACATCGACACTTTCATTACGATCAATTCTTGGGAAGGAAAAATTGAATGGGACCAACTTTCTTAAATGGTAGCGAAATTTGAGAATAATAGAAAGAGAGAAAGACTTATGTCCTAGAGTAGCCCATTTCAAATGAGCCTGCTGCCAATGCTCCAAGAGCTGAAAGGGATGCTCACAAGAAGCATTCTGATGATGCTTCGGATGTTGCTTGCCTTATGCTGATAACCATGGAATCTAAACTTCAAAAGCAACATGAGAACATGAAGGCATTCGATATGATCCAACATCTCAAAATGCTCTTTCAAGGGCAAGCTAGGCATGAGAGGTTTGAGTGAGAGGTTTGAAACCTCTAAAGAATTGTTTCAGTGCACAATGTTTGAGGGAAGTCCCATAGGTTCTCATGTGCTCAAGATGATTTGGTACATTAAGAATCTTGAGACTTTAGGGTTTGCTTTTCCGAAAGAGTTGGCTATTGATGTAGTCCTACAATTGTTGCCAGAAAGCTACAGTCAGTTATTATGAACTATAATATGAATGACCTTGACAAGTCCCTCCCTGAATTGCTCAATATGTTGAGAATTGCTAAGCAAATCCTTAAGAAGGCTAAACTCGTTATGATGGTACAAAAGTGCAAAGGAAATGGAAAAGCGAACAAGAAGAAGGATAAAGCTAAAGGAAAATCCAATGCTAATTCTTCTTCAACTGTACTGAAACCATCTGGTGGTATGGCTAAGGAAGGGGATTCCTTCCATTGTAAGCAACCTGGACATTGGAAGCGCAACTGTAAGCTCTATCTTGAAGAACTTACTAAGAAGAAGGAAAGTAAGACTTCCACTTCAGGTATTTTTGTTATAGAGGATAACTTTGCTACTTCCTCATCTTGGGTATTGGATACTAGATGTGGATATCACATTTGTGCAAATGTGCAGGATCTAAGTAAGGGAAGAAGATTGGCCCGAGGTGAAGTGGACCCACATGTTAGAAATGAAGCAAGAGTTACTGCCTTAGCTGTAGGGACTTATGTTCTTACTTTACCTAGTGGATTAGTTTTAGAATTAGACAACTGCTATTTTGTACCTACTATTAGTAGAAATTTGATTTCTATTTCTTGTTTGGGTAAGAAAGGTTTTTCATTTATAATAAAGGATAAATATTGTTCTATTTATTTGAATGAAATCTTTTATGGTAGTGCTTGACTTAGCAATGGTTTGTATGTTCTAGAACTCAAAATTCCAATCTATAATGGGAATACTAAGAAGGTTAGATTGAATGATTTGAACCTGACCTATTTCTGGCATTGTCGTCTGGGCCATATAAATGAGACTCGCTTATCCAAGCTCCATAAGGATGGACTTTTGGATTTATTTGATTTTGAATCATATGAGACATGTGAGTCATGTTTATTGGGCAAGATGACCAAAAACCCTTTTCACTGGGTAAAGTTAAAGGGCTAATGACTTATTAGGACTCATACATAGTGATGTATGTGGCCCTATGTCTGCACATGCTATAGGAGGTTTCCAATACTTCATTACCTTTACTGATGACTTCAGTAGATAGGGCTAGGTGTATCTCATAAGACACAAGTCAGAATCCTTTGAAAAGTTCAAAGAATTCAAGAATGAAGTAGAGAATCAACTTGGGAAGAGTATCAAAGTACTTCGATTAGATTGAGGTAGAGAATACTTGGATCGAGAATTCCTTGACTATCTAAAGGAGTGTGGTATAGTATCACAACTCACTTCACCTGGTACACCTCAATGGAATGGTGTATCTGAAAGAAAAAATTGAACTCTGTTAGACATGGTTCGATCTATGATGAGTCAACCTGACCTTCCAAACTTCTTTTGGTGACATGCTCTAAAGACAGCCGCTTTTACACTAATCCGAGTTTCATCTAAATCTGTTCAAAATACACCAGATGAGATATGGAATTGAAGGCGTCTCAGTCTGTCTTTTATGAAGATTTGGGGCTATGATGCTCATGTGAAACGTCAATCCTCTAACAAGCTAGGGCCTAAATCTCATAAATGCCTTTTTGTTTGGTATCCCAAAGAAACAAAGGGTTACTATTTCTACAATCATTCTGAGCAAAAAGTGTTTGTTGCTCGAATTGGTGTCTTTCTAGAGAAAGAGTTTATCTCTAAAGGAACCAGTGGAAGAAAAGTAGAACTTGAATAAATTTAAGAACAGCAAGGGGACATTGAACCTAAAATGAAACCTGAATAAACACCACAAGATGTTACGATTCAGGAGTCTGTTCCTGTAGCACAGAGCCCACATAGGTCTGGTAGGATTTAGCGTGAACCCAAAAGATATAGATTTCTCGTGACTCATATTGGCGATGTGATGCTCATGGATCAAGATAAGCCCACAAACTACCAACAAGCTATGTTGGGGCCTGACTCTAAGAAGTGGCAAGAAGCCATGAAGTCTGAGATGGAATTCATGCATGGAAACTAAGTATGGACCTTGGTTGATCCACCTGAAGGGGTAAAACCTATAGGGTGCAAATGGTTTTTCAAGAAGAAAACTGACATGGATGGTAATGTGATTACCTTTAAGGGACAATTGGTTGCAAAAGGTTTCAAGCAAATTCATGGTATTGACTATGATGAAACTTTTTTACTAGTTGCCATGCTTAAATCCATCCAAATTTTATTGGCTATTGCTGCACACTATGATTATAAGATATGGCAAATGGATGTCAAAACTGCTTTCCTTAATGTAAAACTACTTGAAGATGTGTACATAACATAACCTGAAAGTTTTGTCACTCCTGAAAATGCCAATAAAGTGTGTAAGTTGCAAAGGTCCATTTATAGACTGAAGCAAGCTTCTCAGAGTTGAAATCTTCATTTTGATGAAGCAATCAAAGAGTTTGGTTTTATAAAAAATGATGATGAACCTTGTGTCCACAAAAAATTTAGTAGGAGTGCTATTGTTTTCTTGGTGTTGTATGTAGATGACATACTACTATTTGGGAATGACATTCCTAAGCTGCAGTCTATAAAGACTTGGCTAAGAAAATGTTTCTCTATGAAGGACTTGGGTGAAGTAGCCTATTTGTTAGGCATTAGGATCTATAGAGATAGATCTAGAAAATTGTTTGGCCTAAATAAAATACATGCATTGACAATGTGCTAAAGAGGTTTAGCATGCAAGACTCCAAGAATGGATTCTTGCCCATGTCATATGGTATAACTCTTTTTAGATCTCAGTGTTCGAGTACACCTCAAGGAAAAGAACGCATGAGTAAGATTTCATATGCCTCAGCAATTGAATATATAATGTATGCCATGATATGTACTCGTCCCAATGTCTCATATGCCTTGAGCATGACAAGCAGGTACCAATCAAACCACGGTAAGAGTCACTAGACAGCTGTTAAGAACATCCTTTAAGTACTTACAAAGGACTAAGGATGCATTATTGGTCTTTGGAAATGAAGATGAGCTCATTGTAAATGTTACATTGATGCTAGCTTCCTATCCGATAAAGACGATTTCAGACCTTAATCTAGTTATGTGTTTTGCATTAATGTGGTGCTATGAGCTGGAAGAGTTCAAAGTAAGAAATAGTAGTTGACTCTACAACAGAATTTGAGTACAATTCCACTTCTGATGTTGTGAAGGAGGCAGTTTGTATCAAGAAGTTCATTACAGAACTTGGAGTGGTTCCAAGCATTGCCGACCTGATAGAGCTCTATTGTGACAACAATGGAGCAATCGTACAAGCTAAGGAACCTCGATCTCACCCGCAATCCAAACACATACTGTGACACTATCATCTCATCAGGGAGATCATCGAAAGGGGTGAAGTGAGGATATGCAGGCCTTCGACAGAAGGCAACATTGCTGATCTGCTGATAAAACCCCTTACGTAGAAAAAGCATGATAGCCATTCTGGGTCTATCGGTATTAGATACATGGATGATTGGCTTTAGTGCAAGTAGGAAATTGTTAGTGTTATGCGCAACAGCCAATCATGGGATAATTATATTTTACACATTTAGGTATGATAATTTATTGAGGCATTAATCCAGTAATTATGTATGTTTTGCCTCTGTGTAACGTAATAAACATAATTATAACCTTAGAATAATGATATTCTAAAATATCCCTGGTTTAGTATTATCGTGGAGCGGGTTACAATAATACATAAAGACTAGTATATATGGAGACTAATATAAGATATGTAGTATACATATGGGTACAAGTTGGAGAACTTGTGTACTGGACAAAAGCCACTATGAGAATGCTGCATGGATCATTATGTAAGTGTCATAAGTGATTCTCATAGTAATCATGTATATGTAGTCATTTGCCCTAAGGTCATCAAGGTTTCTTACATATGAGTCACATACTTTGATTATTCCCTTTGTTGCTCATAACTGGGTGAACTTAAAGGAGGTTATTGGGTATGTCACATATCACGTGGAGAATTTTGTATGATTAAAATGGGATTTATCCCTCATATGTAATAAGAGTGATATCTTTGGGTCCCTTAATAGAGTGAGACTAAGAAAATGCATGGCCATGCTCGGATGAGTTGATATATGATATCAATGTCATCAATTTAAGTTAGTCTACTTGGTAATCAAGAAACCATACATCGGGCTATACTAGAGTGACACATTCCATATCTTATGCTTGGTCTTAATATCTTGGACAAAAGGACAGTGGCATATACGGATAATGATCATAAAGGTTTAGTCAAATCATCTATAATTTTGTCACTTAGGTAGCAATGATGTGTTGCTAAACACTGCTCATTATTTGTGATCATAAATGTGATTTATGATCATTACTAATGTGATAAGAGCCTATTGAGTCGCACATATAGAGCCAATTGGATTATTTAAGTGCATGGGCCGCATTGTTTGTTCTCAGTTTCATGATAATTTCGCATTAACGATTGGCCCAAAGGTTGAGCCATTATTATGCCCGAAATTAAAACCTATTTGGATTAAGGCTTTGAAACCTATTAGGCTTAAGACTTGAGTCTCACTATAAATACATCATATAGTGAGAAATTTGCAGCTCTTGCCCTAGCCTTGTGAAGGATGAAATCAGAAGAGTTCTAAGAGTTTCAGCCGCACTCTTTCCTTGCCATTCCTTAGAGGATGCAAACTAGCACTGCGAGCACAAGAGAAACGCATCTACTGGGATGTGGTGGAGGCGTGGTGATCCTAAGAGACTCATGTGGATACCATAAAGAGTTTGAACACATCAACTATTCAAGTTTTGTGATTTGACTCAACAGTTAGGTGAAAGATCTCAATCGAACTAGGTATAAAATCTTGAGCACCCGATTTACCCCACTTCATTTAAATCTTGAAGGGTTTCAGTTATATTTTACTGCACTTGCTTGGCTCCTAAAACCCTACAAAGAGGTCTATAGGGCCCGCAATTAGAGAAACATACTAAGAAGATGACCTAGAGAATCTCGCAGGGCTTTTAGATAATCCCACGGGGCTCCAGAAGGAGCCCCCCAGGGGTAAGGGCCCTGTGCCCCTAAATGATGAATAGTTCCAGGCACTACAACATGCTTTGTTTGAGCAGTTGAGAGTGATGGTTCAACAAGAAATCCAGAGAGCTTCACCTAAGGCTCCAGAAGAGGCAACTGAAAGTCACCGGTGGAGGGGCCTTCCCTTGCCTCTCCAAGAAGCCAGCCTTTAAGGACACCAACCCATGAGAGACAATCATCCCGAGACCATTCATATGGACCCAGTGACATTAGTGCGATCCTGTAAAGACTTGACCAAATGGTGTAACACATGTGGGCCTTAGAGTGATTGAAGGAATACCTTACTATAGGCATTGATGTGGAGTACTTATGGCTCCAACCTCTCTCAAAATAGATAATCAATGCTCCCGTTCTTGAAAGGTTCTGCATGCTAAAAATCAACTTATACGATGGCCTTATGGTCCTCGTAAACCATCTACAAAGGTATGTTATCTCCATAAGGCTTGAAAGGGCCTCTAATGCCATCATGTGTAGAGCCTTTACCTCTACATTAACAGGAGCTGCTACCTCCTCTTGGTTTAGGACCAACCAGGAGCATTGCTTTTCCTCGTTAAGGCCATTTCTCGGTGCCATGTCGCCATGATTCGATAGCATGGACATGTTATAAATATTTTTTGCCATAACTTTTCATGCAGGTGTTCAATTGTGGTGATTTAAGACCCCATGCGAAGCTAAGAGAAATATCTGTGACTTTCATGCTTTCATCCAAGTCTAAATCAAGCCAAGTAAGACAGAATTTTACTTAGAAGTGAGGGCATTATGACAAAGGATCATGAGTATGATTGGATTATTAGCTTGGGTGAACTACTATGACTACAATGGGATGCCATTAGTATAAGTTGAGGATTTAGTAAATTGGCAGCCTAGTTTGATGCCACGAACCTAAAGAACCAATGTAGGGTCCTAGTGCACTCAAGAAGGTTTCTTGGAACTTAATAAGCTAGTATCTCACCATGGATAGGGTGAATCAAGTAATAGTGGATAGTGGAGCACCTAAGGTGAAGGCTTAGTGCACTTTTAGCCTAGGTAAGTCATGACTTGAGGTGAAAATGAAGGTCTAGTGCACCTTAGGTAAGTTAAGGGTTGAGGTTTAGTACACCAATGACCAAGGCAAGTCTTATAGCTTAAGGCACTACATGGGAGCCTAATACATTATGTATAGGTAAGACTTAGTACCCTAGTAGCCCAAGTGGGCTAGGTAGCTCGAGGCACTAAATGGGAGCCTAGTATGCTTAGCGTGGGTGGAGGCTTAATACCATAGTAGCCTAGACAAGCCACTGGCTTAAGGTATTATGAGGGAGCCTGGTACACCTAGTTGGCTCCTTGGAACTCAGGCAATAAGCATCCATCATGTTCACTTGTGCAACAACAAAGGGAATGATATTTAGTGAGCTTAGCTTACTAGGCTGTAAACAATCTAAGACCTATTAGGAGCAACTTAGAGTCCAGAACTCATTAAACATGTGGTGACGTCTGTGCGAGAATGATGATGATGAGGGGTCTCAAAGGGACCCAAATGTATACTCATATGTTAGCCCTCAAATTACATTGGGCCCATAGTAGATTTCATTTATTATTTGTATATGAGTGTTCTCATGTGTTTCTTTGTAGGTTTTATTGTTTCTTTACTGGTACCTGAATCCCTTTTGGGGAATCTTTGGATTCTCACTTCTTTTATTGTTTGTGCAGATTTCAATTGTAAGGAACCAGTAACCATAAAGGGTTGTTTAGCTAGGGTTATTCATACAGGTAACCACCTAGTGAATCATTTATTGATTCTAGTTTTATTGGCTATGTTGTTTGTGTTAACTATAGTTGTCTTACAATATTGTAGAGGCTAATGGCACAAGGAAGGACATAGTGGATTGTGGATCTTAGTTGTTTTTGGTATATGTATGTATACTAGGCAGCCTCCGATGTCTCTTGGTCAAGTAGTATTTTAGTTGCTTTTGGGTATATGTGAACATGGCCGTCCTCGGCCCCGGCCTAGGAAGCCTATGAGAACTGGTCTCACGGTGATTGCAATTGGCTAGTTATATATGTGTGCGGATCAAAACTTCGTGATACTAGTTGATTAACCTAAAATATGCAAGATGCATGCTTTTATGCTTTGACTTAAGTTGAAAGAAATCATAAAACATTCACTTGGCCAAAATGATTCCATAAAAAAAAAAATCAAATATCCAAAGCACACCAAATCAACATTTATGTGAATTTACTACCCATAACAACTGTGTGGGAGTATTCATACATAAAATAGACTACTGCCCCACCCAAAAGCAACCCTAGGTTCTAGAACTCCATTATAGATAAAGGAGGTGACTAGGAGTACTATATATACAAGCCTTAACTGAGATCTTCTTGAATTAACTCCCACCTTAGAAATGAATCCCAGTGGCAAGTCACAAGAGGTTCTCCACATGCTACTAGGCTTTACGGCCAAGAAAAACACTATAGTTAGCACTGTTACTTAACCAACAATTAAACGAAGTAAACTAGAATCATAAAGATTCTCAAGCATAATACTTGCAGACAAGCAAACTACTACGACAACCTTCAACGGTTATCCGGCCCAACAACATTAGTATCTGCATAACATAACTAAGGAATGAGATTTCAGACATTCTCAGTAAGGGTCCTCATTTCACCTGCAAGAAAAGTTACTAAGGACTCCACATATATGAATATATGTAACTTGCTGTAAACTCATACAGCCTGAGACTAGACTTTTGCGCATAATCTTAGTCCATTGGGACTTTTCCTCAACCTAGTCTTTAAACTACAAGGCATTGCCTTGTCCTTTAGTAAGCTTAGCTTGCTAGCCTAACTAGTGATAAATCAAGGTTCCCTACATGTGAGCCACATACTTTGATATTTCCCTTTGTTGCTCGTAGCTTAGTGAACTTAAAGGAGGTCATTGTGTATGTCATATTTCATGCAAAGGGTTTTCTATGACCAATATGGAATTTATCCCTCCTAAGTAACAGGAGTGATACATTCGGGCCTCTTGATAGAGTGAGACTTAGAAAATGCATGGCCATGCTCGGATGAGTTAATATACGATATCAATGTTGACACGACCGCCCGTGCCCCTACCCAGGAAGTCCTGTGAGAGCTGGTCTCACGGTGAATTGCAATTGGCTAGTTGTGTATGTGTGCAGATTAAATCCCATGATACTAGTTGATTATCCTAGAATATGCAATATGCATGTTCTTCATGCTTTGACTTGGTTTATTAAAACTATAAAACATTAACTCGGCTGAGTAATTTCTAAGAAAAATAAATACAAATAGCCAAAGCATATGAAATCAACATTTGTGTGAGTTTACTACACATAACAACTCGTGAGAACATTCATACATAAAGTAGACTAATGCCCTCACCCAAGAGCAATCCTAGAGTCGAGGACTCCTCATAACATAGACTATGGAGGCAACTAAAATACTGTATAAATACAAGCATTTACTGAGATCTCTTTAGCCTAACTCCCACCTTGGATACACGTCCTAGTGGCGAGTCTCAAAAGTCCTTTGCCAAGTGCTACTAGGCTCTGCAGCCAAAGGAAGATACTAGTTAGTATTGTTACTTGACCAACAAGCCAACTAAGCACTTATGTAGACTAGAATCACAAGGATTCTCAATTGTCATACCTGTACACACAAAAGAGTACTACCGAGATAATCCTCAACGATTACCCGGTCCAGCAACTTCAGTCTCTGCATAACAAAACCAGGGAGTGAGAATTCGACAATTCTCAGTAAGGGATCTTCAATGTACCTGCAGGAAAATACTAGGACTCTTGCTGCGAGCCACACAGCACGAGGGTTCTATTATATGCACATATAACTAGGCCAAAAGACCTCTCCTCAAGTAGTCCTCCTCACAGACCATCACTCCGTGCCTAGCAGGTTTTGATCACTAACCCGCTCCTAGCAAGCCGAAGCTTACTGAATGCAATCATGTAGCCTTCCCACAGCCGTTATGCAGGGGAATTGTGGTGGGACTTGTAGACTAGGCCGCAGGGCCTCTTTCATGTAGACTAGATGAACAAGGTTTCACCTTGTGACCTCATGGCTATGGCACGGCTAGGCCGACAAGGGTTCTAAACCTCTCACCTGAGCTAGTGGTAGCTAATTATGTTCATTTGCAACATAGTTTCCTTAAAAACTTTCCTTCACTTTGAGTTAATATAAATCTAAAACTGGGACATTTTAGGTCTTTTTAAAACATGGAGTTGATAGTACTCTCTCTTAGCTTCGCGTGGAATCTTGAATCACCTCAATCAGACACCCGAGCAAAAAGTTATGCCAGAAACAAAACTAGGTGTTAAATGCTGTCTTGGCGACGCGTCGCCACAGTTGTTGACGTTCTGAGACAGTTTTCTGGATTGGCGACATGTCGTGGGAACTCGTGGGGATTGGCGACGCATTGCCAAACCTGCAAAATGCCCAGAAAAACTCCGTTTTTGCTGCTATGAACTTTGGACACTTCCTACACATATCAAACATGCTTGGAATGCCTCCAAATTTCATATACACATAGAACATGTTGCATAGAACATAACCAACTATCAAAAGCTAAGCTATGATGTCTAGAAACATCAATCCAATCCTTCAAAATCCTCTAGTCCACCACAATTCAACCAAAACATTTGCCTAATGCCATAGCCTAAACTACTCGAATTCTTCAAGCAAACTCAAGCTAATGGCATTCAATGAACTTAAAAACATATCTCCCTTACCTCAACTCCAAGTAACAAGCAAGAATCAATCTCCTTTTTGTTCAACCAAGCTCACCAAAGTTCTACACAAGTTCCAATAAAAAACAATGGCACCAAACATCAAAACTTCACTCTCTAACCAAAACCCAAGCTTCAAACTAACTAACAAACACGAATTCAATCAAGAACACATTCCTTACCTCGTTCAAAAACAGGGGAAGTAGGAAAACGCCCTTCCAAGCCTCAAAAACATGGTTTCAAGCTTGAAAATGCTTCCTCCTAGCTTATATACTTTGAATTGCTTCTCTTGGCACCAAAAACTCTTAATTCGAAGCTTAATTTGAGAGCTAAATGGGGTTGAGAAGGCTGGAAACGGGATTATGGCAGCCATAGTCCGCTTTCCCCTTCTTAAACCCTCACTTAACCCAAAAAAAACCTCAAAGTATTAAGCTTGTTACAATTAAGCCCCCCATCTTTGTAACTTAGTAATTCTTGATTAAATTCTTGTTTATTTTTCAAGTTTGAGTTAAGGTTGAAAGTTAAGTTCTAAAAATTCATTTTAAAACACTCGGGACTTGTCCTGGCTCTTCAGGATGCAAAATTACCATTTTGCCCCTGAACTTCGTTCAGTGCTTTATTCTTCTCAAAACTTAGTGAACTTTGCTAAACTTCTCTATTCTTGCTATGTAAACTAGAATTAAGTTTCTAAACTTAATTTAAAACACTTTACCTTCCTTAATTGCGCCTCCCATTAGAAGGGCTATAACAAATGTCATCAATTTAAGTTAGTCTACTCGGTAATCAAGAAACCAAAGATTAGGCTATACGAGAGTAACACATTCCATATCTCATGCTTAGTCTTGATATCTTGAATAAAGGGACAATTGCATATACGGATAATGATCATAAAGGTTTAGTCGAATCACCAACAATTTTGTCACTTGGGTAGCAATGATATGTTGCTAAACACCGTTCATTGCTTATGATCATAAATGTGATTTATGATCATTGCCAACATGGTAAAAGCCTATTGGGTTACACACATAAAGCCTATTTGGATTATTTGAGTGCATGGACTAATTTATTTGAGTTATGGTTTCATGATAATTTCATATTAATAATTGGCCCAAAAGTTGAGCCATTATTAAGCCCGAAATTAAACCTAATTAGATTAGGGTTTTGAAACCTATTAGGCTTGAAAGCTGAGTCTCACTATAAATAAATCATATAGTGAGAAATTCATAGCCTTTTTCCCTAGCCTCCCAAAAAGTTCCAATCGCACTCTTCTCTTGCCATTCCTTGGAGGATGCAAGCTAGCACTGTAGGCACTAGAGAAACGCATCTACCGGGATGTGGTGGAGACGTGGTGATCCCGAGAGGCTCGTGTTGGTACCGTAGAAAGCTTGAACATGTCAACTGTTCAGGTTTTGTGATTCGACTCAACAGTTGGGTGAAAGATCTCAATCGAATTAGATATGAAAAATTTTGAATACCTGATTCACCCCGCTTCACTTGTATCCTGGAAAGTTTCGATTATATTCCACTACGTTTGTTTGGCTCCCGAAACCCTACAGCAACCTCGTGGCTAATTGCACGGCTTGGCCGCTAAGGGTACTAAACCTTTCACCCAAACTAGTGGTACCTAATTGTGATCCTTTGAAAACTAATTTCTTTGCTTATGGTGGAAGTAACCATAAGAATGCATAAAATTCAGGAAAACTTCTAGGCCTCGGAGGAGTTTTGGAAGACTTAGAGTACCACCAGAATGCTTAGACCCCAAGGTACCTTAAGAACCCCCTTAGGCCTCCGCTCGACCTTCCTAGCAAAATTTGAAATTTTTTGCTACCATGCCTGTGGCGATGCATCGCCACAGTTGGTAACGTGCTGCTAATTTTTGTGGTAATGGCAACGAGTCGCAATACTAGCGACGATTGGCGACGCATCACCAATACCTGCGATAACCCAAAAAATTCTAGTTTTTTGCGGCTATGAACTTTGAACATTTACCAAACGTATCAAACATGCATGGTTAGCCTCTAAACTTCACATGCATGTAAAACATGTTGCATAGGTCACAATCAACTATCACAAGCCAACCTATGATGCATTTAAACATCATTCCAATCATCACAAATCTCATAATCCACCATTAACATACTTTGCTCATTAACTAATGCTACTGTTAGAACTACTTGAATTCATTAAGCAAACATTTTCCAATAGTATCAAGTAAGCTTGAAAACATAATTTCCTTACCGTAGATTCAACTCACAAGCAAGAAATAAGCAACCCTTTGCTCACAAATCCAAGTTCCACAAAGTTTTACCTAGTTCCAAACAAACAAAGGCAAAAAACACATAAAAACTACCTTCTAACCAAAACCCAAGATTTGAAACTTCTAATAAACAATAATCTACCAAGAACATAAGTGTTACCTCACATAAAAAATAGGGGATGGTGAAAAACTTAGTTCCAAGCTTCAAAAACTTGAATTATGCTTGAAACAAGCTCTCCACAGCATACATACCGTTGGTGGCTTCCATTTTCATCAAAATCTCTTGGTTTTGGGCTTGGATTGATGGAGAATTGGTAGGGTGATAGGTGAGTTCAGGTTTAAGGATGAAAATGGCAGCCTCCCCTCCACTTGACCAATTTTATATGCCACTTAACCAAGAAGTCATCCAAGAATTTAAAAAGTTTCAAATAAGTCCCTTCCTTTAGGTAACCTTAGTCAAGCTTGGTCAAATCTTGTTTATTTGAACTAAACTTGAGTTAAAAAGTAGAATTTAGGTCCCATAAATTTATTTTTAACACTCAGGACCCGACCCGACTATTCGGGTTGCAAAATTAGCACTTTACCCCTAAACCTCATTTAGTGCCTTAGCCTTCTTGGAACTTAGCAAACTTTACTAAATTTACCTATTCTTGCTATATGAATTGAATTAAGGTTTTAAACTAAGTCTCAAACACTTTACCTTCCTCAAGCAAGCTTCCAGCTAGGAGAACCATAACAATGTGTATAGTCTTTACTTATGTAATGATGCACATTCATGATTATTACTTGTAGTTAATACATTTATATTTTATGCTTTGACTTGTAGTTTATTTATGTTTTATAAAAGGCATGGTAACATTTTGATTTACTTTTTAAATCCAAAATTCAAGTTGAAGTAATTGCATGCATTGTGCATATTAGGTTAATAACTAAATGCATGAACAGTTTTAAATGAGACAATTAATTAACTAGCCACCTACAACTATAACGGGACTCCAGTTCCATAGTCTTCTTGAAAAGACCCAATTCCAGGTGTGATCGCTACAACTACTCCTTTAGTATTTCAAGTATAATTTCTTTTTTCAAAACTATGACATATACAAGATAAGAAATCATACCATATGCTATTTTTCACCCTGTCATTACAATATTTATTAATTTTTTGAAGTCCCATGAATTTTCTCTGTATATCTTATGGAAAAAAATTTATTTTTAATTATCTTACTCAGCCTTATCCTCCCTGAACCCGGCTATTCAAACCCAAACCCGATCCTAGCCTTAAAGCTATGGGTAGGATATGAGTTTAACTTATCCTATCCAACCCTACTAGCACTCTTATTAAATTAGTATATTTATATTCAAAATATTATTTTATTTTAAAAATAAAATTATAATTTTGACATAAATTATCTTATATTACTTGGACTTATAGTTTTTTAAGTATTAATTAATTGTAAATATACACATTTTTTTTAATGTATATATAAATATAAAAAATCTAAAAAAATTAAATATATGCCTTAAAATAGTTTGGTAGGTAGTACTGCCTACCCACGGGGTAGGTAGTACCTGAAGTCAATTACTTGATGAGAAGATTTGGGATTAGTCATACCCGGTAGTATCGCCTACCCACGGGGTAGGTAGTACCCAAAGTCGATTACTTGATTAGAGGCTTTGGGATTAGTCAAACCCGGTCCAAACCCAACCTATTAACATCCCTATTGCAAACATATATTTTTCTAAATTATAATTTTAGAAATGTGTTAAATTTTAGAAGTTGCTGAGCACTTTTATTTTCAATTTTTTTTTTCCAAATATTGCAAATATTATACTATTTTGAGGGACGGGCTTTGCTGGCCCTTTCGAGTCAGCCTTTAGGCTGCGCAAAGCATCATAAAATTTCTCATCTATTATATATATATATATATATATAATAGGATACATGTAAGGAGTTAAAGGTTTTTTCACTTAATAGAATAAACAATAAGTTGACACATGACACCTTTTATATTTAAGGAAATAAAACCATGCGTTCACATTACAAATTGACGAGTGTACCCACTAAACCCTTTTAAAATAAGGAGCTAATTGTCTTTTCACTTAAAAGATTAACAATAAATTGACAGATGGCAAATTTTTTATTTAAGGAAAATAAAACTTATTTTTCATGAAAATCTAACAAGCTTGCCCTCCTTTCACAACATTCACTCAAAACAAGGTAGCTCAATAATCAATTTTGGCATAGTTACGGTGTGCTCTTAATAATGAAAAGTCAATTATCACATTTAACCAAAAAAATTATAATTAATTCAATAATTACAGCCATAATTTTAGCGCCCAAACCACTCTAAATATGGCCATAACCAAGCACCATTTCCACAAAATGAGGCCGGAACCCCTCAATGGAAGCCAGAATGTTACACAAACATTCTAGCATGCCTTCACAATTTTGAGATTGGAAATGATGGTGATAATGAAGAGCTGAAAAGGCTTATAGTGGAACTCAAACTGCAGTTCCATCTCTGCAACGATAGAATAAGTGAAGTAGGAGTTTGAATAATGATGTGTCAATGTTATAGCAAACCACATGAACAGAGCAAATAGGACAATTTTGCACAAATCGAGTGTATATCCAGTAGAAAATACTTAGGATCGTACAAAAACATGGGTAATTTTTTATGGACCGAAGCAAAATAAATTGGCACAAACACGAGTTAGTTTCATACTGATCCATTTTTTATCCGTTCGAAAATATCTCAGATCTAAAAAATAACCTTATGCAATTATGAAAAAATTGTTAAAATCAAAGAAAAATAGATAAACAACATGTAGAAAAGATCCACCATTGATAATGTAGGGATCTAAAACATTTTCGTATTAAGAATCAAACATGGAAAGGTTAAAACAGAAAACAAAAAGTAAAGAAAAGCATCGAACACCAAAAAAAATTGTTGAACTAAAATGAAAAACCAAAAAAAGCACCGTGACCAATGGCGGATGAACCTGTCACCAGAAAACCCATGCACACCGGCGGAAGGCTGCGGGTTGCTGGGCAAAGCATACCTCATCGGCCTACGTGAAGAGAGACGGCAGAGAAGTAGGACTTCCAAAGCGAGAATCACTGTGTGCAAATGAAAGAAAAGGCAAGGATTCATAAATATATAGGAAAATATGAATTTACAAATGTACCTTTACAAGTTAGTAATATAATTACACTACCTCTGAAGCTGACCAATCAACAATGAAGAACAAAGGGTTTATATTATTTGCGCATAAGTCCTCATACTTTAAAAATGTATATATATCGTTTGAATAGCCTTTCACAACTTATAGTCTTATACAGCATTGGAGTAGGACCCACCACATGAATGGTCAGCATCTGTCAAAAGTAAGCTCCTAGCTTCTGTGGCTTCTGTCTCTTTCCACTTATCTTTTTAAACACTCTTGTCAATAAACTATATTTTAATTTCACATTTTTAAACGTATTAATGTATTATATTTTTTCAGAAAAAAATAACCAACAAGAGATTTAAAAATTAACTATTACTTTAAATAATTAATACAGAAAATAAAAAAAATGAAATCTTGTTAGTATTTTATTTTCTTAGTTGCCGAAATAATTGTTGAAACTGAATGGATCAAAAATTTTACAACAGATGGAGTATTAAATTTAACAATTAAATTTTAATTACCTCATTAAATCATACATGTGATATTATAGTCTTTATTTGCTGCAATCCAATGGCCAACACTCTAATATGGGTTCGAATCAATTTTTTTTTAATTCATTTGGGCCAAGTATTTACTAATTTAATTTTTAATGCTTAATTCAATTGGCCCCAGCATTTTTTTACTTTGATATAAATTCAATTGAGTCCAGCCTTTTCCTTTGGTTTAATTCTTTATTTTTTGGGTTTAAAAAAATTATTCATTTGTGCCCAAACCATTTACATAACCTTTTTCCTTAATAAAATTCTATTAGGCGCAATTCATTACCTCTTGTCTAAATTTTTTGAGGTTATTTGTACGTTTGTATTTTTTGTTTGGATTAATAAAATTGGGGCCGATTGACCCATTAGATCTGTTTTTTTTTGTTTAATTCAATTGGCTCAGGCGTAACCCAAGTTTTTAATCCAACTTTAAGTTGGCTCAATTTAATTTGACCAAGAGGGTGAAAATTTTAAAATTCAGATTCTTGAGACCATTTTTGGCCGATTGGGCCCCATTTGTATCTTTTGTTTGGATTAATAAAATTGGGCCATTAGAATTATTTTTTGTTTAATTCACTTGGCCAAGCCTCAACTTAAGTTTTTAATCCAATTGTAAATTGGTTTATGTTAGAGCCAAATTGTTTTAACTTAATCCAAAATAATTTATTTTTATTGTTACATTTTTTTTACCATAAATATTTTCATTTGAAATTTAATATTATATGTATGTCTAATAATCTATTAAGAATACAATTTTTATAAATTTATTAAATTTTTTTAAAAAAAATTTAATGGGTAAAAATATAAAATTTTTAAAAATATAATAAATACATGAAAATTTAACAATTATTAAAAGTATAATAAATTTATGAAATTTTATTTTCAAATAGATTATTACATCTGCATAATATTAATTTTTAAATAAAATTGGTTTCAGGTAAAAAAATGTATAAAAAAAAATAAGCCACTAAATTTCACAAGACGCCAAAAACTTTAAAATCCAAATTCTTAAGATTGTTTGTGCCTACTATTCAACTGTAATTTTCTTTTTCTACTTTCAATTCAGCCTAGTAGCCCTAAACCTAAAATTGAGGGAAGATTCCTCCATCATTTTAAATCAAGCACAGCTCGCTTATTGTATATTGTATATTTATGTTTAAATTTCAATTGAAAAAAACTATATGGCCAATAATACTAAAAATAAGACAAGTTATTTTTTAAAATGTTATTGTTATTATTTCAAAAAAATTAATGATAATATATTTAAATATTAAAATCTATTTGAAGAGTCCCACTTATGCTGCCCTAAAATGGATCCAATATAGTTTAAATTATAGCAGATTCCGTGAAAAAGTGAAGTCAAGCCAATTCTCATGCTAGAGCTTGAATATGAAAGTGTTATGAATGAAGGTAATCTTGGTAAATTTCTTAACCACTCATCTTTACCCATAATGCTTACTAACCCAAAAATACCCCCAACCTAATACACTGCCTACTAATACCATGCTAGAGCTTGAATATGAAAGTGTTATGGATGAAGGTAATCTTGGTAAATTTCTTAACCACTCATCTTTATCCATAATGCTTCCTAATCCAAAAATATCCCTAACCTGATACACTGTCTACTAATACCATGCTAGAAATTGAATATGAAAGTGTTATGGATAAAGGTAATTTTAGTAAATTTCTTAACTACTCATGTTTACCCATAATGCTTACCAACCCAAAAATATCCCCAACTTGATACATTGCATACTAATACCAGTAAATCTATTATTTATTGTTCTTCATTTATTATGAATAATGTACACTTTATAAGGTTAAAAATTTTACAAGTCAAACATTGGTGAGATCAGCATTATACATGAGATAGTAAATCAATAAATTGTGCTTTAGTCGAGAGGCATGGAGGTCACTAAGCACTCAACAATACTTGATATCAAGAACAAACGCATGGACCCTTCATTAGAGATAAACTTAACTTGAATTTTACTAGCTTAAATTCTCATGAATTTCTTATTGATGATCAATAGTGCTCTTAGTGTTAGTATTGTGCCCAAAAGCCAATCATGAGATGATTGTATTTTTGCACATTGAGTCATGATATTTTATTGAGGCATTAATCCAGCAATTATGTTTGTTGTTTTGTTTCTGCGTAACGTAATAAGCATAATTGTAACCCTAGAATAATGATATTCTTAAACGTCCCTAGTCTAGTATTATTGTGGAGCGGGTTGCAATAATACATAATGACTAGCATATGTGGAGACTAATATGAGATATCTAGTCTACATATGGGTACAAGTTGGAGAACTTGTGTACTGGACCGACCCACCATGAGAACACTTCATGGATCGTTATATGAGTGTCATAAGTGATTCTCATAGTGATCATGGTATATGTAGTCCTTCGACCTAAGATCAACAAGGTTCCCTACATGTGAGTCACATACTTTGATACTTTCCTTTGTTGCTCGTAACTGAGTGAACTTGAAGGAGGTCATTGGGTATGTCACATATCATGCGGAGGGATTTGTATGATCAAGATGGGATTTGTCCCTCCTATGTAACGGAGGAGTGATATCTTTGGGACCCTTGATAGAGTGAGACTTAGAAAATGCATGGCCATGCTTGGATGAGTTGATATACGATATCAATGTCATCAGTTTAAGTTGGTCTACTCGGTAATCAAGAAACCAAAGATTGGGCTATACGAGAGTGACACATTCCATGTCTCGTGCTTAGTCTTGATATCTTGGACAAAGGGACAATGGCATATATCGGTGATGATCATAAAGGTTTAGTCGATTCACCGACAATCTTGTCACTTGGGTAGCAATGATGTGTTGCTAGACACCGCTCATTGCTTATGATCATAAATGTGATTTATGATCATTGCCAACATGGCAAGAGCCTATTGGGTCGCACACATAGAGCTATTTGGATCATTAGAGTGCATGGGCTAATTATTTGGGTTATGGTTTCACTTTAATTTCGTATTAATAATGGGCCCAAGAGTTGAGCCATTATTAAGCCCGAAATTAAAGCCTAATTGGATTAGGGCTTTGAAACCCATTAGGCCTGGAAGTTGAGTTTCACTATAAATACAACTTTTAAGTGAGAAATTCGCAGGTCTCCTTGCCCTAGCCTCCAAAAAGGACAGCCACACTCTTCTCTTGCAATTCCTTGGAGGACGCAAGCTAGCACTGCGAGCGCAAGAGAAACGCATCTACCGGGACGTGGTGGAAGCGTGGTGATCCCGAGAGGCTCGTGTGGATACCATAGAGAGCCTGAACACGTCAACTGTTCAGGTTTTGTGATTCAACTCTACAGTTGAGTGAGAGATCTCAACCGAAAATTAGGTATGAAAATTTTTGAACACCCGGTTTACCCCGTTTCACTTGGATCCTGGAGGGTTTCGGTTAAATTCCGCTGCGCTGTTTGGCTCCCGAAACCCATCAGTGGTATCAGAGCTACTGGTGAAACCCTAAATCGGGATTGAGTGTTGAATCGCATGATGCTATGTGTTCGGTTGCTTTTCGGCCATGATTAATTAGATTGATTCATGATGCATGAAACCGGAACTTGTAATGAACATATGAGATATATGAAGAAACGACACAAATTGGTTAATGAGATTAACTCGAAATTGAATGGTATGAGATACCTATATGGATTAGGATTCTTGCAATAGTTGCAAAAACCCTAGCTTTGTTCGGATTCGGCCTGTTCGGGCACCAAAAGTAAGGTATTTTTGGTGGCTCGAATGGAGGAGTCTCGGGTGCCTACTTGCTCGAAATAGAAGATTTTGGGCTAAGCAATTGTAAGACAATTTTTTGCGCCGGGGGGCGCTGCCCCCCACGCCCCCCGCAAGGGCGGCTCCCCTTGACCCCGTCCGCTGACCGGTCAGCGGAACCACCGCCCGCTGACCGGCCAGCGGGACCGCCGTATGCGAAGCGCCACATAAATAAAAACTGGTTAATCAACACGCGAAAATTGGCATGCATCTTTGTTGAATGAGATTTGACATGATATGCTGATTGGTGTTTGAAGCATGGTGCATGGTTATAGCCCTTGATTGGTTGTACTTGTAAATACGGCCTGCGAGTCGTGCCTTTTCTTATCACTCTCATTGTACATTCTCTTCTCACCTTACTCCCCTCGAATGTAACTCGAGGTTTCTATTATTGATGTAATGGTGCATTATGGGATCATCCAAGGTGGTATGTCCAAGGATCATCCAAGGTGGTATGTCCAAGGAGGTGACAACAAAAGGGCAACCAAGAAAGGAAGAGAAGGAGCTTGTGAAGACTCTTTTCTTTTCTTAGGCTTTTATGATATTCTCATTGGCTTGAGAATATCGCATAGTTTGGGCTATAACCATGTCACGTTTATTTCTTGTAAGCATGAGATGCATGTTTTATATTTGTATGTGATGCATGTATAAAACAACGGAAGATAACAAATTGGTGAGATCAAAAGAAAAAAAATCACTCAAACAAATATTAAGTCATTAAATGTGATACCTTCCAAATGTTGGCACTCGTCAAGACTTTGATCAACATTAGGTGGGTTTGCCAAAGCAAAGCACCTATGTTCATCTTGGTAAGGCGCGATGGGATAATAGTGATATCCAAACTGCTAACTTTGGGTTCGACTTAACTAAGTCATCCTAATAGGATTAGGGACTTAGAGGCATATAGTTGGGCTTAAGTTCATGAGATGAGCTTGGACAAGTGTTGATTCACCCAACTATCCAAGAGTTGCATGGGATGCAATTGGCAAAGAGTTGCCTACCTAAATAGCTGTAACTTGAGAGAAAAGCCAAAGCTGACTCAGGTTGTGGTCAAATATGGATCTTGGCCCACTAGAATACCTTAGCGCCGAGGTGTTCCGAAATAATATCGAGGGTTATTATTTTGAGGAAAATAGTGGGAGTATCGTTTAATAAAAGTCCTTACTAAATGAATTAAAATACATGACTCTTACACTGCATATTTACTATTGTAGATAATCATGGCACAAAACACATCGACACTTTCGTTGCGATCGATCCTTGAGAAGGAAAAATTGAATCAGACCAACTTTCTCAAATGGTACCGAAACTTGAGGATAGTCCTCAAGCAAGAGAGAAAGGCTTATGTCCTAGAGCAGCCCATTCCGAATGAGCCTGCTGCCACTGCTCCAAGAGCTGAAAGGGATGCTCACAAGAGGCATTCTGATGATGCTTTGGATGTTGCATGCCTCATGCTTATTACCATGGAATCTGAGCTTCAGAAGCAACATGAGAACATGGGGGCGTTCGATATGATCGAACATCTCAAAATGCTTTTCCAAGAGCAAGCTAGGCATGAGAGGTTTGAGACCTCTAAGGCATTGTTTCAGTGCAAGATGTCTGAGGGAAGTCCCGTGGGTCCTCATGTGCTCAAGATGATTGGGTACATTGAGAATCTTGAGAATTTGGGATTTGCTCCTCAAAAAGAGTTGGCTATCGATGTAGTCTTGCAATCGTTGCCTGAAAGCTACAGTCAGTTCGTCATGAACTATAACATGAACGACCTTGACAAGTCCCTTCCTGAATTACTCAACATGTTGAGAACTGCTGAGCAAAACCTTAAGAAGGCTAAGCCCATTTTGATGGTTCAAAAGGGCAAGGGAAAGGGAAAAGCCAACAAGAAGAAGGATAAAGCTAATGGAAAGTCCAATGCTAGTTCTTCTTCAGCTGCACTGAAACCAAAGGGTGGTGTGGCAAAGGAAGGGGAGTGCTTCCATTGTAAGCAACCTGGACACTGGAAGCGCAACTGCAAGCTCTATCTTGAAGAACTTGCTAAGGAAAAGGGAAGTAAGACTTCCACTTCAGGTATTTTTGTTATAGAGGCTAACTTTTCTACTTCCTCATCTTGGGCATTAGATACTGGATGTGGATCTCACATTTGTGCAAATGTACAGGATCTAGGTAGAAGTAGAAGATTGGCCCGAGGTGAAGTGGACCTACGTGTTGGAAATGGAGCAAGGGTTGCTGCCTTAGCCGTAGGGACTTATGTTCTCACTTTACCTAGTGGATTAGTTTTAGAATTAGACAACTGCTACTTTGTGCCTACTATTAGTAGAAATTTGATTTCTGTTTCTTGTTTGGACAATAAAGGTTTTTCATTTATAATAAAGGACAAATGTTGTTCTATTTATTTGAATGAAATCTTTTATGGTAGTGCTCAACTCAGCAATGGGTTGTATGTTCTAGACCTCGAAGATCCAATCTATAATGTGAATACCAAGAAGGTCAGATTAAATGATTCAAACCCGACCTATCTCTGGCACTGTCGCTTGGGCCATATAAATGAGACCCGCATATCCAAGCTCCATAGGGATGGACTCTTGGACTCATTTGATTTTGAATCATATGAGACATGTGAGTCATGTTTGTTGGGCAAGATGACCAAAGCCCCATTCACAGGGCAAAGTGAAAGGGCTAATGACTTACTAGGACTCATACATAGTGATGTATGTGGCCCTATGTCTACATAAGCTAGAGGAGGTTTCCGATACTTCATTACTTTCACTGATGACTTTAGCAGATATGGCTATGTGTATCTCATGAGACACAAGTCAAAATCCTTTGAAAAGTTCAAAAAATTCAAGAATGAAGTAGAGAATCAACTCGGGAAGAGTATCAAAGTGCTTCGATCAGATCGAGGTGGAGAGTACTTGGATCGAGAATTCCTTGACTATCTGAAGGAGTGTGGTATAGTATCACAACTCACTCCACCAGGTACACCTCAATGGAATGGTGTATCTGAAAGGAGAAATCAAACTCTGTTAGACATGGTTCGCTCTATGATGAGTCAAGCTGACCTTCCAAACTCCTTTTGGGGACATGCTCTAGAGACAGCCGCTTTTACACTAAACCGAGTTCCATCTAAATCGGTTCAAAAGACACCATATGAGATATGGAGTGGGAGGCGTCCCAATTTGTCTTTTATGAAGATTTGGGGTTGTGACGCTTATGTGAAACGTCAATCCTCTAACAAACTAGGGCCCAAATCTCAAAAATGTCTTTTTGTTGGGTATCCCAAAGAAACAAAAGGTTACTATTTCTACAATCCTTCTGAGCAAAAAGTGTTTGTTGCTCGAACTGGTGTCTTTTTAGAGAAAGAGTTTATCTCTAAAGGAACTAGTGGGAGGAAAGTAGAAATTGAAGAAATTCAAGAACAACAAGGAGACATTGAACCTGAAATGGAACCTGAACAGACACCACAAGATGTTGTGGTTCAAGAGTCTGTTCCTGTAGCACAGAGCCCACGTAGGTCTGGTAGGATTCGGCGTGAGCCGAGAGATGAGAGATATGGATTTCTCGTGACTCACACTGATGATGTGATGCTCATGGATCAGGATTCATGGATCAGGATGAGCCCACAACCTACCAACAAGCTATGTCGGGGCCTGACTCTGAGAAGTGGCTAGTGGCCATGAAATCCGAGATGGAATCCATGTATGAAAACCAAGTATGGACTTTGGTTGACCCACCTGAAGGGGTAAAACCCATAGGGTGCAAATGGGTTTTCAAGAAGAAAACTGACATGGATGGTAATGTGATTACCTTTAAGGGACGATTGGTTGCAAAAGGTTTCAAGCAAATTCATGGTATTGACTATGATGAAACTTTTTCACCAGTTGCTATGCTTAAATCCATCCAAATTTTGTTCGCTATTGCTGCACACTATGATTATGAGATATGGCAAATGGATGTCAAAACTGCATTCCTAAATGGAAAGCTACTTGAGGATGTGTACATGACACAACCTGAGGGTTTTGTCACTCCTGGGAATGCCAATAAAGTGTGCAAATTGCAAAGGTCCATTTATGGACTGAAGCAAGCTTCTCGAAGTTGGAATCTTCGTTTTGATGATGCAATCAAAGAGTTTGGTTTTATCAAAAATGAAGATGAACCTTGTGTCTACAAGAAGGTTAGTGGGAGCGCTATTGTCTTCTTGGTGTTGTATGTAGATGACATACTACTCATCGGGAATGACATTCCTGAGCTACAGTCTGTGAAGACTTGGCTGGGGAAATGTTTCTCTATGAAGGACTTGGGTGAAGCAGCCTATGTGTTAGGCATCAGGATCTATAGAGATAGATCTAGAAAGCTTCTTGGCCTAAGTCAAAGTACATATATTGACAAGGTGCTAAAGAGGTTTAGCATGCAAGATTCCAAGAAAGGATTCTTGCCCATGTCACATGGTATCACTCTTTCTAGATCTCAGTGTCCGAGTACACCCGAGGAGAGAGAGCGCATGAGTAAGATTCCATATGCCTCAGCAATTGGATCTATCATGTATGCCATGATATGTACTCGTCCCGATGTCTCATATGCTTTGAGCATGACGAGTAGGTACCAATCGAACCCCGGTGAGAGTCACTGGACAGCTGTTAAGAACATCCTTAAGTACTTACGAAGGACTAAGGATGCATTCTTGGTCTTTGGAGGTGAAGATGAGCTCGTTGTAAGGGGTTACACCGATGCAAGCTTCCAATCCGATAAGGATGATTTTAGATCGCAATCTAGTTATGTGTTTTGTATTGGTGGTGGTGCTGTGAGCTGGAAGAGTTCAAAGCAAGAGACAGTAGCTGACTCTACAACAGAATCTGAGTACATTGCCGCCTCTGATGCTGCGAAGGAGGCAGTTTGGATCAAGAAGTTCATCACTGAACTTGGAGTGGTTCCAAGCATTGCCGACCCGATAGAGCTCTATTGTGACAACAATGGAGCAATCGCACAGGCTAAGGAACCTCGATCTCACCAGCGATCCAAACACATACTCCGACGCTATCATCTCATCAGGGAGATCATCGAGAGGGGTGATGTAAGGATATGCAGGACTTCGACAGACAGCAACATTGCTGATCCATTGACAAAGCCCCTTACGCAGCAGAAGCATGATAGCCATTCTAGGTCCATCGGTATTAGATACATGGATGATTGGCTTTTAGTGCAAGTGGGAGATTGTTAGTGTTGTGCCCAAAAAGCCAATCATGAGATGATTGTATTTTTTGCACATTGAGTCATGATATTTTATTAAGGCATTAATCCAGCAATTATGTTTGTTGTTTTGTTTCTGCGTAACGTAATAAACATAATTGTAACCCTAGAATAATGATATTCTTAAACGTCCCTAGTCTAGTATTATTGTGGAGCGGGTTGCAATAATACATAACGACTAGCATATGTGGAGACTAATATGAGATATGTAGTCTACATATGGGTACAAGTTGGAGAACTTGTGTACTGGACCGACCCACCATGAGAACACTACATGGATCGTTATATGAGTGTCATAAGTGATTCTCATAGTGATCATGGTATATGTAGTCCTTCGACCTAAGATCATCAAGGTTCCCTACATGTGAGTCACATACTTTGATACTTTCCTTTGTTGCTCGTAACTGAGTGAACTTGAAGGAGGTCATTGGGTATGTCACATATCATGCGGAGGGATTTGTATGATCAAGATGGGATTTGTCCCTCCTATGTAACGGGAGTGATATCTTCGGGCCCCTTGATAGAGTGAGACTTAGAAAATGCATGGCCATGCTCGGATGAGTTGATATACGATATCAATGTCATCAGTTTAAGTTGGTCTACTCGGTAATCAAGAAACCAAAGATTGGGCTATACGAGAGTGACACATTCCATGTCTCGTGCTTAGTCTTGATATCTTGGACAAAGGGACAATGGCATATATCGGTGATGATCATAAAGGTTTAGTCGAATCATCGACAATCTTGTCACTTGGGTAGCAATGATGTGTTGCTAGACACCGCTCATTGCTTATGATCATAAATGTGATTTATGATCATTGCCAACGTGGTAAGAGCCTATTGGGTCGCACACATAGAGCTATTTGGATCATTAGAGTGCATGGGCTAATTATTTGGGTTATGGTTTCACTTTAATTTCATATTAATAATGGGCCAAAAAGTTGAGCCATTATTAAGCCCGAAATTAAATCCTAATTGGATTAGGGCTTTGAAACCCATTAGGCCTGGAAGTTGAGTCTCACTATAAATACAACTTTTAAGTGAGAAATTCGCAGGTCTCCTTGCCCTAGCCTCCCAAAAGGACAGCCACACTCTTCTCTTGCAATTCCTTGGAGGACGCAAGCTAGCACTGCGTGCGCAAGAGAAACGCATCTGCCGGGACGTGGTGGAAGCGTGGTGATCCCGAGAGGCTCGTGTGGATACCATAGAGAGCCTGAACACGTCAACTGTTCAGGTTTTGTGATTCGACTCTACAGTTGAGTGAGAGATCTCAACCGAAAATTAGGTATGAAATTTTCGAACACCCGGTTTACCCCGTTTCACTTGGATCCTGGAGGGTTTCGGTTAAATTCCGCTGCGCTGTTTGGCTCCCGAAACCCAACACTTAGTACTATGAACTGTTTGCTTAAGGAAAGTATAGTCATAGGGCTCGATGTATTATTATGATAGATGTCATGCAGTGACTCCTAATCATGTTATAAAGTTCTTATGAATAACTACCTATAATACCTTATATTCTAATTAATAATATTATAATTGTCATGCAGTAGACCTATAACCTGTTTTATAATATTTTATGTGTAGGTGTAAAGTGTGATGGTTGTAGGCCATTCATGTGAGGTATACTTTATCATATTTGACAAAGTTGCTGAATAGTTGTCTAGATGTCCAACTTTGATGTATACATGAAAAAGGATATTGTGAGTTTTTCAAATAACTTACTCTTTCACATTAACATTTGTTTTCATTTATTGGTATAATGATTTTGTGTTAAAATGTGAAAGTGTTAGCCTTATTCGTTGTTTCTCTACAACTAGGTGGAAGGTTAGGAAAAGTTACAAATGATATTTAGATGATTAATGGACATGCCATTTATGAGGGAGGTGCAAATAACTAAGTATAACAATGACAATGTTTGTTTTACATTTACTGTCAAGAAAGTTGATCCAGTTAATTAGTCAGTTGAAAGTCGACCTTCTCCTCCATTTGATTTCCAAGGTATCAAATACCCATGTATTAACATATAAACTATATAATTATTCTCTTACATATAAATAACTTGTATGGACTAATTACGATACTTTTTTTATTACAATTTCTAGTTTCAATCTTTTGGTCAAAGAAGCTTGACCTTGAAAAAATGCTCCTTAAATGAAATGGAATCAAATTTTTAACATCCTCAGTGATAATGCTACATTGTGCTACAATCTATTGAATTTTTTTTATTGTATTTATAATGTTTCTAATTGTTGACTATGTTATTGTTAATATCGTGTTTAGATTGAACTTCATTTCATATTCCACATATATAGTGGACTCAATTTTTGTAGTACTAACATAATTAATAATTTTTAATTACATGAATAACCACTAAAGACATTATTATTATAACAATCTCGATGTGCAGATATAATATGCCTTACAACTTTGTTACCTATATTTATACGGACCATATTTTTTTTAAAAGACCTAATATTTTTATGTGTTTTAGTTTGACTGAATTGCACAATTATCTGATAAATTCTATCATAATTGGTTCACCATTAGATGACGAATTGATTGAGTCGTTATCAAGGTTAAATTTTTTTATTAAAAACAAATTTTCAAAACCTATTTTTTCAAATTTTCTATTTCCCTATGACACATTTTTTTATATAAATAACTATTATAATGCGTTACTTCAAGACTAAATGGAAGAAAAATGTTTGAATGATGATGATATGTGTACCTAATTTCATTGTTATTTATAACTTTAAAGGTTTGATAAGATAAATAAATTTGTTAGTGATGCAATATTAGAATATTTTATTGTATTTAAAATTTTTTGTTTAATAATATTTTTATAATATTTAAATATTTATACATTTATGAGAATTTAATACAACTTTAAACCTTAGCAACGCTAGGTATATAAATTAATTTATATATTTATGCGAATATTTTGTAAATTAGACAGGCAACTGTCAAGTCGGGAGTAGAATGCGAACCTTTATGAGGATCAGGAACTTTCTACAATACCCACCCCCGAAAAGGGGGTACCCATGCCCCCCCAATCTTAATCGTTGATCTTGGTTTGCGAGAGAAAAGAGAAACAGGCTGACTGGGGTAACAGGTGAGGGAGGGAAAAGAGAAAAAAGGGATAAAAAATTTTAAAATGCAATAAATATTTCTAAAAAGTAAAAAAAAAAAAAAGCGATTAAATGTAAAAAAAAAGTGATAAATGTTAAAAAATTGGTAAATATTTTTAAAAAGCTATTAAAAACCGAAAAAGTGATAAATAATTCTAAAATGCAATAAATAATTTTAAAAAATGATTAAATAAAAAAAAGTGATAAAAATTAAAAAAGTGAAATATTTTTATAAAAAAGCGATTAAACTAAAAAAAGAAAATAAATATAAAAAAATTGATTAAATACAAAAAAAGCAAATAAATTTTCTCCAGTCACATATTAAATACAAAAAAATCAAATTTCGCTTTGTTTCTAATTTTAATCATTTTTTTATTTTTAATCACTTTTTTTAATGTTTTATCGCTTTTTTTTTGTTTTCAAACGCTTTTTTATTTTCCCAAACGCTTTTTCTACTTTTTTATCACTTTTTTTTATTTTTTTCATATTTAATAACATTTTTTATATTTTATCGCTTTTCAAAATTTTTTTTTCACTTTCCCAATTAGTAATCGCTATATTTTCTCATCTTAATCAATTTTCTTAAACTATTTTTTATTATTTTTTAATCACTTTTTCTTATTTGTAATAGCTTTTTTTTTTTATTATTTTACCGCTTTTTTCTAGGGTTTTTATTTAATCATTTTTTTTAGTTTTAATCACTTTTTATTTATTTAATTGATTTTCTAAAAAAATGTTTGCTTTTTTTAGTTTTGTATCACTTTTTTTATTTAATCAATTTTTAAAATTATTTATCACTTTTTCAGTTTTTATTTGCATTTTAAAAATATTTACCAATTTTTTAACATTTATCACATTTTCTTTATTTTATCACTTTTTTATACATTTAATCGCCTTTTTTTAAAATTTTATCGCTTTTTTTTTTTTAACATTTTATCGCTGAAGTTACCTTGATCGAGTCACGTGAAGGTACGGGTCACTCACATTGAAGGTAACCTAAAAATGTGACCGGGTCACACCTGAAGGTACCTTCGTTGTGACCGGGTCACTTTGAAGGTAACCTAAAAATGTGACCGGGTCACCTTGAAGGTACCTTCATTGTGTTGTAGGGGGGGGGGGGGGGCCGGGTCACAACGAAGGTAACCTAAAAATGTGACCGGGTCACATTGAAGGTACCTTCGGTGACCGGGTCACGTTGAAGGTAACCTTCGTTGTGACCGGGTCACGTTGAAGGTACCTTCGTTGTGACCGGGTCACGTTGAAGGTAACCTAAAAATGTGACCGGGTCACATGGAAGGTACCTTCGTTGTGACCGGGTCACTTTGAAGGTAACCTAAAAATTGTGACCAGGTCACGTCGAAGGTACCTTCGTAAAAATGTGACCGGGTCACTTTGAAGGTAACCTAAAAATGTGACCGGGTGACGTCGAAGGTACCTTCGTTGTGACCGGGTCACTTTGAAGGTAACCTAAAAATCTGACCAGGTCACTTGGAAGGTACCTTCGTTGTGACTCGATCACTTTGAAGGTAACCTAAAAATGTGACCGAGTCACCTCGAAGGTACCTTCGTTGTGACCGGGTCACATTTTTAGGTTACCTTAAAAGTGACCCGGTCACAACGAAGGTACCTTCCATGTGACCCGGTCACATTTTTAGGTTACCTTCAACGTGACCCGAAGGTACCTTCAACGTGACCTGGTCACATATTTAGGTAACCTTCAAAGTGACCCGGTCACAACGAAGGTACCTTCAACATGACCCGGTCACATTTTTAGGTTACCTTCAAAGTGACCCGGTCACAACAAAGGTACCTTCCATGTGACCCGGTCACATTTTTAGGTTACCTTCAAAGTGACCCGGTCACAACGAAGGTACCTTCGAGGTGACCCGGTCACATTTTTAGGTTACCTTCAAGGTGACCCGCTCACATCGAATGTAACTTCAGCGATAAAATGTAAAAAAAGAAAACGATAAAATTTAAAAAAAAAAAAAGACGATTAAATTTATAAAAAAGCGATAAAATAAAGAAAATGTGATAAATGTTAAAAAATTGGTAAATATTTTTAAAAGGCAAATAAAAACTGAAAAAGTGATAAATAATTTTAAAATGCAATAAATAATTTAAAAAATTGATTAAATAAGAAAAGTGATAAAAAATTAAAAAAAGCAAACATTTTTTTAGAAAATCAATTAAATAAATAAAAAGTGATTAAAACTACAAAAATTGATTAAATAAAAACCCTAAAAAAAAGCTGTAAAATAATAAAAAAAGCTATTAAAAATAAGAAAAAGTGATTAAAAATTTAAAAAATAGTTTAAGAAAAATTGATTAAGATTAGAAAATATAGCGATTACTAATTGGGAAAGTGAAATTTTTTTTTTCAAAAGCGATAAAATATAAAAAATGTTATTAAATATGAAAAAAATAAAAAAAAAGTGATAAAAAAGTAGAAAAAGCGTTTGGGAAAATATGTTATCACTTTTCTTAATTTTAAAAAAAATGAATAAAATTAGAAACAAAGCGAAATTTGATTTTTTTTTTCTATTTAATATGTGACTTGAGAAAATTTATTTGCTTTTTTTGTATTTAATCAAAAAATTTTTATATTTATTTGCTTTTTTTAGTTTAATCGCTTTTTTAAAAAAATATTTCACTTTTTTAATTTTTATCGCTTTTTTTTTTATTTAATCATTTTTTAAAATTATTTATTGCATTTTAGAATTATTTATCATTTTTTCGGTTTTTAATAGCTTTTTAAAAATATTTATCATTTTTTTAACATTTATCATTTTTTTAAATTTTATCACTTTTTTTTTACATTTAATCTTTTTTTTTTTTAGAAATATTTATTGCATTGTAAAATTTTTTATCACTTTTTTTTCTTTTCCCTCCCTCACCTGTTACCCCAGTCAGCCCATTTCTCTTTTCTCTCGCAAACCAAGATCAACGGTTAAGATTGGGGAGCCATGGGTAACCCTTTTTTGGGGTGGGTATTGTAGAAAGTTCCATAAGGATCACGTGCCTTAACCACCAGGCAGGTTTTAGTTATTACTCTAGTTGTTCTTACTTAATATTTAAAAAAATTAAATATTTCAACTCCATAAAATGACTTATTTATTTAAAATTTTAATTAATGAAAATTTGAAAAAAAAAATGAAAAATGATTTCCGCATCAAACGCTACCTTCCTTCCAACCTTACCCAGAAAATTTCTTTTTCTTTTAAAAGAAGAAATCAATGGGACCGATCAATGGCCGTGTGTTCATTTTGATTAAATGATTCCCCCCAGCTCGCGCGGAAGAGAGAGAGATAGATGTGCAGAGTTTCATCTACGGAAAATATAATTTCGACCTATTCAAACTATAAATCGTAATAACTATAAAATGTAATTACGATTCCAAAAATAAAATAAAGATTAATTACCTTATTTTGAATTATACTTTTTTTTCCTGAACGAATTTAAATTGAAAGTTAATATTTTACTTAGTTAACAATCAGTTGAATTACATTTTTGTGAATTTTTTCTTACCACTTTTAAAAGATAAAAATTAATAATAACTGCTTAATTTTTTAAAATTAATTATCCTGTTTAAAAATAATTACTAATAATCATCTTCAAATAATTTTTTCCCCTGATGCACCATAAACTTTTTGGAGCTTTTATGTTTTTCTAATTTTACTTTTGTAAATTTTGTTACGCTATTCTGTTCACTGGGCCATGCGGTTTCAGCAGGAGTGATTCCCAATAAAGAGCTCCAGTATTTTGGTATCTATCGAAATTCGAAAAGGAGCTTGACAACCTAAGAATCCACTTTGTTTTTTCCCCAAGAAACCAATGTTGCTGGCCACTTCAATTATTAAAGTTGAATTCGTTTTAACTTAAATTAATTAACTTAATTTTATATTTATATGTTTTTATTTAATATTAAATTTATTTAAAATTTAATATTATATAGATATAATAATTTATTTAAAAATATAAATTTTTATGATATTATTAAATTTTTATAATTTTTTTTAATTCTTAAAATTAGAAAAATTCATAAAAATTTAGTAAGATTATAAAAATTGTATTTTTAATGAATTATTACACCTAAATTTTAATTAAAATTAACTTCAAATAAAAAAAACTTAACAATGAAAATAAATTATTTAAAATTTAATTAATTTAAATTAAAAAGAACCGGATATAAGTTACCACGTCTTAGTAAAATAATAGAAATGTCACACAGCTCTCCTAACTCGTTTGGACGCTTCTCTTCACTGAACTGATATTGATAAGATGTTGGTTAATAACACATGAACATTGGATCTAACAAGGATGGATGTAGAACTTTTTCTATAGGATTTATATATAATTAGTGTTTTATATACAACACCCTTATAAAGAAAAATGTCAAATTTTAATGTATTTATATTAAAAATTATTTCAATTATTTTTTATTTAATTTTCCTCTTTTTTTAAATTGATAGAATCATTTGACAAATTTTAGTGAGATTCATAAAAAAATTAATTACTATTTTTAAAAAAAATTAAAAATTTTAGTGGGATCCGTAGACCCTTAGCAGCCAATGTGGACCCGTCCATGGGACCTAGTAGAATAATTTTTCTCCGTCTCTACATTTCTTTCTTTGTCACTGAAACAGAAGCTCCAAGCTTCGAACTTCTTCACCTATGAGTCGCTTCCAACCAGTGCAAACCAGCTAGACAGCTGTCCCAATCTCTCTCGCCCTCTGACGTGGGTCACAGTGGTCAGGCGTGTTTGGATCTGCCGTTGCCGCTGCGTGGAGGTCCGACATTGTTCAATCCGATTGCCCTTTATCCTCTTTGCTGAACATTGAATGCACGTCAAACGCGTCACAGACATGCTCTTTGGGAATCAATTATAGCCACACAATAAACAAATGCTAGAAGTAGGAAACCAAAAATTAAAAACTTACAATTACCCTAAAATATGTAATATGTCTTAATTTACAGTTTGTCCTTAATTTTTAAAACTTACATTTTACTCTTATATTTTTTATATTATTTGATAATAACCTTAAAAACTACATTTAAACTATATGGTAGTTATTTTTCATTAATTTTAATCACTTAATTATTTTTTTATAATTAATAAAAGTTTTAAATTATCAATTTCTTTTTCTGTAAATATATTTTTTTCTTTATAAATGTATAATAGTATTTTTTAAAGGTTGCTTAGTTGTGAAAAAATATCCAAAATCTTAAAATTATTGAAATATGATTATCAGATAGTTTAAATTAGGATTTCAGAAGTTGTTGTCAGATACCATAAAGGAAACAAGGGATAAAGTGTAGATTTTTAAAAATTAGTGGGGTAAAGTATAGGTTAGACTAAATCATAGAGGAGTTTTTGTAATTTAAAAAAAAAAAAAAAGATACCATGACAAAAATCTATTGGAACCGATGGCAAACGACGACGGAGTCTGACAGAGACAATCTGTTTGAACGGACAAGCTTTGGTTGGACTAGATGGAGGCAAACTTGGGTGGAGGACGATGTGTGCTGGAGTGGGTGTTTATGTTAGAAAAATCAGGAAGACAAGAGATAAAAAAAAAAAGGTTTAGAGACATGAAATGATTTTATTATGTTGAAGATAATTATTCATTTACTATAAAGTACCATAATATACCTTTAGGATACAACAAACTCTATGAAGAATTTCTCCTAAATTTGTGAAATAAATCATTTATATATAAAATGAAAAAAATACAAGTCTTCCTTAAATGGACACAACTGTTAATAAATATATGTCTTTTGAGATATACAGAATTATTCATAAAGAAATGTGTCTCTTGCAAATGGCAGAATTGTTAGAAGAGTTATAATATTTTGAATATTAATTAAATTATTAAATTAATTAAAATCAAATAACTAAAATACATTTTCCATTTTTATGAAACTTACAAATAACATATAGAATGTAAAAATGTTCCAATGATCCCCCACTAGTTTGTAAGTTACACGTTAATGTTCACTAAACATTATATTATGCATACAAGAAGGTTTCTTTCAATTTGAAACATCAATTAATGTATATATCTCAAAGTTCTAATGAAGTTATGGGTATTGTAAAGATTTGAACCTCAACTCGTTGTATTACAACTAGAGACGTAACACACATAATACTCGTCAAAACTTAATCAAGATTTTTCTTTAGCCTCAACCTTATTACATACGGCCTTATGCTAATGTTGGGCTCTATAGTATGCATACGTAGTTCATAAATCTTCTTAATTGAAGTAACACCACTTTGATATTACATATGTAGAGTTCCACCAATTTAATTTGTCTTAGTTGCTTATAAACACAAAATGTAGTAACTTTATTAAGAGTAAAAACTCATCCAACCAATCGCAACAATTGTTCACGTTAGCCTCAATATTATGAAACTTTTCTAGTGCATACAAGGATATAACTATAACTTGCTTTTACTTATGAAACTTTAGAAAACCAATGTTTGACTAATTTAAAGTTGGGTTCCCATTATAAGTGCTTTTGTTAAGGATTTAAGTCTCATTTCTTTCATTGTAGAGATAAACCAATTCTCTACCAAATTATGTCTACCAAATTATGTCTACATTTTACACTAATAACAATGATCACTCTATCAATATTAATCATGTACATAATTGTGTCGAACACTAATATTTCTAGACTTTTTCATTACAAATTTTACTATATGCTTTTGAGATACTAGTCTCAATAACATAGTGCAAGAAGTTAGTAACATTATTTGTGGCCATAACTCTATTTAAAATAATAATATTTAAGCCATTTTAATTCATTGTCTTCAACAACCAAAATGATAAAAACTTTTGATACTAACCAGCATGATAAATTTATTTCTTAGATGCCAAATTTATAGCACTTTCACATAAAAAAAATATCCACCTGTAAGTGGTTTTGTTTTCACTAGTATTTCTCACTCAAATTCCATATCACACCCTTCTAGCATAATAATAGCTGAAGGGATCATAGGGGCTTGGATCAGCCATGGGATGAATTACGGACTAGGAACTTGCATGTGAAGAAAATTGCCAGAGGCCCAGGAAGTGGTCCCGAGGGAAACCCTCCGATGATTAAGATAGATTTATAGCAAGCAGAGAGTAGTAGATAAAGAGAGGAAAGCCAAAATGTCGTACTCCAAGATTGATGTTTAACCTTGTCTCTCTCAGGGGTGGAAGGACAAGCTCCGCTCGTGCGTTACCACCACCTCTTTTTCTGGACTCGCCCTGCTTAGTTTTGGCTTGGTCTTTATGGGTTGTTGGCGGTTGAGTTTTTCACATGCATGTATCTTGTGGCTTGGTTGAGGAATTCTTCTATATCCCACACAGGGTTCCCATGGAGATCCTAAGCTAGTCTCGAATCTCACACCAATCCCTAGGTAATGGCTTCCAAGTGTAGCTCCGAAGATAGCCCCTATTGTTACCACCTCAACAAATGGGAAAGTTACAATATAAAGGCACAATGGTTATAAACCATTATATAGCATAATTTTCACCATAGTAAATAAAATGTGAGAGGTAAAGTGAATAATCTACACCTCCTTAAGAGATTACAATGGTTACTTGGTACTAAAGGAAGCCCTAGAGGATTGCTTGTTTTACAAGTAATCTATGAGTCTTATTGCAAGATTTCAAGACTTGGGTACTCAATTGTACAACTCTAAAGAAGAGATTTTGGAAGGATTTGATTGATATGGAAGAAATTTTTGGATGCTAAATTGCATAAAGGAAGCAAAGGCTATTATTCAAGAACCTAGGACAACCAGGTTTACAATTGTTTACAAAAATAACTTAAGGGTGGGATGTTTTTTGATAAGGTCAAAGATGGTCATTTTTAGCATTATCCTAGCCTTTTACTTCCAAGTTCTAAGGTCAAAAAGGTGGGCTAAAGATTAGCCAAAAATTCTTTGCTTAAGACATACTTATAGTGACCTAAGTGAAGGTTAAGGTTAAACTAATCAAGTCAAGTAAAAATCTTGATTTCTTTACCTTTCTTTGGTCATTTTCGGCCCTCACCAGCTAGAGTTCCTCCCTTAGCTCCTCTACAACCTTTCATAGCCACCATAGCTCAATCTCCTAAGAAATCACAAAGGAAAGCAATTGGATTCAACAGGAGAGAGAAAAACCCTAGTTTTCGGGTTTATTGAGTTTCCTTTGCTATTTTTAGCTTTCACAGCTTGGGTAAGGGTTTTATCTTCATGTTTCATGGTTGTTTACTGTTCTAAGATGATGATCAAGCATCCATGAATCTAAGACCATGCTTGGAAGAGAGCAAAAAGCTTAATGAACCAAGTATGGGTTAAGGGGAAGTGCATGAACAAGATTCTAGCCTTACTATTTTTCATGCACTAAAATGACAGTGTTTACAGGGATTTCTAGAGCCCAAGTTAGTACTAAATAAGACTAATTAATCTCCTAAGGCTAAGCATTAGCTTGATGAGGGCTGCCATATTGATTACATAATGTTTATTTGATTGTTTATGAACTAACCCTAATGTGTTTATTGCTGCCAGCATTACATTTGTTTGTTATTGTGTTGTTTGTGCATTTGGATGGATGTGTTTGTGTATTTGTACTTTACTTTTTTATTTTAGTGTCTTTGGATTTTAGGTATGTGACTAGAGTTTGAAGATTTTATTGATAAGCTCTTACTAAGTTTCATTCAAGAAACTTACCCCATTCCTGTCCATTTCAGGTCCAGTAGAAAGATCACATTCAAACTGACTTTTATCATTTGGATTTTGATCTAAAATTTTAGGTACATGAATTTTCATGTGTCTAGTTATGATCTGGAAAGTTTGATGATTTTAGGAGCACATTTGGTATTTTTAGTGATAGTGCTTATTGTGTTATGCAGCAGCTATCCATCATTCTATTTCTGGAGTGCATTATGTCTAAAGCTTTGCTGTAACTAGGGTGTGTGTTTTAACTGAGTTAATAACATTATGTAGTACATAGATGCATGTATATGTAATACATGTGAAGTTTGGACAATGCATGTGAACATTTGTGGGCTGTTTTGCTATGTATGAGGATGCTATGCACAGGCTACCTAAGTGTGCAATATAGGCTGCTTGTTTGTAAATTTTGGTATTGGCTATGTAAATATGCTAGCTGTAAGAGAATGTAATTCCCAGGTGTCTTGGACATGTATGGAATATCCTTGAGTGGCTTACCCTTAGTGAACGAAGTGTTTGCATGCTTATAAAATTTTGTATGGGCAAAATGGTCATAAAGTGATTAGAATTTTGACTCTACACTCAAAGTTCTATATCTCCCTATGTAAAATGAATCTTGGTATGAAATTTTGACCACTCCTAGAGCATATCTAGAGGTTAAACTGGATTAGAATTTCTTAATTTGGAGCCCTGTATCCAAAGATATGACGTTTCAAAGTTGGGTAAGTTACTGTTTATTTGGTCAAAATTTTGTAACCAACTTAAAAAATCCATAACTTGGTCCATAAGTGGGCTGTTAATGTAAAACAAAATTCCCTGGTTTGATCTAAGTCTCTACTTGATAATGGAGTAAATAAAATAGAGGGTTACATGGCTAGAATCAACAATTTATTAGAGGAAGTATGGATGCAGTGGTTGGAATTTTTGAACCTAGTAAGAATGCTTAATGCATGCAAGCCAAAACTAAGACATATGCTAGTGTTTTCTTTCTTAGCTGCCATAGTGTTCATAAATGTGAATATGTGTGTTATGGTTAGACTAATATGCATGCATTTACATAGTGCTCAAGAGGGTCACTTGAGTATGTGCAGTAGGGGCGTTGTTCTGGTGACCTACATGACACACCAATCTTGGGAGTTTAAATGCACAGTTTTGGCACTATAGCTAGATTACCCCGTAGTGGGTAACAGATGTTGGTATCAAAGCATGGTTAGAGGATGGTTTATACATGTAAATATAGTTGCATTTTTCATGCTAACTACATACAGGAACTTAGTTTGGTCAGTTGCTAATGTCAAGTACCATTAAAATACCTATGATTTTTATTTGTGCTCTATGATGAATCATGAACAGAAAGTAAACATGGTTGCCACAAGGAGAGGGAAACCACCATTAAGGCCTCATACTGAACCTAGGCAGCAAAGGGACAGATAGGAAATGGAGAATTTACGCCAACAAGGGGCACCAAACCCTGAAGTGCCACAGATTTGGTTGGAGCTTCAGAGAAACTTAGCTCTAACCAATGAAAACTTAGTAAGGCTGATACAAGCACAACCACAAAGAGAACCAGTTCAAAATGTGCAGCAACAAGCCGAAGAGGAGACTAGGAACATAACTGAATATGTTCTTTCTGGAAGATCAGAAGATATAAATGATGAAACTATTGAGGTGGACGAAGAGGATAGAAGAAATCCAAGAGGAAGAAGAGTGAGATCTGAGATTGGTTAGGTATCTAGGACCAATCCCCTAGTCTATGACCATTCTTTTACTAGGAATGAGGTTGAGGAAAATCTTGAGAGAAGAGGTAGGAGAAGACATAGAAACCATGGAGAGCATTACCATGCTGAGGCTTCTCATAGATCCAAAAGACATAGAGCTGAGGATCTAGAGGGCTTAGATGAGGTCAGACTGCTGGAGAGCTTCCAAGGACTCAGGCCTCCACAGTTTGATGGAAGAGCTGGGCCTGAGAAAGCTAAGGAGTGGTTAATCTTCATTGAGAAGATGTTAGAGATGATGCCACTCAGCTTTACCAAGAAGGTGTCACTGGTTGCTCACAACTTAGTAGACAGTGCAGAGATGTGGTGGAGAACCACCAGAGATAGGTATGCTATCCAAAAGGACAGAAGGCCAGGAAGAGATATTGAGATAAGCTGGCCAGAGTTCACTCAGCTATTTCAGGAGCAGTACATCAGTGATGCCATCAAGGATATGAAGCAAGCTGAGTTTGATGCTCTAAGACAGAACAACCTCAGTGTCCTAGAGTATGAGCACAAGTTCAATCAATTGGTGAGGTATGCTCCTCAGTATCATGGACTAGAAGAGTTAAAGGCCAAAACATTTGTTAGAGGCTTAAGGTCAGACATCAGAAAGACTGTAAGACCTTTTGGAGCAGTCACATACTATGAAGCAGTGCAGAAAGCTTTATTAGTATAACAAGATGGGTATGAGACTATGTACTTTCCTAGTGGACCAGGGGAAAGTAGTCAGGCAGGAGGCAAGTAGAAAAAGCCACCACATGGCAAGGGAATTGCCAAGAATTCCCATTTTGGTGGTGAGGGAAAGGTGAAGGGAAAGTTCCCTAGCCTAAGGTGCCCTAAATGCAAGAAGTTTCATGGAAAGAAACCTTCCTATTTTCATACTCAAGTTTGCCTAAAGTGTGGTGCAATGGATCATTGGATCAAAGATTGCCCACATGGGCAAGGAAGAAGACCAGAAGACCAAGGTCTAGTGAAACCTACTGGAGTAGGACCTAGAGAGGCAGCACCAAGGGAGGGACATCAGAGGCCAGTTCCTCCAGTGCAAAGGCCTCCAGTGCAAAGAGCTAGCAGAGTGTTTCAAGTGGAAAGGCCAGAAACATCATAGCAGGGAGAAGCACTAAGAGGTAACATTTACTTTAATGGTATGCCTGTTAGTGTTCTATTTGATGCTGGTGCATCTATGTCTATAGTGGCTAAGAAGTTTGTTGATGCCATAAATTTGCCTACTGAAACAATGCCTGGGATATCCTTGGTGAAAACAGCAGCTAGTCAATGTCTTTTCACGAATGACCTAGCTATGGATTGTGAGCTAATAGTAGGAAAGACTAAGGTTATGACTAATATACTAGTGTTGGACATTCCTAAGTATGATATAGTGCTGGGTATGAATTGGCTTGCTATGCATAACATAAGAATTGATTGTGCTAAGAGAGAAATCACATTGCTTGATGGTGAAGTGCATGCATTAGTGAATTCTAAGGAATTAGTGTATGAAATGCATGGCATGGGCCTAAAGGTACTAGATGAGATTATTGTTATGCATTTAATGAATTGTATTATGAAGAAAAAGTGGATAGAATACCTGTAGTGAGAGACTTTCCACAAGTCTTTCCTAAAGACTTGTCAGGTATTCTTCTACCAAGGGAGATTGAGTTTGAGATCAAGCCGCAACCAGGAGCTAGTCCAATATCCATACCTTCTTACAAAATGCCTATCACAGAGATGGATGAGCTCAAGAAACAACTTGATGAACTTCTTGAAAAAGGGTTCATAAGGCCAAGTGTTTCATCGTGGGGAGCTCCAATGCTCTTTGTGAAGAAGCATGATGGATCATTGAAATTATGCATTGACTATATGAAGCTTAATGCAATGACTATCAAGAACAACTATCCACTCCCTAGGATTGAGGATCTTTTTGATCAACTCAAGGGAGCTAAGATATTTTCCAAGATAGATTTGAGATCGGGATACTTCCAGTTGAGAGTAAAGGAAGAAGACATTCCTAAGATTGCATTCAGGACTAGATATGGGCATTATGAGTACACAGTCTTTCCATTTGGTTTGACTAATGCCCCAGCTGCTTTCATGGACCTAATGAACAGGGTGTTTAGACCACATCTGGACAAATTTATAATCGTGTTCATTGATAACATCCTAGTGTATTCCAAGGATCAAAATGAACATGGAAATCATCTGAAGATTGTCTTAAAGAGTCTGTTAGAACATCAGCTTTATGCAAAGTTATCCAAGTGCCAATTCTGGATAAGGGAAGTGTCTTTCCTAGGACACATCATAGAGGCACAAGGCCTTAGGGCAGACCCTGAAAAGGTCAAGGCAATGCAAGAATGGGAAAGACCAAAGACTGTAAGGGAAATCAGAAATTTCCTAGGATTAGCTAGATACTACAGAAGATTTGTATCAGGTTTTTCTATGATTGCCTCAATTCTTACTCATCTGACCAAGAAGGGTCAAAGGTTAAGGATAGCCAATAAAAGGACCACTACTTATGTGACCAAAAGAAGACGAGACTTGGAGTTTGAGGTTGGTGATAAAGTGTGGCTCAAAGTAGCACCAACCAAAGGTATTATTAGATTTGGAAAAGAAGTAAGTTAGCTCCAACGTACATTGGTCCTTACGAGATACTAGTAAGGGTTGCAAGGTAGCTTATAGGTTAGCTTTACCGCCAAGTATGTCAAGTGTTCATAATGTTTTCCATGTCAATATGCTTAAGAAGTGTCTACTCGATACAAAGCATGCTATAGCAGTGGAAGACATATAGTTAGAGCCAAATCTAACAAATGAAGAGAAACCTATAGCTATATTAGTTAAGGATACCAGAAGGATGAAAATGAACATGGACATCATTTGAAGATTGTCTTAAAGACTCTGTTAGAACATTAGCTTTATGCCAAGTTATCCAAGTGCCAATTTTGAATAAGGGAAGTATTTTTCCTAGGACACATCATAGAGGCACAAGACCTTAGGGTAAACCCTGAAAAGGTCAAGGCAGTGCAAGAATGGGAAAGATTAAAGACTGTAAGGGAAATCAGAAGTTTCCTAGGATTAGCTGGATACTACAAAAGATTTGTATCAGGCTTTTCTATGATTACCTCAGTTCTTACTCATCTGACCAAGAAGGTTCAAAGGTTTGAGTGGACTGAGAAATGTGAAAGTAGAGGTTGATTAAAGCTCCAGTATTGATTCTTCCTGATCCAAGCAAGCCCTACATCATCATACAAACGCATCTAGATCTGGGTTAGGTTTTGTACTTATGCAAGACAGAAATGTCATTGCTTATGGGTCAAGGCAGTTGAGACCCCATGAGAAAATTTATCTTACCCATGACCTAAAACTGGCAATAGTGATTTTTGCTTTGAAGCAATGGAGGCATTACTTGATGGGTAGTTTCTTTGTGATCTACACTGACCATAAGAGCCTAAAGTACTTGTTCACTCAGAAAGAGTTGAACATGAGGCAAATGAGATGGTTATAGTACATCAAGGACTATCACTGCAGTATAGAGTACACAGAGGGCAAAGGCAATCTAGTAGCAGATGCCTTGAGCAAGAAGTACATGGGTCTTCTAAAAGGAGGATCCATAGTTGATCATGATGAGTAGAATAGTCTGCTATGCCTATGGCATAAGTGGGAGGAAGCCCAAATCTACACATTGACAGTTCAATCTAGATGGATTGAAGACGCCAGAAAGGCATAGGAGAGAGATCCTAATTTGAAAAAGATTTCAGGAGAGGAAAAAGGTTCTTTGTATCAATCCTTTGCCTATAAGCAAGGATTAATGTACTTCAATGACCGAATCTATGTGCCTAAAGGACCAAAGCTCAAGGATGAAATACTTGAGGAAGCTCACACAAGCAAGTTAAACATCCATCCATGAAGTGAGAAAATGTATAAAGATTTGAAGACTCAATTCTGGTCGCCAAACATGAAAAGAGACACAGCTACTTATGTCTCCAAATATGCCACATGTCAAAGAATAAAGGTAAAGCACCAGAAGCCAGCTATACCTATTAAGGCATGGACTTTTTGACTGGGTTGCCTATGACTAGATTAAGGCATGATACAATCTGGGTCATTGTGGATAGGCTAACCAAATGTGCCCCTACACTTGTACTACTTTGGCATTAAATCTTTAGAAGCAGTCCCTTAGAAACTCCTTGTGACCTTGTTGAATCTTCAGTAAATGGGCCACCATCTTTTGAGTCAACCGACTTCTCAAGAAATATCTCAGGAACACTTGGGAAAAATCCTCAAATGAAGGGAAGTGTCACCCCTTGTTGGTCCCAAACCAGGAGGCGGTGGCTCCTGTTAACGTAGAGCTAAAGGCCCTACACATGATGGCATTAGAGGCCCTTTCAAGCCTTATAAAGGTAACATACCTCTGTAGATGGTTTACTAGGTCGGTAACGCCATCGTACACATCAATTTTTGGCATGCAAAATTCTTCGAGAGCGGGAGCGGTAATTATCTTTTCTATGAAAGGTTGTAGCCATAGGTACTCCACATTAATGCCAAGGGTAGCGCCATCTTTTGGTGGTTCATGGGCCCACATGCGCTACTTCATCTAGTCCAACCTTTGCAAAATAACATTTATGTCATTGCCCCCTACATCGACAACACAGTCCAGGGATAATGACCGCTTAAGTGCCTGCATCCTTGAGGGATGGTTCTATGGTGGGGTCGAGTAAGGCTTTCTTGGTGCCAGATGGCTCTTGGTGGCCTCTTTTAGGATCCTTGGTAGGGAATTCCGGATCTCCTACTATAACATCGTTTTCAACTGTTCAAACAAGGCATACTACAAGACCTGAAACTGATCATCGTTTAAGTTTACGGGGCTTGTACCCTAACTGGGGTCACTCTGAAGCCTCTTAGAGTCCGTCAGATAGACCCCTTATGGCAGTTCTCCTCTTTCGGGTCCTACAGACCCACCATGCCAATGGCTTTCCTGCTCGTTTCCTAATAGGGTTGGGTTTTCCATATGTGATCTCCAAGTATTCACCATGTTCTCATAGACGGTGCCAAATTGATAGCTGAAGGAATCATGAGGGCTTGGATTAGCTGTAGGGTGAATTACGGACTAGGAACCTGCACGTGAAGACAATTCTCAGAGTCCCGAAAAGTGTTCCTAGGGAAAACCCTCCAACGATTAAGTTTTATTTCTGGTAAGCAGAGAGTAGCAAAAAAAGAAAGGAGTGCCAAAATGTCATACCTCGAGATTGATGTTTGGAAGAGTTTATATAGTTAAGGTAAGCTCTAGGTAATTCGTCTTTGGGATAGAAATCCCGTAGCTTACCCCGTATTTATGGGATATAATTTCCTTTCATGGAAAAGTTTTCTTGGGGTTTATTTTGGGCCCCCAGGGGCGACCTTTTTTACTACTTCTGAGACATTCAGATTTGGGCCATCTAGGCCTATTTCCTATCACATAGGTTGATAATTTAAATAGAATAACTCCAAATATTTTTTTAAAATATCTCAAAACTCTTGGAATTGTTTTCCAATGTTCTGTGCCATGTTTGCTTGTATATAGCAAAAAAAAAAAAACTTTTTCTTGTCTTATGCAAGTTATAGTGTCATATACTAAACTACCAGTAGCATTTACTTGCTCTTTTTTCTTTTAGCAACAATTTTTTTAATATTACTTAATAATTTCATTGCTCTGAATATTTTGTGATTTGACCCAATCAAATTGAAGTCAAGTTGGCTTAACCAACTATGAGGTAATTTTCTTTACCTTGAATTATAAAAAAAAAACCCACACAAATAATAGAGCTCATAAAGTAATCACAATCAACGATTTCACATGCAACTTTGTGTTATCAAAGTTCATCATACTCAAACTCATCCAGAATGAATCTCTTTTAATTTTATGCTAAGTAAATTAATAACAAAAAAATGATTAGTCATCATGTAAGTCAAATATGTACCAATTGAATTAACACACTTATATCAAAATCAAAAAACAATTACAGGGCTATGTCATCTGTAAAAATTCTAAAACCATGTAGACTTCCAAGTTTCCTACACATGAATTCCAATTTCAAATTAGGAAAGCTTACTCTTTGATATCAATATTCACTTCTATCTCCATCGAATCATTATCTTTAGACTATAAGAAAAATAAGGAATAATAGAGATGAAGAATGACTTTTGAGGCATAGAAATAATTTCATTTTCCTAAAGACAATTATTCCCTATTATAAAGTATCAGGAATATGCCGTCATGATAAAACAAAAGATCTATAAAAAATCTCCGGGTAAAATCCATTGGGGGTTCCTTAGCTTATTTTTTTGTCCCAAATGAGTACCCTACCTTAAAGATGTCCTATTGAAGTCCCTTATCTCATATTGTGTATCCCAATTAGGTACTTTCTGTTAATTTTACCGTTAAGTTAGATGAAACATGCTGACTTGGCATTGTTTAATACTAAAAAAATGTAAAATAACAATTTTGGTCCCTAAATCTTTTCAATCAATAATTTTAACATTTATAGTTATGAATTTACTGTTTACACCATCCCTTTTAAACCCTTTCCACGAACTCCACTGTCGCACAAATCAAATCGGAAATCAAACACACAAATCCAACTAGAAATTTAACCTCCACATCGTTTCTTTCTTGGCCTTTATTTCGCTCCACATCAAAATCCCATTCAATCCAATTTCTAGGGTTTAACCTCACTATACTCAGTACCCATCAGTGACCCATACCCATAAATTGACGACGGATCTAAACGGGTAAGATTCTTGTTGTCGTTCCTTTTCCACTCCTCTCTTCGATTCGACGTTGGCAATCATTTGGAGAACCAAAACCAAATCCGAGTCTGATCTCAAGGCTGAGAGTATTTCCGTCTCCACTCTAACCTCGATGATCATTTGGAGAACCAAAACCAAATCAGATTCACCAGCCGACTCAGACAATCTAAGCTTACCTAGCAATACAAATCTGCTGACTAAGAGGATTTCTACAGAATGATTCATACGATCGAATAGGCGCCTAGATTCGATGATTCTGATTTCACTCATACCTTGATCGAAGGGTTTAGGGGAGACGAACAAATCTATGGCGGAAAGTGATGAAGAAGATGAATAGACTGCTGCCTAAGAATTTTTTTTTTCGTCAAGAGTCAACTGTCGCAAAATGTCAAATTTTCAAAATTGGCAGAGACCACTTGAGAGGCATTGTAATGCATCACAGTCCCGTAGGCCCAAAGTGTCTGGAACTGATTTCGCCCAAAGATTTCGGCTAGAGATTTTGGCTAGAGGAGCTGAGCAATTTGAAATCGCCATTGCTGGCGATTGAGAGAGAAAAGTAGGCTTGTTCTTGATGTTCTCCGGGCGTTTGTTAATTTGGGCTTGTTCATGATGTTCTTGTGTTGAAAGGACAAAATTAAAAAAAAAAAAAGGGTTTATTATTGATATTTAAGAAGTTTGGAAGGGTTAAAATTATTGATACAAAAAGTTTTAAGGACCAAAGTTGTTATTTTACATCTCTTTTAGTATTAAACAATGCCACATCAGCATGTTTCATCCAACTCAATTGTGAAATTGACAGAAAATACCCAATTGGGACAAACAATATAAGATAAAAGACTTTAATAGAACAACCTTAACGTAAGATACTTATTTGAGACAAAAAAAAAAAGCTAAAGGACCCCCGATGGATTTTACCCAAAAATCTCTCTTAAGTTTGTAAAATAACCGATTTATGCATAAAATGGAAAAACACAACTCCTCAAATAGTGGACATAACCATTCATAAATATATTTCTTTTGGGATAAACACAATTATTCATGAAAAAATATGTCATTTCTACATAATACAATTATTAAAAGAGTCTTAACTTTATAATTTTAATTCATTTGTAAAATTAATTAAAATAAAATACTAAAACATATTTTTTAAATATATGAAACTTTTGCAAACAACATATGAAACATAAAAATTGGCGAGAGTGTGAGAGAGAGAAGGTGAGGGAGTAAAGTGCTTGCGATAGCTTAGCTTAAAGCTACGTGAGTTGACTGGCCTTTTGGTAAATTACTCATGAACAAAGGGTGACTTATAAAAGAGCTGACGCTATCAGGTATGACAAGTTAAAAGAAATAGCTGGATTCATCCGTATTTGGCAGGGCATTCTATAATGCCGTGGCAGTGAAACTACGACAAGTTGCCATAGTGATTTCTCAGCCGTTAGATTAGGAGGTGGGAGTATGGCCGTTGGATGATAAATTGACTTTTTAACCCGGAACCTGCATCTTTAGGTTTTTTTTTAACAGTGATAAAAAATTACAAACATATTAAAATACATCAGTCTAAAATCAACCTCCAATGAATTCGCAAGAGAGATTGAATCTAAAAAAAGTGGAGTGGTGATTATGTGTTGACGTTAAGTGAAACGATAATATGGTGGAAACAAGCATTGAAACAATAACAAAAAATGAGGGGAGAAAATCAAAGATCGATTTTGGGTGGGGATTACTATTAGTTATAGAAAGATGATAAGGATATGAAAAAGATGATAAAGATATGAAAAAGGCGACAAAATTTGACACCTTTATGATGATTTTATTGCCTTTTCCAAAATTTTATAGCTTTTTAAATTTTTTTATCGCCTGTCATAAATTATTATCGCCTTTTTTGAAAATTTATCACCTTTTTAGCAATTTAAGGGTTAATTACAACATCTACACCTATGGAGTAATGTAACTTACATTTTGCCCCCAATCTTCAAAAACTAATATTTTACCCTGGCTTAATTTATAGTGTTGTACAACAACTTATGAGATCCTAAATTAAACATGATAACCAAAATTTCAGTAATTTCAAGATTTTTTGTATTTCTCCTGTAGCTAATTAGCCTTTAAAAAAAAATACTAAAATATAGTTTTAGAAGTTATTATAGAAAATATCTAAAACATTAGGGGGCAAAGTGTAGGGTGTAAAAAATAAATGGGATAAATAGTCAAGTAAGGTTTATTTAGCTGTTAATTTTTTTGGGAATGTGGTTCATAAAGTGGTCCATAAATACATACCAGCGGTATAAAAGCTGGGTAAAGTGGTTAAAAAACTCACAAAACTCACAATTTGTACCATAAAAAAATGTGGTTCATATTATGGCCCCTGAAAAACTCATCACAAATGCAGCGGTTGCATAAAGTGACTCCTTAAATTAAACCACAAGGGTCCAGAAAGTACACCACAGAAAAACGATTAATATTCTGATCCCGAAAAGTCAACCACTAATTTAGCGGTTTATTTTCTAGGGCATGTGATTCACAAAGTGACCCATAAATACATACCAGTGGTATATAAATTCTAGGTGAAGTGGTTAAAAAACTGGCCCATAATCATGTATCAGTGGTTTCGAGTCAGAACTCTAAAATTAAACCACAAAACCCCATAATTTGTACAACAAAAAAATGCGGTTCATATTATGGCTCCAAAAAAGCTCACAACAAATGCATCGGTTGCATAAAGTGACTCCTCAAATTAAACCACAATTGGCCAAAAAGTGCACCACAGAAAAGCGGTTAATATTCAGGCCCCAAAAAGTCAACACTAATTTAGCAGTTTATTTCCTGGGGAATTTGGCTCACAAAGTGGCCCCTAAATACATACAAGTTGTATAAATTCTGGATAAAACAGCTAAAAAACTGACCCCTAACCGTGTACCAGTGGTTTTGACTTAAGCCTATCAAATTGAACCACAAAACCCCACAATTTGTACCACAAAAAAATGCGGTTCATATTATGGCCCCCAAAATATTCACCACAAATTCAACGATTGCATAAAGTGACTCATTAAATTAAACTACAAAGGCCCAGAAAGTTAGAATATTAACCGCTTTTCTATGGCGCACTTTCTGAGCCCTTGTGGTTTAATTTAAGAGACCACTTTATGCAACCACTGAATTTATAGTGAACTTTTTGGGGGCCATAATATGAAGCGTATTTTTTTGTGGTACAAATTTATTAGTGTTGTGCCTAAAAGCCAATCATAAGATGATTTTATTTTTTACAAATTGAGTCATGATATTTTATTAAGGCATGAATCCAGTAATTATGTTTGTTGTTTTATTTCTGTGTAACGTAATAGACATAATTATAATCCTAGAATAATGATATTTTTAAATGTCCTTGGTCTAGTATTATCATGGAGCGGGTTACAATAACACATAATGACTAGTATATGTTGAGATTAACATGAGATATGTAGTCTGCATATGGGTACAAGTTGGAGAACTTATGTACTAGACTGATCCACCATGAGAATGCTATATGGATCGTTATATGAGTGTCATAAGTGGTTCTCATAATAACCATAGTATATGTAGTCTTTTGACCTAAGGTCATCAAGGTTCCCTACATGTGAATCCCATACTTTGATACTTTCATTTGTTGCTCGTAATTGAGTGAACTTGAAGGAGGTCATTAGGTATGTCATATATCATGTAGAGGGTTTTTTGTATAATCAAGATAAAATTTATCCATCTTATGCAATGTGAATGATATCTTCGGGCCACTTGATAGAGTAAGACTAAGAAAATGCATGAGCATGCTCAGATAAGTTGATATACGATATCAATGTCATCAGTTTAAGCCAGCCTACTCGGTAAATAAGAAGCCAAGGATTGGGCTATACGAGAGTGACATATTCCATGTCTCGTGCTCAATCTTGATATCTTGGACAAAAGGACAATGACATATACAGATAATGATTATAAACGTTTAGTTGAATCACCGACAATCTTGTCACTTGGGTAGCAATGATGTGCTTGTTGGGTTTCAAAAGCCAAACAGCATAGTGAAAATTAACCGAAACTCTCTAGGATCCAAGTGAAATGGGGTAAACCGGGTGTTCGAATTCATACCTAATTTTCGGTTGAGATCTCTCACTCAACTGTAGAGTTGAATCACAAAACCTGAACAGTTGACGTGTTCAAGCTCTCTATGGTATCCACACGAGCCTCTCGGGATCACCACGCTTCCACCACGTCCCGGTAGATGTGTTTCTTTTGCGCTCGCAGTGCTAGCTTGCGTCTTCCAAGGAATTGCAAGAGAAGAGTGCGGTTGTCCTTTTGGGAGGCTAAGGCAAGGAGACCTACGAATTTCTCACTAAAAGTTGTATTTATAGTGAGACTCAACTTCCAGGCCTAATAGGTTTCAAAGCCCTAATCCAATTAGACTTTAATTTCGGGCTTAATAATGGCTTAACTCTTGGGCCCATTATTAATACGAAATTAAAGTGAAACCATAACCCAAATAATTAGCCCATGCACTCTAATGATCCAAATAACTTTATGTGTGCGACCCAATAGGCTATTGCCTCGTTGGCAATGATCATAGATCACATTTATGATCATAAGCAATGAGCGGTGTCTAGCAACACATCATTGCTACCCAAGTGACAAGATTGTCGGTGATTCGACTAAACCTTTAAGATCATCACCGATAGATGCCATTATCCCTTTATCCAAGATATCAAGAATAAACATAAGACATGGAATGTGTCACTCTCGTATAGCTCAATCTTTGGTTTTTTGATTATCGAGTAGACCAACTTAAACTGATGACATTGATATCGTATATCAACTCATCCGAGCATAGCCATGCATTTTCGAAGTCTCACTCTATCAAGGGGCCCGAAGATATCACTCCCGTTACATAGGAGGGACAAATCCCATCTTGATCATACAAATCCCTCCGTATGATATGTGACATACCCAATGACCTCCTTCAAGTTCACTCAGTTACGAGCAATAAAGGAAAGTATCAAAGTATGTGACTTACATGTAGGGAACCTTGATGACCTTAGGTCAAAGGACTACATATACCATGATCACTATGAGAATCACTTATGACACTCATATAGCGATCCATCTAGTGTTCTCATGGTGGGTCGGTCCAGTACACAAGTTCTCCAACTTGTACCTATATGTAGACTACATCTCATATTAGTCTCCACATATGCTAGTCATTATGTATTATTGCAACCCGCTCCACAATAATACTAGATTAGGGACGTTTAAGAATATCATTATTCTAGGGTTACAATTATCTTTATTGCGTTACGCAGAAATAGAACAACAAATATAATTGTTGGAATAATGCCTTAATAAAATATCATGACTCAATGTGCAAAAAATACAATCATCTCATGATTGGCTTTTGGGCACAACACTAACAATCTCCCACTTGCACTAAAAGCCAATCATCCATGTATCTAATACCAATGTGTTAGTATTGTGCCCAAAAAGCCAATCATGAGATGATTGTATTTTTGCACATTGAGTCATGATATTTTATTGAGGCATTAATCCAGCAATTATGTTTGTTGTTTTGTTTCTGCGTAACGTAATAAGCATAATTGTAACCCTAGAATAATGATATTCTTAAACGTCCCTAGTCTAGTATTATTGTGGAGCGGGTTGCAATAATACATAATGACTAGCATATGTGGAGACTAATATGAGATATCTAGTCTACATATGGGTACAAGTTGGAGAACTTGTGTACTGGACCGACCCACCATGAGAACACTTCATGGATCGTTATATGAGTGTCATAAGTGATTCTCATAGTGATCATGGTATATGTAGTCCTTCGACCTAAGATCAACAAGGTTCCCTACATGTGAGTCACATACTTTGATACTTTCCTTTGTTGCTCGTAACTGAGTGAACTTGAAGGAGGTCATTGGGTATGTCACATATCATGCGGAGGGATTTGTATGATCAAGATGGGATTTGTCCCTCCTATGTAACGGGAGTGATATCTTCGGGCCCCTTGATAGAGTGAGACTTAGAAAATGCATGGCCATGCTTGGATGAGTTGATATACGATATCAATGTCATCAGTTTAAGTTGGTCTACTCGGTAATCAAGAAACCAAAGATTGGGCTATACGAGAGTGACACATTCCATGTCTCGTGCTTAGTCTTGATATCTTGGACAAAGGGACAATGGCATATATCGGTGATGATCATAAAGGTTTAGTCGATTCACCGACAATCTTGTCACTTGGGTAGCAATGATGTGTTGCTAGACACCGCTCATTGCTTATGATCATAAATGTGATTTATGATCATTGCCAACATGGCAAGAGCCTATTGGGTCGCACACATAGAGCTATTTGGATCATTAGAGTGCATGGGCTAATTATTTGGGTTATGGTTTCACTTTAATTTCGTATTAATAATGGGCCCAAGAGTTGAGCCATTATTAAGCCCGAAATTAAATCCTAATTGGATTAGGGCTTTGAAACCCATTAGGCCTGGAAGTTGAGTTTCACTATAAATACAACTTTTAAGTGAGAAATTCGCAGGTCTCCTTGCCCTAGCCTCCAAAAAGGACAGCCACACTCTTCTCTTGCAATTCCTTGGAGGACGCAAGCTAGCACTGCGAGCGCAAGAGAAACACATCTGTCGGGACGTGGTGGAAGCGTGGTGATCCCGAGAGGCTCGTGTGGATACCATAGAGAGCTTGAACACGTCAACTGTTCAAGTTTTGTGATTCAACTCTACAGTTGAGTGAGAGATCTCAACCGAAAATTAGGTATGAAAATTTTCAAACACCCGGTTTACCCCGTTTCACTTGGATCCTGGAGGGTTTCGGTTAAATTCCGCTGCGCTGTTTGGCTCCCGAAACCCAACAGTGGTATCAGAGCTACTGGTGAAACCCTAAATCGGGATTGAGTGTTGAATCGCATGATGCTATGTGTTCGGTTGCTTTTCGGCCATGATTAATTAGATTGATTCAAGATGCATGAAACTGGAATTCGTAATGAACATATGAGATATATGAAGAAACGACACAAATTGGTTAATGAGATTAATCTCAAATTGAATGGTATGAGATACCTATATGGATTAGGATTCTTGCAATAGTTGCAAAAACCCTAGCTTTGTTCGGATTCGGCCTGTTCGGGCACCGAAAGTAAGGTATTTTTGGTGGCTCGAATAGAGGAGTCTCGGGTGCCTACTTTCTCAAAATAGAAGATTTCGGGCTAAGCAATTGTAAGAAAATTTTTTGCGCAGGGGGGCGCTGCCCCCCACGCCCCCCGCAAGGGCGGCTCCCCTTGACCTCGTCCGCTGACCGGTCAGCGGAACCACCGCCCACTGACAGGCCAGCGGGACCGCCGTATGCGAAGCGCCACATAAATAAAAACTGGTTAATCAACACACGAAAATTGGCATGCATCTTTGTTGAATGAGATTTGACATGATATGCTGATTGGTGTTTGAAGCATGGTGCATGGTTATAGCCCTTGATTGGTTGTACTTGTAAATACGGCCTGCGAGTCGTGCCTTTTCTTATCACTCTCATTGTACATTCTCTTCTCACCTTACTCCCCTCGAATGTAACTCGAGGTTTCTATTATTGATGTAATGGTGCATTATGGGATCATCCAAGGTGGTATGTCCAAGGATCATCCAAGGTGGTATGTCCAAGGAGGTGACAACAAAAGGGCAACCAAGAAAGGAAGAGAAGGAGCTTGTGAAGACTCTTTTCTTTTCTTAGGCTTTTATGATATTCTCATTGGCTTGAGAATATCGCATAGTTTGGGCTATAACCATGTCACGTTTATTTCTTGTAAGCATGAGATGCATGTTTTATATTTGTATGTGATGCATGTATAAAACAACCGGAGATAACAAATTGGTGAGATCAAAAGAAAAAATCCCTCAAACAAATATTAAGTCATTAAATGTGATGCCTTCCAAATGTTGGCACTCGTCAAGACTTTGATCAACATTAGGTGGGTTTGCCAAAGCAAAGCACCTATGTTCATCTTGGTAAGGCGCGATGGGATAATAGTGATATCCAAACTGCTAACTTTGGGTTCGACTTAACTAAGTCATCCTAATAGGATTAGGGACTTAGAGGCATAGAGTTGGGCTTAAGTTCATGAGATGAGCTTGGACAAGTGTTGTTCACCCAACTATCCAAGAGTTGCATAAGATGCAATTGGCAAGGAGTTGCCTACCTAAATAGCTGTAACTTGAGAGAAAAGCCAAAGCTGACTCAGGTTGTGGTCAAATATGGATCTTGGCCCACTAGAATACCTTAGCGCCGAGGTGTTCCGAAATAATATCGAGGGTTATTATTTTGAGGAAAATAGTGGGAGTATCGTTTAATAAAAGTCCTTATTAAATGAATTAAAATACATGACTCTTACACTGCATATTTACTGTTGTAGATAACCATGGCACAAAACACATCGACACTTTCGTTGCGATCGATCCTTGAGAAGGAAAAACTGAATGGGACCAACTTTCTCAAATGGTACCGAAACTTGAGGATAGTCCTCAAACAAGAGAGAAAGGCTTATGTCCTAGAGCAGCCCATTCCGAATGAGCCTGCTGCCACTGCTCCAAGAGCTGAAAGGGATGCTCACAAGAGGCATTCTGATGATGCTTTGGATGTTGCATGCCTCATGCTTATTACCATGGAATCTGAGCTTCAGAAGCAACATGAGAACATGGGGGCGTTCGATATGATCGAACATCTCAAAATGCTTTTCCAAGAGCAAGCTAGGCATGAGAGGTTTGAGACCTCTAAGGCATTGTTTCAGTGCAAGATGTCTGAGGGAAGTCCCGTGGGTCCTCATGTGCTCAAGATGATTGGGTACATTGAGAATCTTGAGAATTTGGGATTTGCTCCTCAAAAAGAGTTGGCTATCGATGTAGTCTTGCAATCGTTGCCTGAAAGCTACAGTCAGTTCGTCATGAACTATAACATGAACGACCTTGACAAGTCCCTTCCTGAATTACTCAACATGTTGAGAACTGCTGAGCAAAACCTTAAGAAGGCTAAGCCCATTTTTATGGTTCAAAAGGGCAAGGGAAAGGGAAAAGCCAACAAGAAGAAGGATAAAAGTTAATGGAAAGTCCAATGCTAGTTCTTCTTCAGCTGCACTGAAACCAAAGGGTGGTGTGGCAAAGGAAGGGGAGTGCTTCCATTGTAAGCAACCTGGACACTGGAAGCGCAATTGCAAGCTCTATCTTGAAGAACTTGCTAAGGAAAAGGGAAGTAAGACTTCCACTTCAGGTATTTTTGTTATAGAGGCTAACTTTTCTACTTCCTCATCTTGGGTATTGGATACTGGATGTGGATCTCACATTTGTGCAAATGTGCAGGATCTAAGTAGAAGTAGAAGATTGGCCCGAGGTGAAGTGGACCTACGTGTTGGAAATGGAGCAAGGGTTGCTGCCTTAGCCGTAGGGACTTATGTTCTCACTTTACCTAGTGGATTAGTTTTAGAATTAGACAACTGCTACTTTGTGCCTACTATTAGTAGAAATTTGATTTCTGTTTCTTGTTTGGACAAGAAAGGTTTTTCATTTATAATAAAGGACAAATGTTGTTCTATTTATTTGAATGAAATCTTTTATGGTAGTGCTCAACTTAGCAATGGGTTGTATGTTCTAGACCTCGAAGATCCAATCTATAATGTGAATACCAAGAAGGTCAGATTAAATGATTCAAACCCGACCTATCTCTGGCACTGTCGCTTGGGCCATATAAATGAGACCCGCATATCCAAGCTCCATAAGGATGGACTCTTGGACTCATTTGATTTTGAATCATATGAGACATGTGAGTCATGTTTGTTGGGCAAGATGACCAAAGCCCCATTCACAGGGCAAAGTGAAAGGGCTAATGACTTACTAGGACTCATACATAGTGATGTATGTGGCCCTATGTCTACACAAGCTAGAGGAGGTTTCCAATACTTCATTACTTTCACTGATGACTTCAGCAGATATGGCTATGTGTATCTTATGAGACACAAGTCAGAATCCTTTGAAAAGTTCAAAGAATTCAAGAATGAAGTAGAGAATCAACTCGGGAAGAGTATCAAAGTGCTTCGATCAGATCGAGGTGGAGAGTACTTGGATCGAGAATTCCTTGACTATCTGAAGGAGTGTGGTATAGTATCACAACTCACTCCACCAGGTACACCTCAATGGAATGGTGTATCTGAAAGGAGAAATCGAACTCTGTTAGACATGGTTCGCTCTATGATGAGTCAAGCTGACCTTCCAAACTCCTTTTGGGGACATGCTCTAGAGACAGCCGCTTTTACACTAAACCGAGTTCCATCTAAATCGGTTCAAAAGACACCATATGAGATATGGAGTGGGAGGCGTCCCAATTTGTCTTTTATGAAGATTTGGGGCTGTGACGCTTATGTGAAACGTCAATCCTCTGACAAACTAGGGCCCAAATCTCAAAAATGCCTTTTTGTTGGGTATCCCAAAGAAACAAAGGGTTACTATTTCTACAATCCTTCTGAGCAAAAAGTGTTTGTTGCTCGAACTGGTGTCTTTTTAGAGAAAGAGTTTATCTCTAAAGGAACTAGTGGGAGGAAAGTAGAACTTGAAGAAATTCAAGAACAACAAGGAGACATCGAACCTGAAATGGAACCTGAACAGACACCACAAGATGTTGTGGTTCAAGAGTCTGTTCCTGTAGCACAGAGCCCACGTAGGTCTGGTAGGATTCGGCGTGAGCCCGAGAGATATGGATTTCTCGTGACTCACACTGGTGATGTGATGCTCATGGATCAGGATGAGCCCACAACCTACCAACAAGCTATGTCGGGGCCTGACTCTGAGAAGTGGCTAGTGGCCATGAAATCCGAGATGGAATCCATGTATGAAAACCAAGTATGGACTTTGGTTGACCCACCTGAAGGGGTAAAACCCATAGGGTGCAAATGGGTTTTCAAGAAGAAAACTGACATGGATGGTAATGTGATTACCTTTAAGGGACGATTGGTTGCAAAAGGTTTCAAGCAAATTCATGGTATTGACTATGATGAAACTTTTTCACCAGTTGCTATGCTTAAATCCATCCGAATTTTGTTTGCTATTGCTGCACACTATGATTATGAGATATGGCAAATGGATGTCAAAACTGCATTCCTAAATGGAAAGCTACTTGAGGATGTGTACATGACACAACCTGAGGGTTTTGTCACTCCTGAGAATGCCAATAAAGTGTGCAAAGTTGCAAAGGTCCATTTATGGACTGAAGCAAGCTTCTCGAAGTTGGAATCTTCGTTTTGATGATGCAATCAAAGAGTTTGGTTTTATCAAAAATGAAGATGAACCTTGTGTCTACAAGAAGGTTAGTGGGAGCGCTATTGTCTTCTTGGTGTTGTATGTAGATGACATACTACTCATCGGGAATGACATTCCTGAGCTACAGTCTGTGAAGACTTGGCTAGGGAAATGTTTCTCTATGAAGGACTTGGGTGAAGCAGCCTATGTGTTAGGCATCAGGATCTATAGAGATAGATCTAGAAAGCTTCTTGGCCTAAGTCAAAGTACATATATTGACAAGGTGCTAAAGAGGTTTAGCATGCAAGATTCCAAGAAAGGATTCTTGCCCATGTCACATGGTATCACTCTTTCTAGATCTCAGTGTCCGAGTACACCCGAGGAGAGAGAGCGCATGAGTAAGATTCCATATGCCTCAGCAATTGGATCTATCATGTATGCCATGATATGTACTCATCCCGATGTCTCATATGCTTTGAGCATGACGAGTAGGTACCAATCGAACCCCGGTGAGAGTCACTGGACAGCTGTTAAGAACATCCTTAAGTACTTACGAAGGACTAAGGATGCATTCTTGGTCTTTGGAGGTGAAGATGAGCTCGTTGTAAGGGGTTACACCGATGCAAGCTTCCAATCCGATAAGGATGATTTTAGATCGCAATCTGGTTATGTGTTTTGTATTGGTGGTGGTGCTGTGAGCTGGAAGAGTTCAAAGCAAGAGACAGTAGCTGACTCTACAACAGAATCTGAGTACATTGCCGCCTCTGATGCTACGAAGGAGGCAGTTTGGATCAAGAAGTTCATCACTGAACTTGGAGTGGTTCCAAGCATTGCCGACCCGATAGAGCTCTATTGTGACAACAATGGAGCAATCGCACAGGCTAAGGAACCTCGATCTCACCAGCGATCCAAACACATACTCCGACGCTATCATCTCATCAGGGAGATCATCGAGAGGGGTGATGTAAGGATATGCAGGACTTCGACAGACAGCAACATTGCTGATCCACTGACAAAGCCCCTTACGCAGCAGAAGCATGATAGCCATTCTAGGTCCATCGGTATTAGATACATGGATGATTGGCTTTTAGTGCAAGTGGGAGATTGTTAGTATTGTGCCCAAAAAGCCAATCATGAGATGATTGTATTTTTTGCACATTGAGTCATGATATTTTATTGAGGCATTAATCCAGCAATTATGTTTGTTGTTTTGTTTCTGCGTAACGTAATAAGCATAACTGTAACCCTAGAATAATGATATTCTTAAACGCCCCTAGTCTAGTATTATTGTGGAGCGGGTTGCAATAATACATAATGACTAGCATATGTGGAGACTAATATGAGATATGTAGTCTACATATGGGTACAAGTTGGAGAACTTGTGTACTGGACCGACCCACCATGAGAACACTTCATGGATCGTTATATGAGTGTCATAAGTGATTCTCATAGTGATCATGGTATATGTAGTCCTTCGACCTAAGATCATCAAGGTTCCCTACATGTGAGTCACATACTTTGATACTTTCCTTTGTTGCTCGTAACTGAGTGAACTTGAAGGAGGTCATTGGGTATGTCACATATCATGCGGAGGGATTTGTATGATCAAGATGGGATTTGTCCCTCCTATGTAACGGGAGTGATATCTTCGGGCCCCTTGATAGAGTGAGACTTAGAAAATGCATGGCCATGCTCGGATGAGTTGATATACGATATCAATGTCATCAGTTTAAGTTGGTCTACTCGGTAATCAAGAAACCAAAGATTGGGCTATACGAGAGTGACACATTCCATGTCTCATGCTTAGTCTTGATATCTTGGACAAAGGGACAATGGCATATATCGGTGATGATCATAAAGGTTTAGTCGAATCATCGACAATCTTGTCACTTGGGTAGCAATGATGTGTTGCTAGACACCGCTCATTGCTTATGATCATAAATGTGATTTATGATCATTGCCAACGTGGTAAGAGCCTATTGGGTCGCACACATAGAGCTATTTGGATCATTAGAGTGCATGGGCTAATTATTTGGGTTATGGTTTCACTTTAATTTCATATTAATAATGGGCCCAAGAGTTGAGCCATTATTAAGCCCAAAATTAAAGCCTAATTGGATTAGGGCTTTGAAACCCATTAGGCCTGGAAGTTGAGTCTCACTATAAATACAACTTCTAGTGAGAAATTCGCAGGTCTCCTTACCCTAACATCCCAAAAGGACAGTCGCACTCTTCTCTTGCAATTCCTTGGAGGACGCAAGCTAGCACTGCGAGCGCAAGAGAAACGCATCTGCTGGGACACTGTGGAAGCGTGGTGATCCCGAGATGCTCGTGTGGATACCATAGAGAGCCTGAACACGTCAACTGTTCAAGTTTTGTGATTCGACTCTACAGTTGAGTGAGAGATCTCAACCGAAAATTAGGTATGAAAATTTTCGAACACCCAGTTTACACCCGTTTCACTTGGATCCTGGAGGGTTTCGGTTAAATTCCGCTGCGCTGTTTGGCTCCCGAAACCCAACACACATGGACCTAGAATGGCTATCATGCTTTTGCTGTGTAAGGGGCTTTGTCAGTGGATCAGCAATGTTGCTATCTGTCGAAGTCCTGCATATCCTTACATCACCCCTCTCGATGATCTCCCTGATGAGATGATAGCGTCGGAGTATGTGTTTGGATCGCTGGTGAGATCGAGGTTCCTTAGCCTGTGCGATTTCTCCATTGTTGTCACAATAGAGCTCTATCGGGTCGGCAATGCTTGGAACCACTCCAAGTTCAGTGATGAACTTCTTGATCCAAATTGCCTCTTTCACAGCATCAGAGGCGGCAATGTACTCAGATTCTATTGTAGAGTCAGCTACTGTCTCTTGCTTTGAACTCTTCCAGCTCACAGCACCACCACCAATACAAAACACATAACCAGATTGCGATCTAAAATCATCCTTATCGGATTGGAAGCTTGCATCGGTGTAACCCCTTACAACGAGCTCATCTTCACCTCCAAAGACCAAGAATGCATCCTTAGTCCTTCGTAAGTACTTAAGGATGTTCTTAATAGCTGTTCAGTGACTCTCACCGGGGTTCGATTGGTACCTACTCATCATGCTCAAGGCATATGAGACATCGGGACGAGTACATATCATGGCATACATGATAGATCCAATTACTGAGGTATATGGAATCTTACTCATGCGCTCTCTCTCCTCGGGTGTACTCGGACCTTGAGATCTAGAAAGAGTTATACCATGTGACATGGGCAAGAATCCATTCCTGGAATCTTGCATGCTAAACCTCTTTAGCACCTTGTCAATGTATGTACTTTGACTTAGGCCAAGAAGCTTTGTAGGTCTATCTTTATAGATCTTGAAGCCTAACAAATAGGCTGCTTCACCCAAGTCCTTCATAGAGAAACATTTCCCTAGCCAAGTCTTCACAGACTGTAGCTCAGGAATGTCATTCCCGATGAGTAGTATGTCATCTACATACAACACCAAGAAGACAATAGCGCTCCCACTAACCTTCTTGTAGACACAAGGTTCATCTTCATTTTTGATAAAACCAAACTCTTTGATTGCTTCATCAAAACAAAGATTCCAACTTCGAGAAGCTTGCTTCAGTCCATAAATGGACCTTTGCAACTTGCACACTTTATTGGCATTCTCAGGAGTGACAAAACCCTCAGGTTGTGTCATGTACACATCCTCAAGTAGCTTTCCATTTAGGAATGCAGTTTTGACATCCATTTGCCATATCTCATAATCATAGTGTGCAGCAATAGCAAACAAAATTCGAATGGATTTAAGCATAGCAACTGGTGAAAAAGTTTCATCATAGTCAATACCATGAATTTGCTTGAAACCTTTTGCAACCAATCGTCCCTTAAAGGTAATCACATTACCATCCATGTCAGTTTTCTTCTTGAAAACCCATTTGCACCCTATGGGTTTTACCCCTTCAGGTGGGTCAACCAAAGTCCATACTTGGTTTTCATACATGGATTCCATCTCGGATTTCATGGCCACTAGCCACTTCTCAGAGTCAGGCCCCGACATAGCTTGTTGGTAGGTTGTGGGCTCATCCTGATCCATGAGCATCACATCACCAGTGTGAGTCACGAGAAATCCATATCTCTCAGGCTCACGCCGAATCCTACCAGACCTACGTGGGCTCTGTGCTACAGGAACAGACTCTTGAACCACAACATCTTGTGGTGTTTGTTCAGGTTCCATTTCAGGTTCGATGTCTCCTTGTTGTTCTTGAATTTCTTCAAGTTCTACTTTCCTCCCACTAGTTCCTTTAGAAATAAACTCTTTCTCTAAAGACACCAGTTCGAGCAACAAACACTTTTTGCTCAGAAGGATTGTAGAAATAGTAACCCTTTGTTTCTTTGGGATACCCAACAAAAAGGAATTTTTGAGATTTGGGCCCTAGTTTGTCAGAGGATTGACGTTTCACATAAGCGTCACAGCCCCAAATCTTCATAAAAGACAAATTGGGACGCCTCCCACTCCATATCTCATATGGTGTCTTTTGAACCGATTTAGATGGAACTCGGTTTAGTGTAAAAGCGGCTGTCTCTAGAGCATGTCCCCAAAAGGAGTTTGGAAGGTCAGCTTGACTCATCATAGAGCGAACCATGTCTAACAGAGTTCGATTTCTCCTTTCAGATACACCATTCCATTGAGGTGTACCTGGTGGAGTGAGTTGTGATACTATACCACACTCCTTTAGATAGTCAAGGAATTCTCGATCCAAGTACTCTCCACCTCGATCTGATCAAAGCACTTTGATACTCTTCTCGAGTTGATTCTCTACTTCATTCTTGAATTCTTTGAACTTTTCAAAGGATTCTGACTTGTGTCTCATAAGATACACATAGCCATATCTGCTGAAGTCATCAGTGAAAGTAATGAAGTATTGAAAACCTCCTCTAGCTTGTGTAGACATAGGGCCACATACATCACTATGTATGAGTCCTAGTAAGTCATTAGCCCTTTCACTTTGCCTTGTGAATGGGGCTTTGGTCATCTTGCCCAACAAACATGACTCACATGTCTCATATGATTCAAAATCAAATGAGTCCAAGAGTCCATCCTTATGGAGCTTGGATATGCGGGTCTCATTTATATGGCCCAAGCGACAGTGCCAGAGATAGGTCGGGTTTGAATCATTTAATCTGACCTTCTTGGTATTCACATTATAGATTGGATCTTCGAGGTCTAGAACATACAACCCATTTCTAAGTTGAGCACTACCATAAAAGATTTCATTCAAATAAATAGAACAACATTTGTCCTTTATTATAAATGAAAAACCTTTCTTGTCCAAACAAGAAACAGAAATCAAATTTCTACTAATAGTAGGCACAAAGTAGCAGTTGTCTAATTCTAAAACAAATCCACTAGGTAAAGTGATTACATAAGTCCCTACGGCTAAGGCAGCAAACTTTGCTCAATTTCCAACACGTAGGTCCACTTCACCTCGGGCCAATCTTCTACTTCTACTTAGATCCTGCACATTTGTACAAATGTGAAATCCACATCCAGTATCCAATAGCCAAGATGAGGAAGTAGAAAAGTTAGCCTTTATAACAAAAATACCTGAAGTGGAAGTCTTACTTCCTTTTTCCTTAGCAAGTTCTTCAAGATAGAGCTTGCAGTTGCGCTTCCAGTGTCCAAGTTGCTTACCATGGAAGCACTCTCCTTCCTTTTCCACACCACCCTTTGGTTTCAATGCAATTAAAGAAGAATTAGCATTGGACTTTCCATTAGCTTTGTCCTTCTTCTTGTTGGCTTTTCCCTTTCCCTTGCCCTTTTGAACCATCAAAATGGGCTTAGCCTTCTTAAAGTTTTGCTCAGTAGTTCTCAACATGTTGAGCAATTCAGGAAGGGACTTGTTAAGGTCATTCATGTTATAGTTCATGACGAACTGACTGTAGCTTTCAGGCAACGATTGCAAGACTACATCGATAGCCAACTCTTTCTGAAGAGCAAATCCCAAATTCTCAAGATTCTCAATGTACCCAATCATCTTGAGCACATGAGGACCCACGGGACTTCCCTCAGACATTTTGCACTGAAACAATGCCTTAGAGGTCTCAAACCTCTCATGCCTAGCTTGCTCTTGGAAAAGCATTTTGAGATGTTCGATCATATCGAACGCCCCCATGTTCTCATGTTGCTTCTGAAGCTCAGATTCCATGGTAATAAGCATGAGGCATGCAACATCCAAAGCATCATCAGAATGCCTCTTGTGAGCATCCCTTTCAGCTCTTGGAGCAGTGGCAGCAGGCTCATTCGGAATGGGCTGCTCTAGGACATAAGCCTTTCTCTCTTGCTTGAGGACTATCCTCAAGTTTCGGTACCATTTGAGAAAGTTGGTCCCATTCAGTTTTTCCTTCTCAAGGATCGATCGCAATGAAAGTGTCGATGTGTTTTGTGCCATGGTTATCTACAACAGTAAATATGCAGTGTAAGAGTCATGTATTTTAATTCATTTAATAAGGACTTTTATTAAACGATACTCCCACTATTTTCCTCAAAATAATAACCCTCGATATTATTTCGGAACACCTCGGCGCTAAGGTATTCTAGTGGGCCAAGATCCATATTTGACCACAACCTGAGTCAGCTTTGGCTTTTCTCTCAAGTTACAGCTATTTAGGTAGGCAACTCCTTGCCAATTGCATCTCATGCAACTCTTGGATAGTTGGGTGAACAACACTTGTCCAAGCTCATCTCATGAACTTAAGCCCAACTCTATGCCTCTAAGTCCCTAATCCTATTAGGATGACTTAGTTAAGTCGGACCCAAAGTTAGCAATTTGGATATCACTATTATCCCATCGTGCCTTACCAAGATGAACATAGGTGCTTTGCTTTGGCAAACCCACCTAATGTTGATCAAAGTCTTGACGAGTGCCAACATTTGGAAGGCATCACATTTAATGACTTAATATTTGTTTGAGGGATTTTTCTTTTGATCTCACCAATTTGTTATCTCCGATTGTCTTATACATGCATCACATACAAATATAAAACATGCATCTCATGCTTACAAGAAAGTAAACGTGACATGGTTATAGCCCAAACTATGCGATATTCTCAAGCCAATGAGAATATCATAAAAGCCTAAGAAAAGAAAAGAGTCTTCACAAGCTCCTTCTCTTCCTTTCTTGGTTGCCCTTTTGTTGTCACCTCCTTGGACATACCACCTTGGATGATCCTTGGACATACCACCTTGGATGATCCCATAATGTACCATTACATCAATAATAGAAACCTCGAGTTACATTCGAGGGGAGTAAGGTGAGAAGAGAATGTACAATGAGAGTGATAAGAAAAGGCACGACTCGCAGGCCGTATTTACAAGTACAACCAATCAAGGGCTATAACCATGCACCATGCTTCAAACACCAATCAGCATATCATGTCAAATCTCATTCAACAAATGCATGCCAATTTTCGCGCGTTGATGAACCAGTTTTATTGATGTGGTGCTTTCAATACGGTGGTTCCGCTGGACGGTCAGCGGGCGGTGGTTCCGTTGATCGGTCAGCTGACAAGGTCAAGGGGGGCCGCCCTTGCGGGGGGTTGCGAGGGGGGCAGCGCCCCCCCGGCGCAAAAAATTGTCTTACAATTGCTTTACTCGAGATCTTCTATTTCGAGCAAGTAGGCACCCGAGACTCCTCCATTCGAGCCACCAAAAATACCTTACTTTCGGTGCCCGAACAGGCCGAATCCGAACCAAGCTAAGGGTTTTTGCAACTATTGCAAGAATCCTAATCCATATAGGTATCTCATACCAATCAATTTCGGGTTAATCTCATTAACCAATTAGTGTCGTTTCTTCATATATGTCATATGTTCATTACGAGTTCCGGTTTCATGCATCATGAATCAATCTAATTAATCATGGCCGAAAAGCAACTGAACACATAACATCATGCAATTCAACATTCAATCCCGATTTAGGGTTTCACCAGTAGCTCTGATACCACTGTTGGGTTTCGGGAGCCAAACAGCGCAGCGGAATTTAACCGAAACCCTCCAGGATCCAAGTGAAACGGGGTAAACCGGGTGTTCAAAAATTTTCATACCTAATTTTCGGTTGAGATCTCTCACTCAACTGTAGAGTCGAATCACAAAACCTGAACAGTTGACGTGTTCAAGCTCTCTATGGTATCCACACAAGCCTCTCGGGATCACCACGCTTCCACCACGTCCCGGCAGATGCGTTTCTCTTGCGCTCACAGTGCTAGCTTGCGTCCTCCAAGGAATTGCAAGAGAAGAGTGCGGCTGTCCTTTTTGGGAGGCTAGGGCAAGGAGACCTACGAATTTCTCACTAAAAGTTGTATTTATAGTGAAACTCAACTTTCAGGCCTAATGGGTTTTAAATCCCTAATCCAATTAGGCTTTAATTTCATGCTTAATAATGGCTCAACTCTTGGGCCCATTATTAATACGAAATTAAAGTGAAACCACAACCCAAATAACTAGCTCATGCACTCTAATGATCCAAATAGCTATATGTGTGCGACCCAATAGGCTATTACCACGTTGGCAATGATCATAAATCATATTTATGATCATAAGCAATGAGCGGTGTCTAGCAAGAAATCATTGCTACCCAAGTGACAAGATTGTCGGTGATTCGACTAAACCTTTATGATCATCACCGATATATGCCATTATCCCTTTATCCAATATATCAAGACTAAGCACGAGACATGGAATGTATCACTCTCGTATAGCTCAATCTTTGGTTTCTTGATTACTGAGTAGATCAACTTAAACTGATGACATTGATATCGTATATCAACTCATCCGAGCATGACCATGCATTTTCTAAGTCTCACTCTATCAAGGGGCCCGAAGATATCACTCCCATTATATAGGAGGGACAAATCTCATCTTGATCATACAAATCCCTCCGCATGATATGTGACATATCCAATGACCTCCTTCAAGTTCACTCAGTTACGAGCAACAAAGGAAAGTATCAAAGTATGTGACTCACATGTAGGGAACCTTGATGACCTTAGGTCAAAGGACTATATATACCATGATCACTATGAGAATCACTTATAACACTTATATAACGATCCATGTAGTGTTCTCATGGTGGGTTGGTCTAGTACACAAGTTCTCCAACTTGTACCCATATGTAGACTACATATTTTATATTAGTCTCCACATATGTTAGTCGTTATGTATTATTGCAACCCGCTCCACAATAATACTAGACTAGGGACGTTTGAGAATATCATTATTCTAGGGTTACAATTATCTTTATTGTGTTACGCGGAAATAGAACAACAAACATAATTGCTGGATTAATGCCTTAATAAACTATCATGACTAAAGGTGCAAAAAATACAATCATCTCATGATTGGCTTTTGGGCACAACACTAATAGTGCTGCTAGACACCGCTTATTGCTTATAATCATAAATGTGATTTATGATCATTGCTAACATGGTAAGAGCCTATTGGGTCACACACATAAAGTCTTTTTGGATTATTTGAGTGCATGGGCAAATTTATTTAGGTTATGGTTTTATAATTTCGTATTAATAATTGGCCCAAAAGTTGACCCATTATTAAACCAGAAATTAAACCTAATTGGATTAGGACTTTGAAACCCATTAGGCTTAGAAGTTGAGTTTTACTATACATACATCATATAGTGAAAAATTTGCATCTTTTGCCCTAGCCTTCCAAAAGTTCCAGCAGTACTCTTCTCTTGCCATTTCTTATAGGACGCAAGCTAGGACTACGAATGCAAGAGGAACGCATTTACCGGGGCGTGGTGGAAGCGTGTTGATCCCGAGAGGGTCGTATGGCTATCGTAGAGAGCTTGAACACGTCAACTGTTCAGGTTTTGTGATTCAACCCAGCAGTTGGGTGAAAGATCTCAACTGAATTAGGTATGAAAATTTTGAAAACCTTGTTTACCGCGTTTCATTGGGATTATGGAGGGTTTCGGTTATATTCCGCTGTGCTTGTTTGGCTCCCGAAACCCTATAAAATTGTGGGGTTTTGTAGTTCAATTTGAGGGGCCTGAGTTGAAACCATTGGTACACGGTTAGGGGCCAGTTTTAAACTTCTTTACCCAGAATTTATACCATTGGTATATATTTATGTGCTACTTTTTGAACCATATTCCCCAAAAAATAAACCGCTAAATTAGTGGTTAACTTTTTAGAGCTAGAATATTAATCTCTTTTCTATGGTGCACTTTCTGGACCCTTGTGGTTTAATTTGAGCCACTTTATATAACTGCTACATTTGTGGTGAGCTTTTTAGGGGGCATAATATGAACCGCATTTTTTTGTGATACAAATTGTGGGGGTTTTGTGGTTCAATTTTAGGGGTCTGACTCGAAACTGCTGGTACACAATTAGGGGCCATTTTTTGAACCACTTTACTCAGAATTTATATCGGTGGTATGTATTTAGGGGACACTTTGCAAATTACATTCTCTAGAAAATTACCCGCTAAATTAGTGGTTGACTTATTTATTCTTGTATATCTACTTTTTTCATGTAAAATCATCTTAATATTTTTTGAAGCTCAATTAACTACGAAACAAATATGAAAAATCTTAAAATTAATAAAATTTAGTTATCAGATATTTCAATTTTGGATGTTAGGAGTTGTTGTAAAACATTACAAATGAAGTCGGGGTAAAGTATTAGTTTTTAAAGATAGGGGTAAAGTGTTACATTAGACCATAGGGGGGATGTTGTCATTAACCCTTAAAGGATGTGAAAAGGCAATAAACACCTATAAAAGGCGATAATAAATTTTTAAAAAATGATAAAAATTTAAAAAAAGCATAAAAAATGATAAAAATTTAGGAAAAGATGCTAAAATTTATGAAAAGGTGAATTTTTTTTAAAAGGTTATAATATTATTTAAAACATGATAACATTTTAAAAACCGATAAAATTTAAAAATCTATTAAATTTAGTAAAAGGTGATAAAAATTATGAAAAGGCAATAAAAATGTTTAAAAAGGTGACAATATTATTTAAAACACGTTAAAATTTTAAAAATGTATAAAATTAAAAAAGCGATAAAATTTAGGAAAAGACGATGAAATTTTTAAAAAGTTGATAATATTATTTTAAAGGATATAGTGGTTTAATAAAAGCGATAAAAACAAAAAAAAAGTGATTTACAATACAAAAATGCAATAAATAGAAAAAAAGTGATAAAGTCTAAAAAAAGTGATTACACAAAATGAAAAACTGAGTATATCAGTATTTTTTAAAGATTGATTAGCTACGAAAAAAATATGAAAAATCTTGAAAGTACTAAAATGTAGTTATCAGATGGTTTAATTTAGGGTCTCAGAAGTTGTTCTTCATCACTATAAAGGAAGTAGCGGTAAATTATTGCTTTTTAAAAATAATGGGCAAAATGTGGGTTACATTAGACAACAGGGGGTTATTGTAATTTACCCTTAAAAAAGGATTTAATAAAAAAATGCGATAACAAGCTTGAAAAGGTGATAAAATTATGAAAAAGTCGATAAAAGTTTTAAAAATGTGATAGAATTATTTAAAAAGTTTCACAAATTTTAAAAACGCAATAACATTTTTAAAAAGGCGGTAACATTTTAATAAAGCAATACAATTTTTAAAAACGTGATAAAATTTTTAAAAAAGTGATAAAATTTTTAAAAAGATGATATAATTATTTAAAAAAAGTGATAAAAATGATATAATTTTTAAAATGGTAAGAAGATTTTAAAAAAAGTGCTATTAGCGTAAAATTGATTATTAAAGAAAAAAGAGATATGAAATAAAAAAATTATTAATTTAATAAAAAAAAATATTTTTTTGTTATCAACCTTTTTCTATCCATTGTCGCACATTGACATCCAGCGTTGTATATACCATCTCATCGCTTTTCTTATAAATTAATCATTTTTTCTATATCTATATTGCTTGTTCATCTTGTTTATCGCCTTTATAAGTAATATAATGCAAACTCATCATCGTCTTTCTATTACTAGTAAAATCCAATGCCTCATCCACAAGAAAAGCAGCTTAGTAAAAAACAAAAGCAATTTATTTAAAACAAATGCATTTTAGTAAAAAATAAAGGAGATTTAGTCCAAACAAATGTGTTTCAGTTAGAAAAAGGCTATTACTTGTATTTAAAAGCATTTTCATGTGTAACTCTTTTACTATGCTCTTGGCAAACCTTAAAAAAAATTTACAAATAAATTAATCATTACTACTAAGCTAATCTTTCACAAACACATTGGCTATTTATGATTCATATCTTCTCCCATTTACACTCACATTCTTCTCTCACAGTGATACATTAATCTTCTTTAGAGTTACAACTATGGAAGAAGATTAATAAACTCTATAGCTTTTAAACTTCTATTTCCAGACTTCCTCCTATCCACCTATCTACCTTCATTGGATGTATTAACTCACTCTTACCAATAAACACAACTACTATTCCTACATTAATTCACTTCTCTATATTAAATCAAATTTCTTCCATTAAATTTCATTCCTTTTTTTCATTCCACCCATCATCTTTTTGTTTTGTTAATACATACTGCTATTTCTCTCAAATTATTTAATACTATTTTTTTTTTTACTTTTATCTCACATTAAATCAAATTCATCACATTAACTCTCTTTCTCTCAAACTATTTAATACCATTTTTCTTACTTCTATCTAAATTTTTTACCACTAACGCGTTAACAATTATATTTACTAAATTTTTTAAATATAATATTACATATTTTTTATATTTTTATACTTTATTCCCTTTATAAACTAAACTTATTTACATTTAGAACTAACACAACCAGTTAACCAGTAAAAGTCGTTTATACGTTACTTTTTTATTTTTTTGTTATTTTCTACTTTAGCCGGTACGACAACTTGCCACAACGTCAATGCAGAATCTTCTATATTTGGCCAAAACGAGTTGGCTATCAGTTTCGACTATAAACTGGGTGGCTTTTAAGAGTTTTTAGCAAACCTGCCACCGCCCATAGGTGACAAAAATGGCGTTGTCGGAGAAGCCTCACTTAGTTCTACTATCGAGCCCGGGTTTGGGATATCTAATACCCATAATCTAGTTCAGTAAGCTTTTCCCTCTCTCCACGGTTTCTGCGTCACAATCTTCACAGTTGCCTCTCCTACTTCAGCTACCCAATCTCGGATGATCGGATCCACCTAAGGCTGTGACCTCGTCTAGCTAATGCAAACCGATGTCTCCGCCCTCATCCCACTGGAGCCCATTTTATCACAAGGCTCTTGGTCTTTATGTAGGAAATACATCACACCCTTCACGCTGCCATTACCCGTTTAGAATTCTCGCCCTTTTTTCTTGTCGTCGATATGTTCGGAACCAAAGCTTTGTTGATTGGGGAGGAGCTAAACATCCCGAAATTCATGTTCTTTCCTTCCGACAAGCGTATTGTTTGGCGGTCTTTTTATATTCTCCTACCCTTGATGAGACGATGGATGGCAAGTTCGTTAACCAGAAAGACCCGTTTATCATCTCGGGTTGCGGGCTATTCTGACTAGGATGAATGCAAAGTGGAGGATGAATGAGACGTTATTGACAAAGGAAATGAGGATCATTGTCTAGACAACGATGTTGCCGGAAAAGGGGTTGGTGAGGAGGGATGAGATCGCAAAGCTGGTCCGGAGGATTATGGCGGAGGATGAAGGGCAGAAGATGAGGTGAAGAGTTAAAGAGATTAAAAGAAGCATAGAGAAAGCATGGGAAGAAGCTGGTTCTTCATATGAAGCCTTACCTCGTTTAGGATGTACATGCATGACCAGGTAGGGCGGCAAAAAGTACCAAGGCAACACAAGCCAAGCTCTCCGGTGTTCACTTTTAAGCTAAAAGTGTTGCTCTATAGTGCCCAATATTGGGTTGGTAATCTTTGGACTTGGTATTTGAGTGTTTGTTTCTAGTTTCAGCATGCCCATTTTTCAAGTGATGCGAATAAGATGGTATATGTGTTTAAATTTTACATATAACTAAGTGTAAATAGCATCTATCATCCCTGAATTAAGACCCATGTTATGGATTTATCTTAAAACAATAAAATGTTACACAGTTGGTATTCTAACTATGAAAATGTTACACTATTCATTATGCTGTTAACTACAACCATTAAAATGGACGGGAAAAAAAAAGTGAAAAACTAGTTTTAATTCTTGAAAACTTTCCATTTCCTTTATAAACCTCAAAACTTTTAATTGAGGGATGATGGGTACTATTTACCCATAAAAAAATGTATGTACAAATCTAGAGAACCAAGAAGACAATAGACCCAACGGCCAATAGGAACCTAAGACCCAACTTAGAACTCACCTGGTGGACCATGCTGCTATCCCTTTCTTGGGACGTGATCATTGTTGACCCATTGTCATTCGGGTTACTTCTGTATGGTACTTGGATCCCTTGAATGTGATCTTGGGTGAGAAGTGGCCCAAATCCAACAAATGCCCAATCATGTGAACAGTTATCGATTCCAAGTCCATCGCAGGATTCAATGATGACATGCTAATATTGCCACTCACCACCCAGTCTAGTTTGGCGTCCAAGGGAACTGCCCATTTAGAGGCGAGAACGCATAAGGCCTGTTCAGGGGGGCGTCTATTGTTCATTTGCTGGCAATTGATGGGAAGTAGATTATGACTTCAACTTGAAGGCTTCAAATCAACGGTGGATGACATGAGAACCGGATGGGTGAAGCAATGGATGGCAGCAATGGCAAAGCCACCAACCGTAATGGTGAAATCCTTCTTAATTGCTAGAATCCCTCACTAGCCCTGGCCTAAGCCAACTCCATTTTGCTTAATTTTGCATTAGTTCTCAAATAATTGAATCATGCATCTTTTCTCGAATTGTGCGTCAATGGAGTAGTGTTTTGTCATTGAGGGTTAGGGTTGTCAGAGGAGGCCCACGATGGAGTAGTAGAGGAAGGAGATGGTCATGGAAGAGGAGTGAGAAGTGGAAAGATGGTTAGGAGAAGGTGGTTTGATTGTGAGATGTAAAAATTTTGAGGTTTCTAAGGGAAATGGTAAGCTTTCAGGGGTTAAAACTAGTTTTAAATGGTTGCAGTTAACAATAAGACGAATGATGTAACTTTTTCATGGTTAGAGGACAAATGGTACAACATTTTGTAGTTCTGGGAAGAATATGCAACATGGATCTTAGTTTAGGGACAACAGATGCTATTTATCCAATAACTAAGAGACAATTATGTTACTTTTAAATATATTTAAGTTAAGAATCATGTAATAATTTTGTAGTTTCCTACATTCTTTTAATCCAGATTAGTTAACATTTTTTTGTGCTAATGTTTAAGGTGAAATGATTCACAATATATGATAGTTGAATGTCCATTTCTCGTAAGGGAGTGTTTTGTATGGTTGGAGTATATATGTATTCTAGGTTTGTTTGGTGTATGTGTGTGATTATAGTATCAAGTGTTAGATTGTGATGGTTAAATGTCTAGCATGATAAGTTGAATGTCAAAATCTGATAAGAAAGTGTTTTGTTTATCTGTAGATGAACTTGAATACATTTTATATATAGACAACATGTAATACAATTGGACATTTTATATAGAATGAGAGATCTCATGTGTAGAAATTGAAATTGGACAACTGATTTTAATATTCGGTATAAAGGTATCTAACTTTATTTTTTTTTTCTATTTTTGTCAAGGTTAATAACATAGATCATGCCTAAACTATCACCTATGTTGCACATTCATCCTCAAACTATAACATATTGAACCATCATCGTCAAACTATATATACCATTGCAATATTTGAACTTTGTGATGAAATTGAACAATTAAACTAAATTAAAAGTCTAAAAAAGTAATTAAACCAAAAATAAAAAATTGAAATTTTTTAATAACTGTCTCTCAGTAAATTTAATTTGTTAAATAATTTTTTAACAGTTAATAAATAATTTGATTTACCAATTTTTTTTCTCTCTGTGAATGTAAGATGATCTTTACTCTGCGAGGAAATTTGGTAATTTATATCAATTTTAATTTTATATTCATGGTCATATTTTTTCCTAGAACTTTAACTTGGTTTAAATGTTCAATTTAGTTTCAAAGGATGAATATTGCAACATTATTAATAGTTCCATGATGATGGTGCAACATCTTATTATTTGAGGATGAGCATGCAACGTAGGTGATAGTTTATGGATAATTGATGTCATTTACCCATTTTTATGGTGCCCGAGTGTTTGCAGTGGTTGGATCTCTAATATAATTGGTTGAGTGTTTAAATTCGATAAGAGAGTGTCTTGTCTACTTGTTTAAGTGTTTTACATGTGTGTGGTGTTCAAGTGTAACATTATTTCATCCAAGTGTCTAATTATCATGGTTGAATATCGAATATGTTAAGTTAAGTGTCTAAATTTAGTAAGGGAGTGCACAATCTACATAATTATGGTGTCCAATTGTTCAATTGTGGTGGTTGAATGTCTAGGATGATAGGTTGAATGCCTATTATGATATGTTAAGTGTCTATATTTGATGAAGTAATATTCATAACTAGATCTAATACTTACCCAATTTTGTGGACAATTTTTTTAAAAAACTAAAACAATATTACTGTCTACAATTGATATGGAAATGCCTAGAATTGGTATTAAATTGTCAGTTGTCAAATTTAAATCAATAACACACTCTCCATCCTAGAAAATTATAAGTGAAAATATTCAAATGAAACATATTGCAAAAAAATTATACAAGTGTGTTATGCTTTTATGCAAACTAGTTTTGCATTTTGGTGTCTGCGTTTTCTTTGTATTTGCCTATATGAAAATTGTCTAACGTTAAAGATAAAAATGGTAATTGATTTAGATTCCTTGAAAATATGAAAATAAAATCAACATAAAATATCCTTAAAAATGGCATGATTATTTCCTAATTAAATATAAAATTAAAGAAATGAAAAAAATTGATTTGAAAAAAAAAACTAATAAAGCTATGTGTTTTGTCTCTGGCAGACATTTGCTAGGTCGACATCAGAACTGCCGAGCTCCCTTCATGCTTGTTTCATGAGTTGGAGAACTTGGCAAGACACCACAAAGTATATGTATATGTTTCTTTTTTCATTTTCCACTATTTGTATTTTTTATATGTGTCTTTTTTCACTAAATATAAATATATATTGGTACTGGGTAAAGGTGGGTGAGCTAAAAGACACCTTGGATATGGGCCAGACTTGTGATTAAAGGTGATATGCACATATTTATACATTCTTTCTATGCACTTTTCCTTGGTAATTATTTGTCTTTTGATCTGTTTTTGTTGAAATTTAGTGCTTAATTGGTTCATTTTTTATTTTCAGGTCATATTTTAGTTTTATTTACATTAGGAAGAATTTTGTGCAAGTTTTGGAGCTGAATTGCAAGTTTTGAAATATAGTTTCAAATACGCCCATGTTAGTGTCCAACATGCCCATGTTCACCTGCTCCATGCTTGTGTCCACCTATATGCCCTTGATCATAACCATTCCATTAAAATGTTCATGAATTTTTCATTCCAGGGGAGAGACATGGCCTTAAACACAACTGTGTTACAAACTGTGTTCAACTGCTTTTAGGGTTTTATCGAGTTAATTTGGCATAACAAAAAAAAGGAGAAAGAGGAGAGGTGAAAATACATAGAGAAAGAGTTGAATTTTTATAAAAGAAGGCTACTTGAGGGAGTTTCGATGATCAACACCGATTAATGCACATTAAATCAAGGACTCTTTGAAAGAAAAACAATTCAAAGATGGAGATTTCTTTTCCTAGTTTTTCTTTGTTTCTATTGCGTTTATTTTTTGGCATGATGAACCAAATTCTCTGCTCATACTTAGAGTATATGAATCCCAGGATAATGTTATGATTGTGACTGCTTTTGATTTAATAATTATGTTTTCTTGTGATCTATCTATTATGCTTGATTGCATTGATTAATATTAATTAGCCTATTAATTTAATGTGGGATGATGAATGTATGCAGGTAATATCTAGTATGTTTGTTGTGGAGCACCGTTGAGTAGAAGGTATATTGTTATAACTGGGAATAATAGGTGCAGCATAATACTTCTGGACTAGGGTGAAACCCAGTAGTTAGGTTGGAAGACTAATAATGCATTCTTAGGAAGCACGGTAGGACTAGCCACCCTATCAATGATTTAAGAATAGGGGTTAGTGAAGAGGAATTATTAGAAGCTAATTTAATTTAGGTAGTACACCACAATCCAAGCAAATCATATATTCCGTTTGACCCATAATGAATGAAATGTTTTGCCAGACATGAAGAATAAGGTATTTGTGTAGTAAGAGTTTAAATAATGATTAAAAAAAAATTCTTTTTTGGGTTTTGTGCAGTAAGAGTTTAAATGAAGATTAAAAAAAGATTTTTTATTGGGTTTTGTGTAATGGTAGTTTAAATGAGGGTAGTAAAGTAAATTAGAAGTTGAAAACTTTCTAAAATGGGAAATTTTTCATTCTTTTTTAGATATAGAAAAAGCAATACGTCTAATTCTTTTTGGGATGGAGGGGTACTTATTAAACCAAAGTAAGAATAATACAATAGATTTCCAAGGGGATCTGAATCCAAGTATGACGTATCTTGATTGTTGTTTGTTTAATTGTTTCTTGCTGCCAATAATTAGTTTCTTATTTATTTTAATGCATTAGTTAGTTTAGTTAATTAATGAAACACCCTTGTTGGTTAGATAATATAGAGAAATATTGACTATGGTAAATAACTTCATTCCTTGGGAAAAATGATCTTGGTACTTGCCACTACTATACTTTAATGATAGATGTGCTTAGTTGTGAGTTCACATATTCATAAGTATAGAGAGATTTAACACATCCACATTATTCATTAGTATAGTTGAAAAAGTTATGAACTAAAACACACCAAAAGGCAATATTAGGGGTCCCAGACTTGTATGTCTAATGAAAATTCTCTAATACTTAGGTTAGTAATTGCTTGAGAAGAGTATAAGGGGTTATGTGAAAAAATTAAAACATATTAGAGGGTTTTCTATATGGAGCCTCTTATAGGCTTAATGACACCTTTCACAAAGAGAGAAATTCCAAGTTTCCTAACTAGAATCCTATCATTAGGGAAGCTAGTTCCATCTTGAACTTAAATCATTAATGTAGGTAGTTAAAACGGGTTTGATGAATGAGAATGCTTCCAATTGGTTGAACCTATGACAATGTCTCCAATGGGCTATTAACGTTATGGGTTTAAACCTAGTATGGCATCAATATGCCCCCATCCTTTTCGCAAAATAGAGGAAAATAGGTGCTGTGTAATTCAAAACCCCAAAATAGTATGCTCCTGGTTTAATGCATGGGACACATGGCTATTTTTGAACAGTTAGAAGACTCATTTTCATGGAAAAGGCTTTACCAACTTGGTCTGGTCACTGCTTAAACATTTTCCATTTTGCTTTCATCGTTTCCTAAGGTTATAAAAGAAAGATTTGTTTAAGCCATTCACCATTGCCATTGTGCCTACTTAAACCCTATTTCTAAGAGTTTTTGTCATGAATCTACATCATAAAAGGTATGGGTACCCTTTCCCTTTTAATTCTTTTTTGTTTCCTATTTCATCATACTAAGAATAGGTTGCTGGCCCCACAATGGGTTACCATCCTTTTCTAATCTCTTGCTTTACTTAGTGTGCCTTTAGATGTAAAGCACCAATAGGAAAGTGATGGTCCAAATCAAGGTATTTGATGCCTTAAAATTTAGCAAGATTCAACACCTGGGAGCATCCTGAACCCTTAAAGCTTTACTAATCTCATCAAAGAAATCCCCATTTCTTACACTCTGAAAATGACTTACCTAGGGCAGCAATGAAGAGTAAACAACCCTAAGAAAGACTTGTTGATGTTGTGTGCTAATTAGGCCAAGGTGATGTTCAAGTTTTTCTTTAACCTCTAGTGTCCCAGTTTGGAAACCACTATGGTATTACCCCTTCTCAATTGGCCCCCAACTCATTTATTCACATAAACAACTTCTTCTATGCATGTCACATGGAAAAAGCAACATTTTATCTAGAATCCCTTATCTTCTTTTACTCGCTCACCTTAACCAAGGTCAATTCATGTTCCTTCAACCTAAGACCTAACTTTTTTAGGCATAACTTATCCCTTGCATCTACTGCCATTCCTAAAATTTGAAAGAAGTGGAAGGAGAATTTTTTCTTTGTGCCATCTAACCTTACTTGGGGCTTCCCTTATGAATTCATATATAACATAGTCAATACATGTTATCCCTCATTCTAGGCAGACCTTTGGGTCAGGTTGTTTAATAAGGTTTAGTTCTTAATTGAACATCTTTTAATTAGTTTCCTTTGTTAAAAATATTTGTGGTGGTGTTTGTTTGGGGAAAACAAGAATATGTGCCTATTAGGTTGTTTAGGCAAGTTTAGGTTAAGGACTAAGTTGAAGCAATTGAGAAAGTTTCTATCTAGAACTTCCTAGTTTTAGTAGTGTTTCTAGAAGTTTTCAAGGCAAAGTGGAAACATGTAGAAAATCAACTATCAATCTTGGCATTTGGACCACTTTGATGGACACTTGTCTTCAATTAGTTTTTCATATGGTTGACATGATTGAGTTTGTATCCTAGCTCTATTAGCTAATAAACTAAGTAGGAACAAGATAATCTAGAGATTAAAGTGAGTTCTTGAAAGAATTGAACCTAAATTGGAGATTTGGTCATGGCATTATGATGGTTTGGCTTAGTTTCATAGTAAAGGCACTGTAAGAGGCTTCTTTTGCTTTGAACTCCATGGTTTCGGGTTTGTATGGGTAAGGATTAGTTTTTGGTTGAATTTAAGCATATTCTAGTTAGTGAAGTTGGTCTCTAAGGGTTTCTGGAATGGTGAGCACATGGAGGTACACCTGCAAAGCAAGCACATAGAGGGGAACAAATGGAGAAAGGTGCCCTGGGTGTTTTCCTGGGGGAGAGAGGATTTTTGAATACTCAAGTAAGTGCCCTTAGGGGATATTTTGTGAGTTATGTGCATGGATGACACATCTATAGATATTCGAGCCTTCATTGGTTGGAAGTTGATGATAAAAACAAAGAGTTAAACTTAAAGACCTTGGAACAAGGTTGAGTTGGTAAATGGATGCTCTTAGGTGCTAGGTGAATCTAGGTCAAGGGGGTTGATTGTGAACTAATAAAATTAAAGCAAGTTTTAAGGTTTGAGTAAGAAAACTCAAAGGTTTTACCCTAAGAACTTGCATGCATTGGCAGAAACCTAAGTTACCAAACTCTTTCATGCAAAATGAATTGAGGGCCAAAGTCGGTATTAAACGCCACTCATGAACCAACCTTTTTTTTTTTTTGTGAAGACATGAAGAAAAACATGCATAACTAGATCAAAACTTTTCTAAGCTTTTAATTTGAAAAATCTAAGCTTTAGAAGGAAAGAAAAATACCAAGGAAGAAGAAGGTGGTGAATTGGCTTTCGGACCTTGAAGAAGTGAGGAAACTATGGTCAAAATAAAGCTAGCTTGGCTTTTAAAGCCTTACTTTTAGGAATCAAGCTCGATTTTAAGTCTGAATTTCACTATTAGTAAGGGAACTTATAGACCAGCCTTTTTGTAATTGTAAGCTAAAAATTTTAGCTAAGGTTTGCCCAACCACTTGCTTGAGGTAGAGGCAAGAGGAGCATGAGATGGTTAAGACTAGATGATCATGGCTTTGTAAGGGAGTTTAGGCTGAGATTTTAGCTATGGGTGATCACACACACCCTGAGGAGATTAATTCTCTCAAGCTAGCTTCCGAGTAGCAAGTAACCTAGGAAACTTGGTATTTTGGCTACACTTCTATAAGGTTTCTGGAGATTTCTTTGGTTGAAGGTTTGGTTGCTTATGGACCTTGATTTTAGGTTTGAATTATGTGTATATAGTGTAGTAAGTCTAGGTCTAAGTCTTTTGGAGTTAGTGTTTTATTGTTGTTTGTTCTGTGTACTAATTTGTTTTCTTGCAGGAAGGTGCTCTAAGAGCATGAGGCCTTTACTAAGAGCATGAGGCCTTTTTCTCTTTCAAAGGATAAAGGTGATAAACTACTTGATATTCTATTCTCATTTTATTGACAGCATGCTAAGTAGGTAAAATTTTGAACTTGACTTGTGAGGGTCAATTATTGAATTGGTGCCCTTAGACATGTATTAATTTGGAAATTGTTTTTTGGCATTTAGTTTTTTAGAATTTTTTATGAAAAATGTTCATTTTATGAGGTTTATGCACACCGGCATGTAGTTAGGACTAGGGGTAGCTTTATATAGAAATCTATTAGTTGTATGTATTAGACAAGTTCAAACTTGTACTGGATGCATGCTACCAAGTGTTTCAAGTTACTATGGTTGCTAAATTTTCATGCTGGTTGTATAAATTTGATAAAATGTATGACCCCATGTCTTATGGATTTATGAAGTGTTGGTGACCTTTGATCCATTTCAAAACTGTGAAACTTTTACAAAGCAATTAAGTTCATCAATGTAGATAACTACTCTTAAGACCATATTTGTGTCCCATTGACTTAAGAGTTGACTTTCAGATGAGGTTCAACATAAGTCTAGCACTTGCCTAACTAGACTCCTAAGTGTTAAATAAACTTAGTTGAGTTGTTGTTACAAGCTGGCATAATTGTTTCTTGGCACTTTTGAAAAGAACAACACTATTAAAGTGTTAGGAGCACTGTTCCTTGGCATGTGCATACAAGCTTAGTTCCTGGGTAATACTGCTGAGAACTCCAGTGCACCTTAAAGTTGTTGATTACTTATATTAGAGGCTTAGGCATGTTTTGGTTTAATTCTTGCACTGAGGTATGACAAAGTGGTATTAGACCTGGGTTTTAGGCACAGCTAGAACTTGTTGCCTACGTGAAACTACATTACTGAGCATACTGCAAAAACATTGAGAAATTTTGTTCATTTTCTTTTACTTATTTGAAGGCTTAAGTAGGAATGGCCAATGCCAGAAGGAGGAGATATCAGAATCCTTATAATCAATATGATCATAGGGCCAATGAGCTTGAAGGTGACAGAAAGCCTCAACAGGGGTTGGAGCAAGTTTTACGTAATCCAAATAACATTTTAGAGAGAATGACTACTATAATAGCAGCAATTGAACAAAGGCAAGCACCTATAGCCCTAGAACAAAATCAAGCATAACAACATAGTATAGAATCAACTTTAGAATGCTCAGAATGTCTAGCAAGCATAATTAGAACATAGAAATAAGGCTCAGGGGCAAGAATAGGCACTCCTATAAGGGAATGTTGACTAGGACAATGAAATTGGAGATCAAGATAATAGTGTGTCAGTTGATGAACAAAATGAAGAAGAAAATGATAGAAAAAATTGGGCTATGAGGGCTAGATTAGAGATTAGACAAGAACAAAGGGTGTAATAAGAGAATTCAGCAACAAGTGGTTACCAAGTAGTAGGAGTAGTGGAGGATGAACAAGACACACATCTAACTGAACAAAGAAGGTCCCAAAGAGGTAATACAGAGAAGGGAAGAAAAAGAAGGCATGGAGAAAAGATAGAACTGGAAGATGATAAACTCTTGGAAAGGTTCTAAAGGTTAAGACCTTTAGTATTTAATCGAAGTCGGGAACTGGAGAAAGCAAAATTTTGGCTACACCAGATCAAGATGTTGGTAAAAAGGATCAAGGTGACACAAGCTAAAAAAGTGTCACTAGCAACCTTCAACTTAGTTTAGGGTGCTGAAATTTGGTGAAGGATTACGAAAGAAGCTATGAAGCCAAAAATAGAATAAGGCCAAAGCATAGACAAAGGCTTATAGAGTGGGATGAGTTTGTAGAAGTGTTTGGTGTTCAATACATTAGTGAAGCAATCAGAGACCTTAAATAGTTAGAATTTGATCAATTGGTACAATGGAACATGATAGTTTTAGTGTATGAACATAAGTTTAACTCATTGGTAAGATATGCTCTACAATATGAAGGCTAGGAGACTTTAAAAGCTAAAAAGTTTGTGAGAGGACTAAAACCTGAACTTAGGCAAATCATGATAGCCTTCAACAACAAAGATTATTATAAATTAGTGCAAAGGGCATTGTCCTTAGAGCAAGAATTTTTGGAGCAAGCAAGGTTGAAGAATGGACCTGGAGATTCTAGTAGAACAGTGAAGGTGACTAAAAAAGACCGAGAAAAGATGTACCTCTAGAAATGGTAAAGAAAAAAGGGAAAAAAGTGTTAGACAAGAGTGTCACAAATTTCATGGGAACATGACCTATTAGCAAGAAACTCAAAATGTTTGAGATTTGGGTCACTGGATCACTAGGTGAAGGATTGCCTACTTAAGAGAATATGGCATAATCCTAGGTAATGTCAATAAGGAGCTGGGCAATAAAACCATTTGAGAACGAATCTAGGACCAACACCCATTCAACTACCACCAAGACTACAACAAGCACAAGCATAGCAAGGAGGAAGGGCATTTCATGTGGAGGAATAGGACAAAAGGCCAAGGGAAGCCTTAGGAGGTAAAGTCTATTTAACTAACAAATTGATTAATGTTCTCTGTGACACTGGAGCCTCAATATCATTGTTGTTTGAGGATGTGGTTAAAAGTTTGAACATGCCTATATTATTATTGCCTAATGTTTTCTTGATAAGAATTGTGGGAACACAAGTTTTTTTGCCCAATTTTGTGGCTAAGAATTGTAGAGTTACAATAGGCAATAAAGAGATTATTTCTAACTATTTAGTCTTAAACATAGCTAAGTATAACATAGTGCTAGGCATGTACTAGATGATTAAACATCAAGTTCACATAGATTGTGAAAAGAGAAAGACATATTTCCTAGAAAAGAGGAACATGATCTAGTTAGTTCAAAAAGACTAGTGGATTAGAACTATTTGAATACGTTTCCTTGAATGGAAAGGATGTAGATAAAGCTTTGTTGAAGATTCTTGTAGTTAGAGACTATCCAAAGGTCTTCCCTGGTGACTTACCAAGACCGCCAACCCTTAGAGAAGTAGAGTTTGAAATAAAAATTCAACCAGGTGCTAAACCAGTGTTAATTCTCCCATATAGGATCGTTATTCCTGAGATGAGTGAGCTCAGGAAATAGCTAGATGAACTTATTGAGAAAGGATTCATTAGGCCAAGTATGTCTCCATGGGGAGCACCTGTGCTATTTGTTAAAAAAAATGCATCTTTAAGGTGGTGCATAGATTACATAAAGCTAAACTCACTCACACTAAAAAATTAGTACCCTTTGCTTAGAATTGAAGATTTGTTTGACTAATTAAAAGGAGTAAAGGTGTTTTCAAAGATTGGTTTAAGGTCAGGACTTTCAACTTAGATTTAGAAGATGATATTCCTAAAAATGCCTTTAGAATAAGGTATGGGCACTTTGAATATACAGTCATGCCCTTTGGGCTTAGTAATGCCTCTACCTTCTTTTATGAACTTAATGAATAAGGTCTTTAAGCCACATTTGGGTAGATTTGTGGTAGTGTTCATGGATGACATCTTAGTTTACTCCAAACATGAATTTGGACATAAAAGGCACCTAAGGATAGTGTTGGAAACATGGAAAGCAAACCAGCTTTATGGCCAACTTTCAAAATGTCAGTTCTGGACAATTGAGATTGCTTTTCCTAGGCATGTCATTAATGGACATGGACTATCTATAGACCATAAAAAGATAAAGGCGGTGACTAAATGGCCAAGACCCAAGTTGTAAAAGAAGTCAAAAGCTTCTTAGGGTTAGTTAGATATTACAGAAGGTTTGTAAATAAGTTCTCCATCCTAGCTTCCCTTCTAACTCAACTAACAAGAAAGAATCAAAAGTTTGAATAGAGTGAGAAGTGTGAAACAAGTTTCCAAGAACTATTGAAGATGTTAAAACAAGCTCATATTCTTACATTACCAGACCTTCACAAGCCCTATACAGGCTATACAGATGCATCTATTCAAGGGCTAGGTTGTGTGCTATTGCAAGGTAAAAATATAATTGCTTATAGATCTATATAGTTGAGACCACATGAATGTAATTATTTAATGCATGATTGAGAGCTTGCAGTTGTCATATATAAATTAAAACAATTGAAACATTATCTACTTGGGAACATTGTTTAAATCTTCACAGACCATTAAAGCTTAAGATATCGGTTTACTAAAAAAGAACTTAACATAAGGCAAAGAAGGTGGTTAGAGTACTTAAAGGACTTTGATTATGGTATAGAATATACTCCAAGAAAAGCTAATGTGGTGGTAGGTGCCTTAAGTAGGAAATACATTGGGGTGGTACAATCTGGAACTAAAAGGTTGAAAAATAAGGCTAATAGCCTAGCTCTACTTTATGAAAAGTGGAGTGAGTGGGAACAACAAAAACTCCATGTTCTCACAATTCAATCTGGATGGATAGAGGAGGTTAAAGAAGCTCAAAGTAAAGACCCTAACCTTAATAAAATATTTGGTGAAGCCAAAGGGCAAATGCAACAAAGATTTAAATATAAACAAGGCATCTTGAAATATAATGGCAAAATGTATGTTCTACACCTAGAAAACCTAAGGTAATAGTTTCTTAATGAAGCTCACACTAGTAAACTAAACATTCATCCTGGGAGTGTAAAAATGTATCATGATCTAAAGGCTCACTTTGGGTGGCCAGGGTTTAAGAGAGATATAGAGACCTCTGTGTCTAGATGCTTGACTTATTAAAGGGTGAAGGTGGAGCACTATAAATCTTCTGGATTGCTACAGCCATTACACATTCCTATGAGGAAATGTGGTTCTGTAAGTATGGGCTTTTTAGTTGGTCCATCTTTTAAAAAAAGCAATTGTGATACAATAGGGGTTATTGAAGGCAACAGATATGACCCTATCTTAAGACAGAGACCTTGGGTGGGAGGTCCAAAGAATAAACAAAGACAAGGATACAATTAGGAAGGTTCAGCATCGTAGGAGGTGAGTTATATGGACGAGGGTTCACTTCTCCCTTACAAAAAATGCCTGACTCCCCAAGAAGGATAGGAAGTCCTCAGAGAAATTCATCAAGGAGACTGTCGAATAAATATTGGCGTAGATTCCCTATCCCACAAGGCATTTAGGTAAAGATATTTTTTGCCAACAATTTGAGGTGATGCTAGCAGATTTGTTCAACGATGCCACTCTTGCCAGCTTAACTCTTGAATATGGGGTTGCCATCCTCTAACATTTCACTTATTGATGATCCTTGGCCCTTTGCTATATTGGCCTTGACTTAATTGGAGTGCTTCTTATGGCACCTGGGCAAGTGAAGTATTGCATCGTGGCCATTGACTACTTTACTTAGTTTGTGGAGGTAGACCTCTGACAACAATAACGGCCCCTTAAATCATTAAATTTTTTTGCAAGAATATAATTCTTTTGTTCGAGTGTCCCTAAGACATCGTCATAGACAATGGCAAGCGATTTGATAACAAATAGGTGTGCAAATTTGTAGATACAGGGGATATCTGCCTTTACGTTGCACCCGTGGCCCTTCCATAGTTGATGGGCAAGTTGAAGTCACCAACTGAACTATAAAAGAAGGAGTGAACAAAAGACTAGGCAAGGCAAAAGGAAAGTGGGTAAAAGAGTTATTTAGTGTTCTCTGGGACTATAGATTAACACCACAAAGACGAACATGCAAAATTCCTTTCAATGTAGTTTACGAAACATAGGCAATCATACCTATGGAAATCCTTTGGAAGGAAGATTAGATTTCTTGGAAGAACTAAGAGAGGATGCCCAAGTTCATATAAGAGCTTTCAAACAACTAGTAGCTTTAGCCCATGATAGGAGAGTGATTAAGTTAGGAAGAATGGCCCACACTAAAGCTGAATTAATAGGAAGAAATCCAAGACAGAAAGCATTAAGGCCTAATTAGGATGGGCCTTTCTTGGTCAACAGCAAAGTTAGACAAAGAGTTTACGAGTTGATGGATTCCAAAGGTAGGACAATGACTAAGACCTACTGCTCTAATGACCTATCACTTTACTTTGTATGAATGATTTAATTGAATGAAGGCATTAATTCTTTCTTTGAATTTAATCTTGTGAATAAATTTTGATGGATTGATGTACGAGGCCTTTAAACACACCACTAGAAAATGTGAACCTAAGATTAGGTTTAGAAATGAGATGCCAAATAAAGATTGTCAAATTCATCAATTTATAATCAATAAAATGAGTCATTGATAGGCTACTTAGAAGCAATGCCACATGGAGGGCTTAGCCTAGCTCAAGATGAATGAAACATTAAAGAAAAACTTTTGGAAGAGGCTAGCCATTAGGAAATAACCTAAGAGTTATTCGAGGCTAATCTATAATAATGAAAATGATGGTTTATTCACCAAAAAGATGAACAAATAGAAATGATGGCTAAAAAGACGATGGGAAAAAAATAAGACTTCATTAACTCAATTTAACAGTTACATCTTTATAAACCTATTTTATATGTAGGAAAGCATGAATTTGATATTAACTTGAAGAAGCACTACAAGGTGACTATTGTCAAAGATGATTGCGAGTAAGGACCTCTGGCAATAAAAAAAAGTGAATCATATGCAAGCCAAACCAATGGGGAAGCACGAATCATATGCAGATAGGGATCGTCACTTTGAGGCCTATGGAAGTAGCACATACCAATCTTAAAATCTATGGAAGTACCTTTTGTTAACCTTGGGATGGTATTTATCAAACAAGATCCAATCAAGATGACACTTAGAATTCATCCTTGGTGGTTTTTTATTCGATGTTGGTCACCACCTAACCCTTTTTGAAGGCCGTTACTCCTGCCTTGTTCTCCTTTAGCGATACACCAAAGTTTAGACTTAGCTTTTCATAGACAGAGAGTAAAAAAAGATCCAGGTTCGAGTGCTTCTGCTCAACTTGGAAGCAATATGAAAAGAAGCCGTCTTTGAATGCTTCAATGGATTTCTTGTCGGGCCCCATCTCCAATGCTCTTACGGTTGACATGAGTTCTTTGACGCGGGTGTTGGCCTTGTGATGAAGCCCCTGATACTCCTTCAATGTGTCCCGAGTGGCCCCGCCGGTCTTCTTAATCCAATCAGAGAGATGGGGAACAATTGAGATCTAGCTGGCTTCACCCTGAGGAGCTAGCAGACCCAACTAAAGGCCCTCCTTGACAACTGATAACTTTTTCTTAACAATCTCCAGATGGTCCCTTAACCATTGGGCCACTGAGAGAGTTAGGATTTCCCTCTCCTTGACCTTGTAGAGAGCTACTGCTGACTCCCGGAGCTTTTGAACCAAATCATTCACAAGCTTCTCCTTCTTCATCTTCATCTCCTTGAGCTCCTTCACCAGCATCTTGTGAGTAGTGTGCTCTGTTGATAGCTCTTTGCTTGGCATTACATTCAATGACTTAAAGCCATTGACCTATGTGGCCAGTACCTTCATTGCCCTTTCCTAGGCAACACACCTTTCCCCGATGGAGTAGGTTGGAGTAGGTGCTGATGATGATGTCCTCCTACAATGAAAAATGATTACAAAGAAGCCTTTGCATGCATATACAGAAAATAAAGATGTTGGATGGTAATGGGCATGCTTGAAGAAGGTTCACTGCTGTAGTGATTAACTGGGCACTATACCCTTGAGGAAGATCAGTGAGATGGTGCTGATTTTTAGGGGTTATTATCCCATCTAGAATATGGTGGCTGATGTTGCTTCGGTCTTGTAGGATCGACTCATCCAAACCCATAACCTACTAAGGGTCGAATACTTGGTCTGGCGGGATTCCTCTAAGTGCCAAACAGTGCTTCAACACCTAGCCCCACTTGGGGACCAAGTTCTAGGGCTTGTAGTGAGTGTCCACCATGATAAGTGAAATGGACCCTAAACAGTAGGCCTTTTAGTTGGTCCCATTGATTCCTCTCCATGGGCCTACCGTAAAACAACTTTCACAGGAATTATGGTGGGGAAGGAGGATAGAGAGGAGCTGGTGCTCTTTGAGAGAAAGCCTTCAGTGCTTTATCCAATGACTTCCAGGATGGGGCCATGGAAGATGGGGGTTCGCTCCATCTGGGATGCTTCATGGAAGAGGCTAGATGAAAAGATCCATTATCAGCATAGAATGATGTCAAATTGATGCCATTGAAGAAGGGAAAATTGTCAATTGAATGAATCATACTATCGCTCCCACTTTGTGAAGTCCAGGCCCTGTTGGAAGCTAAAGAATAGGTTCTCTTTCGGACTAACTAAGGCCTCTTGCTCAGAGAAGACTCCTCCAAATGTACCACTAGCGGTGCTAACTTGGAAGAAAGGATCACAAGAGCATAAGTCACCGTCACTGGCAAAATTTAGAGCTTACGGGAATCGGCTAGCCCATTAGGGATACTTTTTCACCACTTCAAGTGCTCCTAGCGCAACCTCCCATATTTGCACCCAAAGTTTGAGGGTTAGGGCCATTTTGACAAATGAAGTAAGCGAAAAAGGTAGAAAAATAACAAGTATGAATCTTAGGATCTAGTGGACCTCATTGTGCTTTGAAGACCACCTCAAAAGACTCTGCCAACAGCCCATTATGCCTTAGAACCCATTCAATTGGATTCATCACATCAGGATAAGACAGGTGGGCCTTGCTAATTCCTCCCCACATGAGAGTTGTCTTCTTTATTTACAAATAAGGGATCGACAATAACCACATAAAGTTCTCATTCTGCAATATAGACTCCAACCACGAGAAGAGCCCGTTGTAAGCTCTATGCCCCTTAAAGCCCTCATACAGTGAAGGCCTCTGGACAAGGTTCAGTTAAGGATTCATTGTGAACACATATAGGAAGTGCCATTTTGACTCCCTCATAGTGCATAAGAACTGACCCTTCCAATCGGCCTATGAGTCCTCGCAATAGACGAAGGGAAAGGAATTATTTCCTCATCGATTGACAAGGGCAATGTGGAAGAAAACTAAATTCTTCTTCAACTTCAACAAGTAGAACTGGAGGAAGGAATCCATATGGGGGTCTACTATTTCCATTCTACAGTAGATGATATTGAAATTGATGTGGGTGAAAGAGTTTGGGATCAACTACAATGGCGGCACTTGGTAATGCTCATAGAATTGCTCTACCAAAGGATGAAGAGGAAACCGAAGCACTGCCTACAATTGGACCACAAAGACCATGAAAACGTTAGCCCTCGTATCGCCCTTAGTGCAGTCTTATCTTCTAATGTTTGAGGAATTGCCTCATTTATTGCTTAATTAATTCCTAATTAGGTCAAATTATTTTGTTGCCTAATCAATTCCTTTAATTAAGCCATAGTTTATTCCTTATTTTAGGATCTTTGCCAAGATTTATTAACGTACCTAGCTCATTGCCCAACCATTAATTATTTGTGAGTTAAGAAAACATATTTTTGTAACTCTTTCATTAAAATCATCAGTATACCAAACTCAAGTAGTATTATAGGTTTGGCCAAGCGCATTGGAAAACATGTGATAGCTGAGGTGCCCATCACTGGCCGAGCTCCCAAACTTGACGGAGTACCGAATTCGGTAGAGGGAAACTGCTAGCCGAGGTCAGAAGGATAAGCGATCCCCCTGGCCTAATGTAGGGAATTCGCTTCCCTAGGAAATGGTGGGACCAACCTCGGTAGAACGATCGGACCCTCTTCGGAAACAGAAGTACCCCTCGGGGGAACCATCCTCGGGGAATATATTCCCCGAGACGTTAGAGTAACCTCGGAAGGTACGAACAGAGCATTTAAGGAGCCTCTGACACCTCCCTATAAAAGTCGTCCCCCAAGTACATTCTGACACGCTATCATTGGGGCACGTCATCAGAGGGACACCTCGATACGACACTCTCGGAATGCCTAGGCTGTCAGCTAGGTGACTTTTGCTGAGATAGATGTCCCTTCGTTCCCGTAAAAGCAGGGATCACATCCCACCGGACACGTGTCGTAATCTGGGACGACCACAAGAGGAGAATGGCTTCTGTATGCCTCCTTTATAAAACACCCAGAAAAGCATTCTATCAAGGTAAAGGGAGAATAGTTCTCTTTGAATACACAAAAGAGCACATAATCCAGCTATCTGAAAGAACTGACTTGGGCGTCGGAGGCTCTTCCCCGGGAATACGCACCGGGGACCTCCTAACCTGCGTTTTCTGGAGTATTTCAGGTACCCTCCACTGGGGAATCTCCTCCCAAAGTGTTCTCCTCCATCAGAAGTCTGCCCTAGCCGTACAATGACACACGATGAAGCCGCCGCAGGCCATCATTTGGCGCCGTCTGTGGGAACTCTATCCCATGTCGCCGTCGTGGAGACTCAGCGCTCGAAGGACAAAGGGATTTCAAGATCCCCCCTCGCACCTGAGACTCAATAGGCGACCACTCTGCCAGTGGTAGAAACTTTTGTGATGGAGGATGATCGTCCTGTAACGGTAACGATGAGCTTCCTACGAGATTTCCAGCGTTCTATCGTTGCCGAAATCACTCAGCAGCTTGATCAGAGGTTGCCGCAACCTCCACCCACTCCAAAGACCTCATCCCCGACCATTCGTCGGGAAAGGAGCTCGAGATCTACCCACCGGAGTTCAAGGAGTGGGGACTCCCTTGACGCATGTTCAACGGAAAGTGAACCCGTTGAGGTGCGCCCCGTCAGAAGAGGAGCCCCAAAAGAAACCAGGGCCTCCTGTCAACGAAGCGGGTCCCCTTACCAGAGGTCCCCATCTTCCCCTTACCGGAGTCGTTCCCTAAGGCGAGGGAGAAATTCACCACCACCGGCGAACACGCGATGACAAGAAGGATCCAACACTGCCGCCCTTATGGAAAGGATCCTAGGAAGGCTGGAAAAGGTCAAGAAACAGATCTCCCGAAAACCAGTATGGTCCCGGTTGTCCGACTCCTACACCGGAGAGGAGTCGCCTTTCGTACGCGAAGTAATAGAGGCGCCTATGCCCAGTGATTTCAGGGTTCCTCGTCCGGAAACGTATGACGGGCGAAGTGACCCCCAGGCACACCTGACAAAATATAAGTGAAGTATGGTGCTCCATGGCGCGGACGACGCCACGCTCTGTAAATGCTTTGAGGTGACGCTCTCAGGACCAGCAACAGCGTGGTATAGCTCTTTGTCCCAGGGAAGTTTGCTGAGCTTCCAAGAACTATCTACTGCTTTCACCCAACAGTTTATTGGTAGTGGGCCAACTGCCAAAATGCCAGTGCAAATGTTTGACATAGCTTAGAGGGGGGGGGAGACCATCCGCGATTATGTTGAAAGGTTCAATCGGGAAGCACTGAGCGTACCAGACTTTCGGCCGGAAATTCGCATCCTGGCAATGGTCAGAGGACTGCGGAGGGACTCCCAGCTGTTTTACAAGTTCTCCAAAGACCCCCCAGAAACTCTTGGGGAATTTTACAGAAGAGCCGAACAACACATGTCGGCCGAAGAACTCAGAATGGGAGGACCTAAGGGTGAACACCCTCGTGCCGAAGGACCTAGCCATCAGCCGCGCTAGCAGAATGAGGGAGAACGGCCCCGCAGGCAAAGAGGGAAGAGGCCCGCAGCATTCACTCCCTTGAACACCACAAGAGCTAGCATTCTAATGGCACTAGAAAGGCAAGGGACCACAGTCCCAAGGCCAAAGGCCATGGCCCCGGAGAATAAAAGGAATATGAAAAAATTCTGTCAATTTCACCGGGATCATGGCCATGACACTGAAGCCTGTTATCAGTTGAAGAAGTACATCGAGTCCCTGATCAAACAGGGTCAACTTCGACGATATCTGCGGATGCCCTCTCCAAAAGGGAGAAAGGAAGAGCAGAGGAGAGCAGACGATGAAGAGTATGACTCAGATAGACGGCGGGACCGAAGTCCCCGGAAAAGTCTGCCACCCTCGGCAGGGATTATCCAAACCATCACTACTGGGATACCCTCGGCCGAGAGAAAAAGAAAAATGAGAGAAGTCTCCGTCATGGAGTACGGGAGCTCCTCGCGAAGGCTCACCCGTAGGGATGGGTCTGTAATAAAGTTCCCTCACGACGACCCCCTCCTTGTCATGGCAAGGATAGGGAACTGGGACGTCAAGAGAGTGCTCCTCGACGACGGCTCGAACACCGACGTCATTTTTTCTCATCTGCTGGGTAAATTAGACATCTCAAAAAGTGACCTTAGCCCAGTCAGTTCCCCCACCTTCGGCGTCGGACCATCTGAACTTCCAGTCCTTGGGTACATCGACCTGCCTGTGATGCTGAAAGGGGTCTCGCCCAAAAGCAAAGAAGAGTTAATCGCCTCCGGCAGGACAAGATTTATAGTCATTCATGTACCGTCAGCATATAACGCCATTCTGGGAAGGTAGACTCAGGGTAATTTTCATATTCGGCCAGATGTAAAGTACCTGACGGTCACCTTCGCCACTGAAGACGGAGATGCTGAAATCTTCATAGATCAGGCCGAGGTTAGAAAAGTCTTCCCAAGGGCCAGGCAAAGCCCAACCAAGATCCAGGTACAAACTTCGACAGAAGGAAAAAAGGTCTTGATGGATGAAAAGGCAACGGCAGAAGAAACGGAAAGCCTCAAAAAAATAGAAACAGAAGATGTAGAATTGATCCTCGGCCGAAAAACCCGAATTGGGAAAAAACTGGCCGAAGGGGACAAAAAGAGGCTTGTATCCTTTTTGTGCATGAACAAGGATCTATTTGCTTATTCGTCGAAGGATATGCCTGGGGTTGACCCCAGCATAATCCACCACAATCTTAGAGTGCAACCACACGTCAGACCAGTTCGGCAGAAAAAACGGAATCTATCAGCTCACAAAAAGTCCTTCGTCAAGGCCGAAGTTAGTCGCCTCATTGAGGCCGGGGTAATAAGGGAAGTAAAATACCCCGAATGGCTTAGCAATGTGGTTATAGCCACAAAAGAGGGTAGTGAAAAGCTCCGAATGTGCATCGACTTCCGAAACTTAAACGATGCCTGTCCAAAAGACTCCTACCCATTACCGGCCATAGATCAGCTGGTAGACGCAACTGCCGAGTATGGACTGCTTAGCTTCCTCGACGCCTTTAGCGGGTATCATCAGATCCGAATGAACCCCGAGGATGAGGAAAAAATGGCATTCATCACAGAGATAGGCACTTACTGCTATGTCAGAATGCCCTTCGGGCTCAAAAATGCAGGAGCCACCTACCAAAGACTGATGAACAAGGTATTTGACGCGCAGATCGGTAGGAACATGGAAGTGTACGTCGACGATATGATAGTCAAGAGCAAAGTGCCCAGTAATCATATCACCGACTTAACCGAAACCTTCCAACGACTTCGAGAGTTCGGCATTCGCCTTAATCCCGAAAAGTGTGTGTTCGGAGTAAACGCAGGAAAATTTCTCGGGTTTATGGTGTCAGAAAGGGGAATAGACGCTAACCCTGAGAAAGTGAAAGCCCTGCTGAATTTCCGGACACCTACGTCTATCAAAGACATACAGAGGCTTACCGGGAGGATCACCTCCCTAAGTAGATTCATCTCCAGGTATGGTGACCGATGTCGCCCGTTTTTCAAAGTACTCACCAAAGTCTCCAAGGAAGGTGGTACCTCCGGAATCCAGGAACATCCATGGAATACAGAATGCCAGAAAGCCTGGGGAGAGCTCAAAAGTTATCTAACTCGCCTCCCAACACTTCGGCAACCTCGGGAGAGGGAACCTCTCATTCTTTACCTCGCAGTCACTGAAAAGACGGTGAGTTCCGTCTTAGTGAAAGAAGAGGGTGGGAAACAATGGCCGGTGTATTACGTAAGCAAGTCCCTGCATGGCGCCGAGACGAGGTACCCGTTGCTCCAAAAAGCTATCTACGCGTTAGTACTGGCGGGTAGGAGATTGCGACCCTACTTCCAAGGACACGCCATCACCGTACGAAGTAATTTGCCCCTGCGAGATGTGATGAAAAAAGTGGAGCATTCGGGAAGACTCTCAAAATGGTGCATTGAGCTCGGTGAATACGACATTACTTACGAGCCTAGAAGGGCAATAAAGGCTCAGGCACTTGCAGACTTCATAGCTGAGATCCCCGAGATTGAAAAGACCGAAGCACTCGCGGGAGGTGAAACAGAGACTGACCCAGAATGGAAGCTCTTCGTCGATGGAGCGTCAGGCGCAGAGCATCAAGGAGCTGGAATAGTTCTTCAGGGTCCCGAAGGCATGGAAGCTTCTAAAGCAGTCAAATTCGGTTTTAATGTTACCAATAACATTGCCGAATATGAAGCCCTCATAGCCGGACTGAAAATGGCCAGAAAAGTAGGTGTGAAGAACCTTGTGGCCCACAGTGATTCACAGTTAATAGTCCGACAGACGAAGGGAGAATACGCGGCAAAGGACCCAATTTTGGCTAAGTATCACGACCTCGTTCAGAAACTCATTGAGGATTTCGACTCGGTGCACATAAAGAACGTGCCCCGAAGGGATAATACCCAAGCGGATGCCTTGGCCAAGGCGAAGGAACCCACCGAAGTGCTAAAACACCCCAGCACGGAGTTAATGTGCATAAAAACCTCGGGGGAGGGATGGCAAAGCTCCCTCAAGAGATATTTGGCAACTTCAGAGCTTCCCGAGGATCCTAAAGAAGCCGCAAAGGTCCGAAAGCGTGCAGGGAGGTACTTCCTTATTGGGGAAGAGCTGTACAGACAAGGGTACGCAAGCCCTCTACAAAGATGTATAGGCGAGGACGACGCCAAAGTAATACTTGAAGAAGTACATGAAGGAGTGTGTGGCTCCCATATAGGAACAGACGCCCTCGCAGGAGTAATACTCCGCCAAGGTTACTTTTGGCCTACCCTAAGGAAGGACGCAAGGCAATTCGTCCGAAGATGCGACAACTGCCAAAGGCACGCCAATATCCAAAAGCTACCCTCGGAAAGAATAAATGCAACAGACTGTCCTTGCCCCTTCGCCATATGGGGCATTGATCTCATCGGACCTCTCCCAAATGCCCCCGGCGGAGTAAAATTTTGCATCGTCGCAGTGGACTATTTCACTAAGTGGATAGAGGCAGAACCGCTAGCATCAATCTCGGCGAAGGATGCTCAAAAATTCGTATGGAAGAACATTATATGCCGATTTGGCATTCCGAGGGTGATAGTGGCCGATAACGGGACTCAATTCACGGACAAGGGGTTCCAGGAATTCATGGAGGACCTTGGCGTCAAGATACATTTTGCCCCAGTGGCTCACCCTCAGAGCAATGGGCAGGTCGAGGTATCTAACAGAATAATAAAAGATGCCCTGAAGAAAAGGCTAAAAGAGGCAAAAAGGAAATGGCCAGGAGAGCTCCCAAGTGTGCTATGGAGCTACCGAACGACTCCCGAAGAGCCACGGGAGAGACTCCTTTCTCGCTCGTATACGGGACTGAGGCAATCATTCCCATTGAAATCATGCAGCCCTCGGTAAGAGTATAGGTGTTCGATGAAGGAGGAAATGATCTTGGACTGAGAGCAAAACTGGACCTCCTCGAAGAACACCGCGAAATGGCCGAGTTGAGGAGAAAGGCCTTCCAGCAGCGGATAGCACGCACCGCCAATTTACATGTAAGAAAAAAGGAGATAAAAAATGGTGACCTTGTTCTCCGGAAGGCTGAGTTCGAACAGCGAAGGCCATCGAAAGGGGTACTTCGGGCAAATTGGAGTGGACCCTATTTGGTCCTCGACGAAGTTCACCCAGGGGTCTTTAAGTTGGGTAATATTGAGGGAGTGGAGTTGAAGAATACTTGGCATTCAGACTCTCTGAAAAAATTCTATACTTAGACATTTTTTCGAAGAAAGCCTGTAAGATACTCCTCCCCGAAGTCGTCAGTAAAAATACATGATGAATATGCCCTCGTTACCGAAAGAGTATGCCTTGACGATTCTTCCTTACGAAATTCCTTACTAAGCTTAAAAACCCGTCCGAACAAGAAAGGAGTCCAAAAAGGTTCCTTCCGAAAAATAAGGTGCAGGTGTTCGCCAAAAATGCACACTTAGAATCATACCAGCTTCTGAGAAGGCACATTCGGAAGAAAGAACGGAGAATGGAGGAAAAAATTCTTCATTAAAAATTCTAAGGCAAAAAATACAAAGAAGGAAGAAGAAAGCCTATGACTGAGCAGAGGTATCTGACGTTTCTTCAACATTATCATCCCCGGATGGCTCAGTCGAAGACACAGGCCGAGCCGGAGGAAGATTGAGGTAATCGACTTTGGACCATGAAGATCTGGGCTCTTTGGGAAAATCCAAAGCAAACAAGTAAGAATGGTCAAGCCCAGGGTGCCGAGTGAGGACTTGGTGACGAGCTAAGCAAAAACCATCATGGTAAGACGTCTTCGACATTTGCTCGCTATGATCCTTCTCGGCGCCAAGAGTCGCCAGCTCAGCTTTTAGCGCGACAATCTTCTCCTCCAACTTCTTCTTCTTCCTGCTCTTCATCTCCTTCTTCTTTAGCGAAGCAATCTCAGCTTGGAGATCGGCATTCAAAGCGAGTGCCTTCGTAAGATCCTCACCGTCTTGAGCGCTCTTCTTCCGAAGGGCCTCATTTTCTAAAGAAAGAGTCACGCACTTTGAGCCGAGGTCTTCAACCTTGGCTGAGAAGTCGGTAAGAAGCTCCTGCCTACTGGACACAACCTCGGCCCGAAGACTCCCAAGGTCCTCCTTCGCGATTTTGTTTAACTCGCCATATTTTAGGGCATATTGGGCGAGAGACTCCTTCGTCTTGCGCAAGGAATCTTCAGACCGAGAGCTGGTCTCCGTTTGTTTCGCTGACCAGGCGCGGAAGTACCCGCTATATGCCAAAAGCTGTAGAAAAATAAAGGCGTCAAATAAGTATCGGAAGGCAGTGATAGCTTAGAAGAACAATCTTCTAAAAAGGAAGGATCACCTGAGCAGCGTGCTCGGTCATCCTCGCCGCGAGGATCTCTTCGCTGGGACATTCGGTGGTAAGGGACTGAAAGGTGGCGTTAGTCAGCACCCCCGCCGCCATTTACGGAGCCATTAGCTGGCTATCCTTAGAAAACAAATCCATGTCCTCTGTGAACGTCCAGAAGGGCTCTCGTGGCACCTTGTCCTGTGGAATCCGTCGGTCCCGAAGAGCCCTCTGACGGGCATGAGTCTCTACCCAGGAAGCAGTAGGGCCGTTCTCTGCAAGGTCACGCCGAAGTTCCGTCAAGACATCATCCCTTAGCCATTCATCCAAAAAATCGTAGATACGAAAAATATTGATATTTGTAGCAGAATGGCTAAGGAACCAACCTGGTGGAACTTCGGAGACGCACTCTTCAGAACCGACCTCCCGAACATCCTAAGTGACATTCTTTCCCTTCCTTCTTCTGCCCTCTTCAAACTCCTGGGCAGACGTTCGCTCTACTAGAATCTCGGTAGCAGGGGCAGGACTCAGTGTCTCCCCGAGGATGTCAGGGTCCGAAGAAGGGTCACCGGCGGTCGGAAGTTGAGCGGAGGACTGATCTTCCACCTTAACTACGTTCTCGGGGGGAGGAGGAGTGGTAGCCTTGGCCTTCTTGGGCTTAGAAGGGCCGGCAGTCGACCTCTTCCTCTTACTAGAAGTCTTTCTACGTACTTGCTCCCCCCGCTTAGCCTGACTGTCGAAGAGTGATTTATAAAACTCGGCAGACTGATCGCCCATCTCTGCAAAAAGGTAAAATATCAGTGTAAGTCCAAAAGGAAAGCAGATACCAAACCATGGAAGATGACTTACTCGCAGAAAAAGCTTGATAAGAAATTTCACGCCGAAGAAGCATGACTATCCAGGCCTTCTTCCCCGGAAGAACAGGCACGGGCATGCCAGGGTCACTCTTGTGGGCAGTTATCACTCCCAGTTCCTGAAGAACTTCCTCGGACATAAGATCCCACTTAATGGGAAAGGGGTAGGGTGAACGTGAAGGAGCCCCGGAGTCCCAGTCCGCCACTAACCGAATACGTTTGTCAAAGTTGCCAAAATCGGCAAGCAATACCGGAGTGAGGAGCTTCCGGGGATTGACGACGTCGACCTTCAAAGTCCCCGAGGCCCATCTAATAGGCACATGTCTCCAAGACTCGGGAACCCGGAAAAAGAAAAACTTCTTCTGCCACCCTCGCCAACTATCCTTAGTGTCGAAGGTAAACATAAACTTCTTACTCCTGGACCCTCGGGGAAGGAGGTAGTAAAAACCACCCTTCGGGACCTGGTGGAGTTTGTAGTATTGCATGAAGAAGAGGAAGTGGGGGTTTATGCCGAACACCCCGCACGTGCAGAGGAAAACATTAAAGTAAGAGTAAGAATTTGGGGGGAGTTGGTTCACGGCAATACCGTGGAATTTGCAGAATTCGCATATCATGCGATGAGGCGGATACCGAAGACCAGCTTTCAGCTGAGCTCGGTAAACGGTAACCTCCCCCGAAGAAGCAGCGGCGTAAGCGTAAGATCTCAGCAAAGGTAACCTCGGTGTGATGTAAGAAGGGAGGTAGTACTTGGCCACCCACTTTTTCATCTTTTCCAAAGTAGTGGAACAGGGGTAAGCCTCAAGAAAAGCAAGGTTTTCAGAAAGAGGGCGCACAGTCATCAGTGGAGTCGGACTTAATGGAGTCGGATTTGACATTTTTCAAAAATAAAAAGAGATGAGATGACTTTGGGAAAAATAGAGGAACAACGACAAACCACGAAAAGGAACACCCACCAAAGACTTTGCCAAAACCTGGGCTGCGAAACACCGCTGCAAGGAACCGCTGGAGGTCACTCTGCCGTAAGAATCGCCGCCGGAAAAAGGAAAAGGGCAAGAAAAGGCTCTAGAACAGATGAGAGCTAAAACAAAAGAGTGAGGCAAAATAGGACCGAAGGTGCTTATATAGACCGAAGAAGGATAAGCGAAACGTTGTCGTGATCATCCTTTGAAGATGTAACCGCCTCATTATTACTCCTTGAAGGTGAAGAAGTGCAGTTGACGTAACTAGCATAATTGTTTCGCCATCCAACAATGTCCACGTGTCACATGGCGTGAGGAACCAGGGCACGCCCTCTAACATCGCAAAAATCCAGGCACGGTTACCCATGACTGATACGCCTGGCCAAAGGACGCGACGATTCACAGACCCGCGGCAGAAAAAGCAAAAAGAAAAAAGTAACGTACGTTCCGAGGACATCAAGAAAACTAGATGAGGGTACCTCGGCTCCGAGGAAACGACTTCTGAAGCGAGGCAACTTTCCAAGAAAAGTTTCAGCCGCCAGATCGGCAAAGGGACCTTCTCAAAAACATAGCCGAAGCACCCGCTCCGGCTCTCCAGGAGGGGGCATGTGATAGCCGAGGTGCCCATCACTGGCCGAGCTCCCAAACTTGACGGAGTACTGACTTCGGCAGAGGGAAATTGCCAGCCGAGGTCAGAAGGATAAGCGATCCCCCTGGCCTAATGTAGGGAATTCGCTTCCCTATGAAATGGTGGGACCAACCTCGGTAGAGCGATCGGACCCTCTTCGGAAACAGAAGTACCCCTCGGGGCAACCATCCTCGGGGAATATATTCCCCGAGACGTTAGAGTAACCTCGGAAGGTACGAACAAAGCATTTAAGGAGCCTCTGACACCTCCCCATAAAAGTCGTCCCCCAAGTACATTCTGACACGCTATCACTGGGGCACGCCATCAGAGGGACACCTCGATACGACACTCTCGGAATGCCTAGGCTATCAGCCAGGCAACTTTTGCTGAGATAGATGTCCCTTCGTTCCCGGAAAAGCAGGGATCGCATCCCACCGGACACGTGTCGTAATCTGGGACGACCACAAGAGGAGAATGGCTTCTGTATGCCTCATTTATAAAACACCCAGAAAAGCATTCTAGCAAGGTAAGGGGAGAATAGTTCTCTTTGAATACACAAAAGAGCACATAATCCAGTTATCTGAAAGAACTGACTTGGGCATCGGAGGTTCCTCCCCGGGAATACACACCGGGGACCTTCTAACCTGCGTTTTCTGGAGTATTTCAGGTACCCTCCACTGGGGAATCTCCTCCCAAAGTGTTCTCCTCCATCAGAAGTCTGCCCTACCCGTACAATGACACACGATGAAGCCACCGCAGGCCATCAACATGTAGTTATGAAGCTCTGATTTTATAAAATCATTTCATACACATGCATGAATACATGGGAAAAGAAAGTTCTACACTAATTTTCAAAACTACACTCCTATCAAGTAACCAATGCACTAAGCAAGTAAATGATTTATTACATAATCATTACATTCATGTCACTTGCTAGACTAAGGGCATTGTCAATCACAACATTAAGATTCTACTGATGTTACTATTTTTCCTATAGTATACCATTATAGCGAACTTTGCTCGAGAGATATCCCCTGGGCAAGGTAATCACAACTTGTCCTTTCCATGTGTGTTGGTTTACTGACAAGTAAAAAATCCTTACTGTTAGGCCACTAATTCATGAGAAAATCATGGATAAAATTTAGAAGTGTGCGCACTAATGGATAAAACTTACAAGTGTGCGCATTAAGTGTTGATACATGTACCTATTTGAATGCAAACATACATATATACAGCAAGTCATAATTTTAACATAATCCAAGCAATCAAAATAAAGGTAAGTATGCTATGCATACTTAGTAAGGCATTACACAAAAAAATAGCATATGAGCATTACACCCAACCATAGTGGACCGTTTGCACACATAGACTTACATGCACAAAATTTGCCCATAAACTAATATGAGCATGGTGTGAGCTCTTACAGTGTGAAGTATTATATAATGATCATTATATCATGCCCTTTTTGGTACATGACTCCCCTCCACTTCACATAAAGGCAAACAATCAAACAAAAACACACAAGTTAACCATTGGTCTATTTAATTTCCCTTGGGCCTCTTTTGCCCCACAAGCTTACACTTTGTGTAATTACCCTTGAGCTTGCCAACTTTCACTAGCCTAAAAAAATTTCCTCATTGTATGTAGTGGGATTTGACCAAATTTAGTGTGGGTTATAGTGCCTATATATGTGTTTTGCCCCTTTAGGGCCCCTTAGTGCATTGGAGACATATCTACACTTATTCATGGTGTAAATCATTTAGTGAGCTTAAGAGTTTTTTAGGCCCTAGGGCTTTTGCCTTAGACTCTGCCTTATGGGTGATGCCCAAATCCGAACCCAAGGCCCACAAGAACACCAAGCCCTAAGGTGTGCCCTTGTAGCCCTCTTGGTGTGAATGATTATGAGCACATGAGTGCATGCACACAAGCACCCTAGGTGCGCCCTCGGGTGCCTTTTTAACAAACAATTCATGTGCTACCCCCTGGAGTGTACTACATGTGCCCCTCTTGGACCTACTTTTGTGCACCTCAAGCATACACAATGTGTGCCCTTCTCAGGCATACCCATGTGCTCCTCAAGCACACATGGTGTTTGCCTTTCTCGAGCGCACCTATGTGTATCTCGGCACACCTAAACACACTATGCCTCTAGGTACCCAAATCCAAATGCAACTAGGAGCCCATGCCACATACACCTAAACCAAGGCACACGTTTCTTGCACTTACCGAACCTTAATGGTTTAGCCACACACATCTACCAACCACCTAAGGCTTGGTCCATATACCATTATATAGTACATGCACCAAGGACACCACCTATTGCCCAAACTATGAGCTAATTCCAGCCTTAGTGCCTCTTGAGCCATATTTGGCTTATAGGTCACCCTACTCCCTTTTTGCCCTACCATTTACCCCAGCTTTTACCAACCTATAATATGGCCAAAGCTTCTCAAAGAGAAAAGGGTGTTCTAGCTTACCAAAAAACAATTTTCTCCTTGCAAGTGATAGATTCGTTACACAAAAGCTTCGTTTGTGCTTTTTTTGAGTCCCTTGTACCAAATAAACTAGACATATTAACGCATATTTCTTGAGCTTAGTAGAAGATTAAATAAGCTCTTAATTGTCCAAAACATGTTTCTTACCTTGAAAAATAAAAGCAAACCAAAAACCTTTTTCTCGAACTCTATTGTTCTCCTTCCTTTTTCCAAGCTCACCCTTAATAACCGTGGGTTTTTATGAGTACAAGGTTGATGTTTAACGAGGAGGAAACCAAGGTATAATAAAACAAGCATCTTACTTCAAGAAACAGCCTTAAAACCATGATCCCATGAAGCAAAATCAAGGGTTCAATGCTCTCATTTGTAACATGTCCATCTCTCATTCAATTTACCACTTAAAGGCTCTTATTTTCTTGATTTTATTTGAATTTTTTGTGAGGGCTAAGTGGTTTGGAGCTTTTTGGGATGAAGAAGCAAAAAAGGAAAAGAGGAGGATGATTTTGTAGGGTTGGAGCCATTTGTGGGCATGAAAAAGGGTGAAGGAAGGATAGAGGACTAAAGTAGTAAAGGTTAAGGGCTTTACATGGTCCTTAATAATTTAGGACACTTATCTAAGGGATATGGGGCTGCCTCCATGTTTTTATGCCACAAATTCTGCCTCATTTAAACTTTGCTTGAATCCCAAAAATATCCAAAATTTGCCTTGGGTAAAAAGGCTTTATAACCCCTAGGCAAAAAATGTAACCTCCATAAAATCCTCATCATTGGTTTCCTTTGAAATTTAAATTCCATTTGGCTTCCCTTTGAAACCAATCATGCCCTAAACTACCATTGACCAAGGCTGACCCGAGTTTGACCCCTTTGACTCATGTTTGACCAGGTTTGACCATTCAAAATTACCACAAATGCCCTTCTTAGATTCACTTACAAGAAAAGTCTCAACCATGGTTAATTTAACTCCATAATTCACCAAATTTCACCAAATGATTTCAAACACCATTTATTACCTTCTTAAATCCATTTTGACTATGTTTGACTTGAAAATTAGCATTTTTCCTTTCCTTGCTTCCCTAGTAAGAAAAAGGCCAATATGTGATCAAATTGAGTTCAAATTTCTTCGAGATGTTCAATTCACCTATAAGAACTCAATTCCATCTTTCTTGGTCATAGTTTGGCCTTTTGCTTGCTAAGTTATCATTTTTCCCCTGATTTCCCTAATGGTTAAAAACCTTGAATTTATGCTCTTATGGACTCTAAAAACTACCAAAACTTGTGTGTTTGCTTAATCTAACTTGCTAGTTAAGTTAAATAAATAAGTAAATAATTAAATAAAATTAATGACCTGATGAATGGAGGGTTCTCACATAATGCCTGGGCCTTCTTTAAGGTAACCACCACTTCATTAGGCCAACGGAATTGCCTTAGGTTGGTAGCCAGAATCTCATTTATGAGGGATATCCTCATCCCTCTCAACATAGATGTATTAGAAGTGAAGGGCTCCTTTGGAGCACCCACTTTAGTCACTCCACTGGTGGATTGAGAAACATGGCCGATGGCAACCTTTGCCAACAATGACCTCGAAGATGCCATTTGGAAAAATAGGTAGAAAGAAAATAAGGGCTGCCATCAACAAAGAATAGATGATAGAAGTAAAAGAAAACCCAGCAAACACTACCACAAAAGCTTCATATAAAGTTTTTCTTTTTCAGAATAAAGATTATCAACATTCCTAAATGATTTTATTTAAGACTGGACAAAGAAAATTCCTTTAATGGATTTGGTCAATATCAAGAACAATTTTGCAAGAAAGACCAATTGGTACCTTTCTTAGATTTATATTTCATGGCTATGTACAACATACTATGGATTCTCTAATGGCGTTATGAGAAGCAAGAGGTGGCTTACTATAAGCATTGCACATCATGCTTAGAAAGAGTACAGAAGTCTAAGTGGTGGGACAAATGTATCATTAATCAGTATTTACCAAATGCCCTTAGACTTTACAAAATTGAAATCCTTGATGAAGAAGAAGATCCAAATGAAGATTTCCTGGATGTTATGCTAAACAAGTTTTATGAAGGAGGAAAATTCAAAGATAGTGGAATTCCTCTTTCAGCCATGACAGAAAAAATCATGAAATCTACTCAAAAGCAACTTTCATAAAAGATTAGTCAAGAAGATCTCTCATCTTCAACAGTTGATAGTGGATCCAACAAAGTAAGGCTCTTTTAGCCAAAGTAACACATCTCCAACTAAAGATGACCTTACTTTCACATGAAGATATTTTGTCGGTTAAAAATGACAAAGGAAGAAAAGCCTCCATTATTGTTGGCCCAGAAAGATAAAAATCCAAGAAAGCAGAAGACCACTAGGATAGTGGTTTAAGATTTTCTCAACTCTCATTGGTGGTCATGATTGCACCTTATCACCAATGTCTAAGTCTCTCTGCCTATAAATGAGAGCACCTTCCATAGGAAGGGTATCTATTACCCACTCTAGGGTAGTTTAGTTATGGTGCCAAAATTGTACATTTAAAATCCCAGGATTGGTATGCCTTCTAGGCCATCAGAACAATAACTTTAATGTGCATACCCAAGTGGCCCTCTTGGGCACTATGTGCATATTGGTCCAACCATTACACACATATTCTGATTTTATGAACATCATGGAAGCAAGGAAGAAAAAGACTAGCACAAGTCTTAATCTTGGCTACCATACATTAGGCAATCTTGTTAAGTTTATGTTTCCAGCCACCACACCCGAATTTCTCTGAAAGGAATGTATTAATCTAGCCATGTAGCCCCCTATTTTATTTGCCCCATTATCAAGTATAAACTTAGACCAAACCATGGAATTTGGTTTTACATCAATAGCGCACCTATGGACCAAGTTATGGATTTTTTAAGTTGGTTACAAATTTCTGACCAAATGAACAGTAATTTAGCCAAATTTGCAACATCATAACTTTGGCTACAGGGCTCCAAATGTAGGAATTCCAAATCTTAGTTAAACCATTATATGTTCTCTAGGTGTGGTCAAAATTTCATATGAATATTCACTCTACAAAGGGGGATATAGAACTTTGAGTGCAGGGTCAAAATTCTGTCCACTTGATGACCATTATGCCGAAAAAAAATTTCGTAAGTGTGCAAACGCTTCATTCATAAAGGGTAAGCCCTCCAAGGATATCCCATACATGTATAATATACATAGAAATTACATGCTATTGCATATAGAAACTTTATGTGGTCAAAACATAATTTACAAACAAGCGGCCTATCATTCACACTTAGACAACTTGTGCACCACCTTCACATACATAGCAAAACCATTCTCAAATGTTCACATACTTTTTCGAACTTTACATGCCTTACATGTACATGCATCCATGAAATTCATCATGGCCTTAACTCAGCTAAAGACATGCACCCAAGTCACAGGAGATGTGACACAATACACTTCAAAACAGGATGTTGGATAGCTGCGGTGTAACACAATAAGCACAATCACTAAAAATACCAAATGTTCTCCTAAAATCACCAAACTTTCCAGATCATAACTAGACACATGGAAGTTAATGTATCTGAAATTTCAGATCAAAACTCAAATGAAAAAGGTAAATTTGAATGTGATCTTTCTGTTAGACCTAAAATGGGCAGATTTGAGGGGAGGTAAGTTTCATGGAGAAACTTAGTAAGGAGAACACTTTAACACTAAGGTAATGTAACTTTAACAATCAACTGCATCCAAAGATACTAAAAAAAAAGAAAACACAATGCAAATATCCAATATAGAGTATCCAAACTCAGCAATCAAACACAAACAACAAACACATGTATGCGGCAGCAACAACATTCACTGGTTAGTCCATAAAACATGTAATAAACATACGTAGATCACTATGGAAGCCTTTCTCAAGCATAATCTTGGCCTTAGGAGAGTTTTAACACTAGTTAGTACTAACTTTGGGCTTTAGAAACCCTTAAATTCACTGCCATCATTGTGCACTTCACACTAGATCACAAAACTTTCACTAAGTGTACTCCCTTCACTAAGCTTGGTTCATCAAGCTCATGGCTCTCTTCCAATCTTAACCCTAGCTCCATAGATGCTTGAAAATACAGTAAACATCCCATGAAAGCAAGAGAACTCCTTACCTTTTGCTGGAAATCCAATAAACCTAAGATAAACCCGAAAACTAGGGTTGATGGTCTTCCTTGATGCTTTGGTTGTCTTCTCTTGCCTTCTCTTGATTGTTTGCAGCAAGGTGACTATGGAGGGATGTGGAGGAGTTCAAGGAAGAACCCTAGCAGGTGGAGGTCAAATTTTTGGAAGAAAATGGGGAGAAAATGATTTTTTTTTTCTAGCTTTATTTTTTTTCTTGGTCTTTAGTAATGACATGTTTGCAAATTTTACAAACTTTAGGCCACACTTGGACAACGTTTTTACCAACCATTTGGGATGGGAAAATGATAGTTTTTTACCTATTTTAACCTCAGTCAAGGGTCGTTTTCACCTTTAGAAAAGTTTTGGACACCTAAGCTTTTAAGTGTTCTTAAGCATTAAGTGACTAACATTGCCTCCTTGAGCACTTTGGTCCCCAACAATATCCTTAATTCCATCCATGTCCTTTCCTCACAATTCCATCCATGTTCTTTCCATAGCCATCTTTGAAAATTTGTGCAATTGAGTACCTAACTTTTGTAACCTTACAATTTAGTCCATATGTTACTTGAAAATTAGGCAATATGCCAATGTTTTCTTAAGGATCAAATTATCATTGTTTGTGCCACTTAGGGGAGTGTATATTGAATACTTTATACTTCACAATTCAAACACTATGGTGAAAATTAAAGCATACAAGTTTAGGTCCTTATGTTGTAATTTTCCCATTTTGTGAAGGTGGTAACATCATCCTTTTCTCTCCTTAACTTTGGTTTAGTCCATGTGTTGGACACTTTTTCTTTCTTCCATTTGAATTTGCTTTCTTCTAGTTTACTTAAAGTTGTAGCATCTACTTCCTAGTTGCAAAAATACTGTTGAAGAGTGTGGCATGTATAAACTGGTATTCACCAATTTTCTGTAAGTTTATGTTTAAGTAAATAAATCATATGTGTAAATTTCCAGTTTATATTTTTGCTTATATACGTTTCCAATTATTTATGTTTGTATTTAAAGTGTTTTTGAAGTACCTGAGCAATATTGGTATCAGAGCCACATATTATTTGGAAGAACTATCTGTTTATCGGCCTAAAGAGAGTTTTATGTGCATTATAAAATATTAGGTCCTTCTTTATAAAAACAAGAAAAATAAAAGCTATACCTTAGAATTAAAACCCAGCACATATCTATGTGTGAACATTTTGTACGTTAGAGAGAGAATTGTCAAGTTGGGAATGGAAAACTAACCTCAAAGGATCACGTGCCTTAACCCCTGTGAAGATTTTTTTTTTTTGGGTAAGCCACTATGAAGATTTTAGTTGTTACTCGATATGTGTTTACCTTAGGGAAAATTTGCGAAAATCCACCTATAATCTTGTTTAATCTACACTTTGCTCAATTTTTTTTCTTGTTAAGAAAAAAACTACACTTTAACTCATGTTTCATTTACAATATCTGACAATAACTTTTGAAACCTTAATTTAAACTGTCATACAACAATGTTTCAGTAGTTTTAAAATTTTTAATATTTTATTCACAATCAACTGACCAATAAAAAATATTGATATGCATTTTTAGAGAGGAAAATTCATTTATAAAGAAGAAAAACTAATAATTTAAATGCTTATTGACTATAAACAATATTGATGAGATTAAAATTACTAAAAAATGATTATCGTACGGTTTAAGTTAAAATTTTAAAAGTTGTTGTTGTATAATGTAAAAGAAATATGAGATAAAATGTAGATTTTTACAAATAAGAGGGCAACATATAAGTTAGGGTAAAGCCTCGAGTAGTTAAAAGTTTCTGTAACTTTATTAAATGATTTTAGCTTAAGTGTGACATCAACCCTCAAACTTACACTACTCGAACAAGTTAGTCCCCCAACTGGAATTTAATAAAGATAAACCCTCAAACTTTCAAATTTGGTGCGAGTTAGTTCATTTGTGACAGAAAATCCAAATATGCCATTAAACTAAATGTTGGCATGTAATGGGTTTCAAGTGAGAGAAACATCCAAGACAAAAATCCAGGCCCCACGGGCCCCACCTAATTTTCATTTTAAGCATTTGTTAAGTTAACATTTTGCGTAGATTGTGTTAAAAAAAATATTTTTAATTTATGAATATTTTATGCTTTTTTTTTTGTAGAACAAATAATATTTTTTAAAGCTAATACTTAATTCAATAACATTTTCTATAAAAAAACTAAAATTTTATAATTTTCCTTAACAAGATTATAAAACCGAGAACATTTTAAAGACATTAAGAAGGTGGAATAGTAATATTAACTACCAAATAATGGTATACTTAATAATATTTTTATACATAATTCTTTTCATTTTTTGGTACACCTAATAATCAATTTAATAATAATTTTTACAAAATAATTTTTTTTATTTTTCTTTGCACAGCATAAAAAATATTTACTTTTTATAGAAGAAATTTTAGAAGCATTTTTTGGCCTACATTTTATCAATTTTTTAAATGCTACATTTAAGAAGAGCAAATGACACTTTAAATATAGTTTTTAAAAAATTAATAAGCATTTTTTGAAGAACTTTTATTTTTTATGTTATTTAGGGAAAATAAAAAATTATTAAATAAATTTTTAGGTTTACAAAATATTAACTACCAAATATTACTAGTGATGCCCGACGGCATCCCCATTGTATGACATGCTGGCCTGAAGGAGAGACTTCCGGTGTGAAGGTGTTTGCAAGATTTTGAAGAATAAGGGTTAGAGACTCTACGAAATGTGTTTCTAGGGGAGGAGCCTCCAACACCCAAGTCAGTATTTGTGTAAATGGAGGGAAGAGGCCGTTTGACACTGCTCGTTTAGATCATGACACGTGTTTGACTAGATCTAATTTGTACCTTCAGAGATAAGGACCTCCAGCTGGCTGTCAGCCATTTTGGCCTGAGGGTAGGGGCGTGTGCGAGGTCTCTTTGTCAGAGGCTCCTTGACCCTTTGTCGTATCTCCGTGAGACCCCTTCGGGCGGAGATTTTCCCCAAGGGCTATTGGGGAAGGCCCTTCGGCAGAGTGGGTCATCTTTAGAAGACGTTTTCCTCTGTCGAGGATGGTAGATCTACTTTTCCGAGGTCGGTAGGTTCGTAAATCTGAGGGTGGTGAAAGACACCTTTTCCCGGAATTGGTCATGTCACCTTTCTGAGGGTGGTGTTGAAGGCACCCCTAGGTCAAGCCTAAGCTAACACCGAAGGTTGTTTCTGGATAAATGATCAGGTGATCTTGAGGTCCATAGCCCTTCAGATATCACATGCCCCCATCGAGAAGCCGAAGTTGTATCTTCGGCGTTAAGGCTTTGAGAGCGCGGCATGGAGATCTTTACTGGAGTTGACGGTTGTCCCCGTTAGCATAGCCAACTTCTGACCAAAGTCACCTTCTTTGGAGTGGGCACCTTTTTGGTTTAAGATGCCTCTTTTGGCTAAGGCAGTGTCTTCGGCATTAAGTGGGACTCCTCGCCTTTTGGCCGAGCTTTTGATGTTCCCAAAGTTGTATCTTCGGATGGGGAAAATATTCGCCCTCTAATTTTTTATCTTCTGTTGCCTGCTAATGAATCGTCACGTCTTTTGACTAGGTAGTCGCGTTACTTCTGTCTAGGCTTACATAGGTCTACTAATGTCAGAAGGTTTGCCCTTGTTTCTCGCACTGGGTGACACATGTCACTAGGTGACTGGCAAATGGTCACATCTGTTACATCGGTTATGTCCCTTTGCCTGCAAAAGGTCATTATGGCAACGTTTTGCTTGCCTCATTCGATCTATATAAACCCTTCCTCCTTCAGAGTTTTCCACACTTCTTAATTTCTATTGCTTTTGCTCTCTGATTTCCTCTCATCTTTCATCTTTCTTTAGTAGTGGTGCTAGCGGCGGAGCGATTTTCGGTGAGTTGTGGTGATTTCCGAAGTCCCAGTCTTTGATCCGAACTAGGTGGGTTTCCTGCAGAAGTGCTTTTTTTGTTTCAATTCTTTTCCCTTCGTCTTTCTGAGGTTAGATTCCTCCGTTCCTGAACATGTCTTTTTACCAAATAGAAGCTCATCCCGTTCCTGACAGTTGGCTCCCTTTTAACTCTCATCCAAGCTGTGCCACTTCGGAGAGAGTGAAGAAGTGGTCGGCTAAATTTTTTCTCCCTTTCTATGCCGTCACCAGGCTACTTAGTCCTGGTATGCCTAGCTATGCTCCTCATTCAGATGAGATTATCGTCTTTAGGGCTCCCCCTCCGAAGATGATTTGTGACTTTTGCCAATTTCATGGCATAGTCGTCAACCAACTTCCCCTGAACTCCTATTCCTGCTTTAACGTTTTTCTTTGTGTGTGTGGGGTCTTCAACATAGAGCCCTACTTCATTTTTTTCATGCAATACTACAAACTCCACCTCGTTCCGAATGATGGGTTCTACTTCTTGCTCCCTCGGGGATCTAGGAGCAAGAAATATACGTTCACCTTCGGAACAAAGGATATTTGACGAGGGTGGCAGAAGAAGTTATTTTTTCTGAAGGTGAATGAGCAGTGGAAGGACATGCCGACCAAATGGGCTTTGAGGACTCTTTATATCGATGTAGTAGACTCGAGGAAGCTCTTAACCTTAGAGCTAGAGTCCTAATTTGAAGAGTTTGACAGCCGTATTCGGTTTGTCATGAATTAGGATCCCGAGGTCCCTCCGCGTTCTCTATACCCCTTCCCCATCAGATGGAGTTTCATGACTGAAGAGGTCCTTCGAAAGCTTAGGGTAATTAAGGAACATGTTACCGATGAAGGTATGCCGAAGCCCTTGGTTGATGGGAAAAATGCGTGGTTGGTGAAGCTCATATAGGGAGAAATTACGTATTCGGCACTGAAAGAGAGTAAGCTTCTTTGCAATTTTGTTACTTATGCCTTTCCGTGCTTACATTGATGTTCTCTTTTTTGCAAAGATGGGTGATAAATCTGCTTCTTTTTATAAGAGTATCTTCCTCAGCCAAGCCGAGAAGGATGAGTAGCAAAAGAAGAAGGCGTCGAAAAGGAAGAAGGCACCGGCTGGACCATCTTTGGCGTCGAAGTCAAAGAAGGCCAAGGGGGTTCCACCCCCGCCCAAAGGGGAAATGGAGGTGCTTAGCCAAACTCCCGTTCGTGCCGACCCATCTTCAAAACCGGCCATCTGTTCAACCCCTCTCAGTCCTAATATAGCTATCGAGATGTTAGGGACTTTGGTCTGGGAGCTTTCGGTTGAAGAACTAGAGGAATGCCGGAAGAAAAAAGGCAAAGGTGTTCCCCCCGAGGTCCTAGATGTTAGTGACTCTGAGGGAGATGAAGCAAAAGTCCCCCCCAGGTTTGTCCTTTAGCCATTCATTTATGAGTTTGGGAATTTTTGGTATTTAGACCTTGTAGATGAATGGCTAAGGGACAACATTTTAATGGAACTTTGGCATGACTTCACAGGCGAAGAAGCGCAGGCTCCGTGGGTGGAGGACCATGCCCGGAAGAAGGCTGTTCGGGACTCAAAAATCCCGAGGGACAAAGTTCCGAGGGAGCCCTTCTGTACTTTTACGAAAGACGTGGACTTGTTCTCTGAGGATAGCCAGAAGATGGCCCCTCAAATGGCGAGGGGCATTATGACTAGTGCCACCTTTCAATCCCTGACGGAGGAGTGCCCTAATGAGGAAGTCCTCATTGTGAGGATGAGTGAACACGCGGCCCAGGTAAACCTTAACCCTTTAGGACTTAGAAGAATTTTGAGCTTTTGTTGCCTTTTGGCCTTTATTCGGAATCCTCCTCTTTTGCATATATTGGCATACAGTGGATATCTTCGGGCTTGGGCAGCTAAGCAATCTTCAGTCTGAAGTCAGTCGGAGGAGAGTTTGGCCAAAGCCAAGGAACTTTTTGCTAGCTCAAGCATCAAGTATGGCGAGCTTAATAAAATTGCAAAAGAGGACCTGGCCAACCTTCGGGAAGAGGTGCTGAAAAGCCAGAACGAGCTGTTGGAAGACTTTCCTTCCAAAGTGTTGGACCTCGGCTCGAGGTTGGTGGCTCTAACTTCAGCCAATGAAGCCTTCTAGAAAGAAAAGGAAGGAGTCGTTGCCGATCTCACGAAGGCGTTAGGGCTCAATGTTGAATTCATAGCCGAGATCGATCGGCTGAAGAAAGAGAAGAAAAAAAAGAAAAAGAAGCTTGAGAAAGAGGTGGAGGTCCTGAAAAATGAGCTGGAGGACCTGAAAGCTGGGAAGGCGAAGTCAGATGAGGCGACTGAGTCCTCTTACCAAGATGGGTTCTGCCTTTCCTGTCACCAGGTCCTTTCTAAGCATCTCGACTTGGACCTCTCCTTCCTTCGGGCGCTCGACATTCCTGAAGGACCAACTTCGGAATGGTCGAGAGTAGAATATTTCAGTCTTCCCATTCTTCCTCCTTCGGCTACTAAAGCTGGCGCCAACGAAGATGATGCCAAAGATGACTCCGCCGAAGATGCTGAGGAGCCCGAAGAAGGTCAGGACAACTAATAGACTTCATTTTTCTTCCCTTTTTTTGTACTTTGTACTTTTGCAATGAAATGAAATTCTATCTTGGTTTGAAATTTTGGCTAAGTCCCTCATTGGTATGACTTCGGACATTATCTTTGTCCTTCGGTGTTTAACCATCTTCGGCAATGAGTCCTGTCATCCTTTAAGGGTTTACAACCTTAGTCTTTTTAAAGGTTTTACAACAATTTTTGGTCAACCTTTTTTGGAAGACTTGTCCTTCAAAAATAGTTAAGCATTTTTGGGACCAACCATGTTCGGTCAACCACCTTCAGTGAAACTTCATTTTTGTGAAAAATATTTAAGTACCTTTGGGACCAACCATGTTCGGTCGATCACCTTTGGCAAAAATTGTACAATTTCATTCATGCACTTTCAAAAATAGCCATATTCGGTTTGCTTCCTTTGGTACCAACCATATTGGTTTGATAACCTTTGGTAAAATACTACTTATCCACCTTCGGAAACAACCATATTCGGTTTGCTTTCCTCGGCATCAACCATGTTTGGTCGATAACCTTCGGTCAAATATTGTACAATATTACTTATGCACCTTTGGAAGCAACCACATTCGGTTTGCCACCTTCGACATCTTTTGCACAATTTTTTTTTTGGAAATTTTTCTAAGTGTAGAATTTTTCAAAGAGTCTGAATGCCATGTATTTTTCAATTCTCCACCTTCGGTATCACCGAGCATGTAGACTCCTGGCCGAACTTCCTTGAGGACCAAATAAGGTCTGTCCCAATTTGCTCGAAGTACTTCATGAGATGGCCTTCGGGCTTCGAATTTAGCCTTTCGGAGAACGAGGTCCCCTTTTTTTATTCCTTTATGCTTGACATGCAAGTTTGAAGCAATGGCTACTCTCTGCTGAAAAGCTTTTCTTCTAAGCTCGGCCATTTCTCTATGCTTGTCAATCAGATCCAATCAAGTTCTCAAACCGAGGTTGTTCCCTTCTTCATTGAATACCTGTATCTTCACCGATGGCTGTATGACCTCGACAAAGATAACGGCCTCCATGCCAAAGACGAGTGAGAAGGGTGTTTCACCCATGGCCCTTCTGGAAGTGTTCAATAGCTCCACAGCACACTAAGAAGTTCTCCTGGCCATTTTCCCTTTGCTTCCTTCAACCTCTTTTTAAGACCATCTTTTATCGTTCTGTTGGACACTTCAACTTGTCCATTGCTCTGAGGATGGGCAACCGGGGTGAAGTGCAACTTTATCTTGAGGTTGGCTGTGAATTCCTAGAAACCTTTATTGGTGAACTAGGGACCATTATTAGCTACTACAACCCTCGGTACATCGAATCTGCATATGACGTTCTTCCAAACAAATCTTTGTATGTCGTTCGCCGATATTGCTGCTAAAGGATCCGCCTCGATCCATTTGGTAAAATAGTCTACTGCGACTACGCAGAACTTAACTCCTCCTAGAGCTATTGGGAGAGGCCCAATGAGGTCAATGCCCTAGATCGCGAAGGGGCAAGGATAGTTTGCCGAAGTTATTACTTCTGCGGGTAGTCTCTAGATGGGAGCGTGTCTCTGGCATTTGTCACATTTCTCGACAAACTGCCTCGCATCCTTTCTCAAGGTAGGCCAGAAATATCCTTGGCAGAGTAGTACCCCGGTAAGGGCATCAGTTCCTATACCCCCTAATGGATTTCTTTGAGGACCGTCTCCACGTCCTCTTCGCTGATACACCTCTGTAACGGACTTGCGTACCCCTGTCGGTACAACTCTTGTCTAATCAGGAAGTATCTTCCTGAGCGCTTTCGCACTTTCACAGCTTCAAGAAGATCTTCAGGAATTTCCGAAGTTGTGAGGTATTTCTTGACAGGATATTTCCACCCTATACCCGAGGTTGTTATGCATATCATCGCTATGCTTGGCTGATACAGTACTTCAGTGGACTCGTTTGATTTGGCCATATTATCAAATTCCATATTATCTCACCGCGATACGTTTTCTATATGTACCGTGTCGAACTCCTAGATGAGCCTTTTCATTAGATCATGGTACTTTGCCAAATTTGGGTTCATCACCCCGTAGTCCCCCGCCATCTATCGGACCACTAATTGGGAATCACTGTGGGCCTTCAAATTCCTCACACCTACTCTTTTTGCCAGCCGTAAGCTTGCTATAAGGGCATCATATTTGGTGACATTGTTGATGACATTGAATCCGAATTTGATGGCCTTCATAGCTTCCATACCTTCGAGTCCGTGGAGGATTACTTCGGCTCCCTGGTGTTCGGATCCTGAGGCACCATCAATGAATAATGTCCATTCAGGCTCATCATTTCTGAGGTCTTCTGGGCTACCTTCAGTTTTAGGTACCTTGGCGATAAAGTCTGCAAGCACTTGGGTTTTTTTTGCCTTTCTTGGCTCATTGGTGATGTCGTATTCACCAAGTTCGATACACCATTTTGATAATCTTCCTAAATGGTCAACCTTCTTCATGGCATCCCGAAGAGGTAGGCTACTTCGAACAATGATAGGGTGCCCTTGGAAGTAAGGTCGTAGCCTTCTACTTGCTAGCCTTAAAACATAGATGGCCTTTTGTAGAATAGGGTACCTAACTCCGACACCATGCAGGGACTTACTCATACAGTATACTAGCCATTGCTTTCTTCCTTCTTCCTTTACAAGCACCGAACTTACTGCCTTTTCGGTGGCAGTGAGGTAGAGGATGAGGGGTTCTCCTTACGCGGCTACCGGAGTGTCGGCAGATGGTTAGGCAGCTTTTGAGCTCCTCCCAAGCCTTCCGACAATCTTCGTTCTAAGGGTGTCCCTCCGGACTGAAGTTACCTTCATTTTTTGGTGCTTTGGTAAGCACTTTAAAGAATGGTCGGCACTGGTCCCTGATGGGTTTCGGGAGCCAAACAGCGTAGCAGAATTTAACCGAAACCCTCCAGGATCCAAGTGAAACGGGGTAAACCGGGTGTTCGAAAATTTTCATACCTAATTTTCGATTGAGATCTCTCACTCAACCGTAGAGTCGAATCACAAAACCTGAAAGTTAACGTGTTCAGGCTCTCTATGATATCCACATGAGCCTCTTGGGATCACCACGCTTCCACCACGTCCCGGCAGATGCGTTTCTCTTGCGCTCGCAGTGCTAGCTTGCGTCCTCCAAGGAATTGCATGAGAAGAGTGTGGCTGTCCTTTTTGGAGGCTAGGGCAAGGAGACCTGCGAATTTCTCACTTAAAAGTTGTATTTATAGTGAGACTCAACTTCCAGGCCTAATGGGTTTCAAAGCCCTATTCCAATTAGGATTTAATTTCGGGCTTAATAATGGCTCAACTCTTTGGCCCATTATTAATACAAAATTAAATTGAAACCATAACCCAAACAATTAGCCCATGCACTCTAATGATCCAAATAGCTCTATGTGTGCGACCCAATAGGCTCTTGCCATGTTGGCAATGATCATAAATCACATTTATGATCATAAGCAATGAGCGGTGTCTAGCAACACATCATTGCTACCCAAGTGACAAGATTGTCGATGATTCGACTAAACCTTTATGATCATCATTGATATATGCCATTGTCCCTTTGTCCAAGATATCAAGACTAAGCACGAGACATGGAATGTGTCACTCTCGTATAGCCCAATCTTTGGTTTCTTGATTACCGAGTAGACCAACTTAAACTGATGACATTGATATCGTATATCAACTCATCCGAGCATGGCCATGCATTTTTCTAAGTCTCACTCTATCAAGGGGCCTGAAGATATCACTCTCCGTTACATAGGAGGGACAAATCCCATCTTGATCATACAAATCCCTCCGCATGATATGTGACATACCCAATGACCTCCTTCAAGTTCACTCAGTTACGAGCAACAAAGGAAAGTATCAAAGTATGTGACTCACATGTAGGGAACCTTGATGATCTTAGGTCGAAGGACTACATATACCATGATCACTATGAGAATCACTTATGACACTCATATAACGATCCATGTAGTGTTCTCATGGTGGGTCGGTCCAGTACACAAGTTCTCCAACTTGTACCCATATGTAGACTACATATCTCATATTAGTCTCCACATATGCTAGTCGTTATGTATTATTGCAACCCACTCCACAATAATACTAGACCAGGGACGTTTAAGAATATCATTATTCTAGGGTTACAATTATGTTTGTTAAGTTACGCAGAAACAAAACAACAAACATAATTGCTGGATTAATGCCTTAATAAAATATCATGACTCAATGTGCAAAAAATACAATCATCTCATGATTGGCTTTTTGGGCACAACACTAACAATCTCCCACTTGCACTAAAGCCAATCATCCATGTATCTAATACCGATGGACCTAGAATGGCTATCATGCTTTTGCTGCGTAAGGGGCTTTGTCAGCGGATCAGCAATGTTGCTATCTGTCGAAGTCCTGCATATCCTTACATCACCCCTCTCGATGATCTCCCTGATGAGATGATAGCGTCGGAGTATGTGTTTGGATCGCTGGTGAGATCGAGGTTCCTTAGCCTGTGCGATTGCTCCATTGTTGTCACAATAGAGCTCTATCGGGTCGGTAATGCTTGGAACCACTCCAAGTTCAGTGATGAACTTCTTGATCCAAACTGCCTCCTTCGAAGCATCAGAGGCGGCAATGTACTCAGATTCTGTTGTAGAGTCAGCTACTGTCTCTTGCTTTGAACTCTTCCAGCTCACAGCACCACCACCAATACAAAACACATAACCAGATTGCGATCTAAAATCATCCTTATCGGATTGGAAGCTTGCATCGGTGTAACCCCTTACAACGAGCTCATCTTCACCTCCAAAGACCAAGAATGCATCCTTAGTCCTTCGTAAGTACTTAAGGATGTTCTTAACAGCTGTCCAATGACTCTCACCAGGGTTCGATTGGTACCTACTTGTCATGCTCAAAGCATATGAGACATCGGGACGAGTACATATCATGGCATACATGATAGATCCAATTGCTGAGGCATATGGAATCTTACTCATGCGCTCTCTCTCCTCGGGTGTACTCGGACACTGAGATCTAGAAAGAGTGATACCATGTGACATGGGCAAGAATCCTTTCTTGGAATCTTGCATGCTAAACCTCTTTAGCACCTTGTCAATATATGTACTTTGACTTAGGCCAAGAAGCTTTCTAGATCTATCTCTATAGATCCTGATGCCTAACACATAGGCTGCTTCACCCAAGTCCTTCATAGAGAAACATTTCCCTAGCCAAGTCTTCACAGACTGTAGCTCAGGAATGTCATTCCCGATGAGTAGTATGTCATCTACATACAACACCAAGAAGACAATAGCGCTCCCACTAACCTTCTTGTAGACACAAGGTTCATCTTCATTTTTGATAAAACCAAACTCTTTGATTGCATCATCAAAATGAAGATTCCAACTTCGAGAAGCTTGCTTCAGTCCATAAATGGACCTTTGCAACTTGCACACTTTATTGGCATTCTCAGGAGTGACAAAACCCTCAGGTTGTGTCATGTACACATCCTCAAGTAGCTTTCCATTTAGGAATGCAGTTTTGACATCCATTTGCCATATCTCATAATCATAGTGTGCAGCAATAGCAAACAAAATTCAGATGGATTTAAGCATAGCAACTGGTGAAAAAGTTTCATCATAGTCAATACCATGAATTTGCTTGAAACCTTTTGCAACCAATCGTCCCTTAAAGGTAATCACATTACCATCCATGTCAGTTTTCTTCTTGAAAACCCATTTGCACCCTATGGGTTTTACCCCTTCAGGTGGGTCAACCAAAGTCCATACTTGGTTTTCATACATGGATTCCATCTCGGATTTCATGGCCACTAGCCACTTCTCAGAGTCAGGCCCCGACATAGCTTGTTGGTAGGTTGTGGGCTCATCCTGATCCATGAGCGTCACATCACCAGTGTGAGTCATGAGAAATCCATATCTCTCACATATGGTGTCTTTTGGACCGATTCAGATGGAACTCGGTTTAGTGTAAAAGTGGCTGTCTCTAGAGCAAGTCCCCAAAAGGAGTTTGGAAGGTCAGCTTGACTCATCATAGAGCGAACCATGTCTAACAGAGTTTGATTTCTCCTTTCAGATACACCATTCCATTGAGGTGTACCTGATGGAGTGAGTTGTGATACTATACCACACTCCTTCAGATAGTCAAGGAATTCTTGATCCAAGTACTCTCCACCTCGATCTGATCGAAGCACTTTGATACTCTTCCCGAGTTGATTCTCTACTTCATTCTTGAATTCTTTGAACTTTTCAAAGGATTCTGACTTGTGTCTCATAAGATACACATAGCCATATTTGCTAAAGTCATCAGTGAAAAGTATTGGAAACCTCCTCTAGCTTGTGTAGACATAGGGCCACATACATCACTATATATGAGTCCTAGTAAGTCATTAGCCCTTTCACTTTGCCCTGTGAATGGGGCTTTGGTCATCTTGCCCAACAAACATGACTCACATGTCTCATATGATTCAAAATCAAATAAGTCCAAGAGTCCATCCTTATAGAGCTTGGATATACGGGTCTCATTTATATGGCCCAAGCGACAGTGCCAGAGATAGGTCGGGTTTGAATCATTTAATCTGACCTTCTTGGTATTCACATTATAGATTGGATCTTCGAGGTCTAGAACATACAACCCATTGCTAAGTTGAGCACTACCATAAAAGATTTCATTCAAATAAATAGAACAACATTTGTCCTTTATTATAAATGAAAAACCTTTCTTGTCCAAACAAGAAACAGAAATCAAATTTCTACTAATAGTAGGCACAAAGTAGCAGTTGTCTAATTCTAAAACTAATCCACTAGGTAAAGTGAGAACATAAGTCCTTACGGCTAAGGCAGCAACCCTTGCTCCATTTCCAACACGTAGGTCCACTTCACCTCGGGCCAATCTTCTACTTCTACTTAGATCCTGCACATTTGCACAAATGTGAGATCCACATCCAGTATCCAATACCCAAGATGAGGAAGTAGAAAAGTTAGCCTCTATAACAAGAATACCTGAAGTGGAAGTCTTACTTCCTTTTTCCTTAGCAAGTTCTTCAAGATAGAGCTTGCAGTTGCGCTTCCAATGTCCATGTTGCTTACAATGGAAGCACTCCCCTTCCTTTGCCATACCACCCTTTGGTTTCAGTGCAGCTGAAGAAGAACTAGCATTGGACTTTCCATTAGCTTCATCCTTCTTCTTGTTGGCTTTTCCCTTTCCCTTGCCCTTTTGAACCATCAAAATGGGCTTAGCCTTCTTAAGGTTTTGCTCAGCAGTTCTCAACATATTGAGCAATTCAGGCAGGGACTTGTCAAGGTCATTCATGTTATAGTTCATGACGAACTGACTGTAGCTTTCAGGCAACGATTGCAAGACTACATCGATAGCCAACTCTTTCTGAAGAGCAAATCCCAAATTCTCAAGATTCTCAATGTACCCAATCATCTTGAGCACATGAGGACCCACGGGACTTCCCTCAGACATCTTGCACTGAAACAATGCCTTAGAGGTCTCAAACCTCTCATGCCTAGCTTGCTCTTGGAAAAGCATTTTGAGATGTTCGATCATATCGAACGCCCCCATGTTCTCATGTTGCTTCTGAAGCTCAGATTCCATGGTAATAAGCATGAGGCATGCAACATCCAAAGCATCATCAGAATGCCTCTTGTGAGCATCCCTTTCAGCTCTTGGAGCAGTGGCAGCAGGCTCATTCGGAATGGGCTGCTCTAGGACATAAGCCTTTCTCTCTTGCTTGAGGACTATCCTCAAGTTTCGGTACCATTTGAGAAAGTTGGTCCCATTCAGTTTTTCCTTCTCAAGGATCGATCGCAATGAAAGTGTCGATGTGTTTTGTGCCATGGTTATCTACAACAGTAAATATGCAGTGTAAGAGTCATGTATTTTAATTCATTTAATAAGGACTTTTATTAAATGATACTCCCACTATTTTCCTCAAAATAATAACCCTCGATATTATTTTGGAACACCTCGGTGCTAAGGTATTCTAGTGGGCCAAGATCCATATTTGACTACAACCTGAGTCAGCTTTGGCTTTTCTCTCAAGTTACAGCTATTTAGGTAGGCAACTCCTTGCCAATTGCATCCCATGCAACTCTTGGATAGCTGGGTAAACAACACTTGTCCAAGCTCATCTCATGAACTTAAGCCCAACTCTATGCCTCTAAGTCCCTAATCCTATTAGAATGACCTAGTTAATTCGAACACAATGTTAGCAATTTGGATATCACTATTATCCCATCACGCCTCACCAAGATGAACATAGGTGCTTTGCTTTGGCAAACCCACCTAATGTTGATCAAAGTCTTGACGAGTGCCAACATTTGGAAGGCATCACATTTAATGACTTAATATTTGTTTTGTGGGATTTTTCTTTTGATCTCACCAATTTGTTATCTCTGGTTGTCTTATACATGCATCACATACAAATATAAAACATGCATCTCATGCTTACAAGAAAGTAAACGTGACATGGTTATAGCCCAAACTATGCGATATTCTCAAGCTAATAAGAATATCATAAAAGCCTAAGAAAAGAAAAGGGTCTTCACAAGCTCCTTCTCTTCCTTTCTTGGTTGCCCTTTTGTTGTCATCTCCTTGGACATACCACCTTGGATGATCCTTGGACATACCACCTTGGATGATACCCTAATGTACAACTACATCAATAATAGAAACCTTGAGTTACATTCGAGGGGAGTAAGGTGAGAAGAGAATGTACAATGAGAGTGATAAGAAAAGGCACGACTCGTAGGCCGTATTTACAAGTACAACCAATCAAGGGCTATAACCATGCACCATGCTTCAAACACCAATCAGCATATCATGTCAAATCTCATTCAACAAAGATGCATGCCAATTTTCGTGCGTTGATTAGCCAGTTTTTATTTATGTGGCGCTTCGCATACGGCGGTCCCGCTGGCCGGTCAGTGGGCGGTGGTTCCGCTGACCGGTCAGCGGACGGGGTCAAGGGGAGCCGCCCTTGCGGGGGGCGTGGGGGGCAGCGCCCCCCAGCACAAAAAATTTTCTTACAATTGCTTAGCCCGAAATCTTCTATTTCGAGCAAGTAGGCACCCGAGACTCCTCCATTCGAGCCACCAAAAATACCTTACTTTCGGTGCCCGAACAGGCCGAATCCGAACAAAGCTAGGGTTTTTGCAACTATTGCAAGAATCCTAATCCATATAGGTATCTCATACCATTCAATTTCGGGTTAATCTCATTAACCAATTAGTGTCATTTCTTCATATATCTCATATGTTCATTACGAGTTCTGGTTTCATGCATCATGAATCAATCTAATTAATCATGGCCGAAAAGCAACCGAACACATAACATCATGCGATTCAACACTCAATCCCGATTTAGGGTTTCACCAGTAGCTCTGATACCACTGTTGGGTTTCGGGAGCCAAACAGCACAGTGGAATTTAACCGAAACCCTCCAGGATCCAAGTGAAACGGGGTAAACCGGGTGTTCGAAAATTTTCATACCTAATTTTCGGTTGAGATCTCTCACTCAACTGTAGAGTCAAATCACAAAACTTGAACAGTTGACGTGTTCAAGCTCTCTATGGTATCCACACGAGCCTCTCGGGATCACCACGCTTCCACCGCGTCCCGGCAGATGCGTTTCTCTTGCGCTCGCAGTGCTAGCTTGCGTCCTCCAAGGAATTGCAAGAGAAGAGTGTGGCTGTCCTTTTGGGAGGCTAGGGCAAGGAGACCTGCGAATTTCTCACTAGAAGTTGTATTTATAGTGAGACTCAACTTCCAGGCCTAATGGGTTTCAAAGCCCTAATCCAATTAGGCTTTAATTTCGGGCTTAATAATGGCTCAACTATTGGGCCCATTATTAATACGAAATTATTGTGAAACCATAACCCAAATAATTAGCCCATGCACTCTAATGATCCAAATAGCTCTATGTGTGCGACCCAATAGGCTCTTACCACGTTGGCAATGATCATAAATCACATTTATGATCATAAGCAATGAGCGGTGTCTAGCAACACATCATTGCTACCCAAGTGACAAGATTGTCGATGATTCGACTAAACCTTTATGATCATCACCGATATATGCCATTGTCCCTTTGTCCAAGATATCAAGACTAAGCACGAGACATGGAATGTGTCACTCTCGTATAGCCCAATCTTTGGTTTCTTGATTACCGAGTAGACCAACTTAAACTGATGACATTGATATCGTATATCAACTCATCCGAGCATGGCCATGCATTTTTCTAAGTCTCACTCTATCAAGGGGCCCGAAGATATCACTCCCGTTACATAGGAGGGACAAATCCCATCTTGATCATACAAATCCCTCCGCATGATATGTGACATACCCAATGACCTCCTTCAAGTTCACTCAGTTACGAGCAACAAAGGAAAGTATCAAAGTATGTGACTCACATGTAGGGAACCTTGATGATCTTAGGTCGAAGGACTACATATACCATGATCACTATGAGAATCACTTATGACACTCATATAACGATCCATGTAGTGTTCTCATGGTGGGTCGGTCCAGTACACAAGTTCTCCAACTTGTACCCATATGTAGACTACATATCTCATATTAGTCTCCACATATGCTAGTCATTATGTATTATTGCAACCCGCTCCACAATAATACTAGACTAGGGACGTTTGAGAATATCATTATTCTAGGGTTACAATTATGTTTGTTAAGTTACACAGCAACTGAACAACAAACATAATTGCTAGCCTTGTGCTAAAATTTTTTCAATACAGTACCATGCCTTTCCTCCCTAGAAACTTTCTTCAAGTTTGGGTCCTTATCTTGAGCTTCTTTAACCTTAGCCAGCCATATTGACTAAATTTCAAGGACTATGATTTGAGCCATTTCCTAGTCTCCCTATGATTCAAATAAGACTGAGAACTATTCCACACTGGAACCTTCCAAGGTAATAGCCACTTAATCCTTAAAAAGACTCACCCCATAATGCTCATGGCTCAAAGCACCAACAACCATATTGCCTTTACCAGAACAATAGTCTACCGAGCAATCATAATCCTTGATATACTTGATCTACCTTCTTTGCCTCATGTTCAGGTCCTTTTGGGTAAACAAGTACTTCAGACTTTTATTGTCCATAAAGATCTTAAAGGACCTTCCCATAAGGTTGTGTCTTCAGAGCTTTAAGGTAAACACTATAACTGCCAACTCAAGATCATGCACTGGGTAGTTCAATTTGTTAAGCCTTAACTTCCTAGACCTATATGTAATTACTTGCTTATCCTACATCAGCACACATCCTAATCCTATCCCAAAAGCATCGGTATGCACCAAAAAAGTCTTATGCTAATCTACTTGGATTAAGATGGGAGTAGAAACTAATCTCTTCTTAAACTCCTAAAAACTTCCCTCATACTTAGAGGTCTAGATGAACTTCTGTGCCTTTTATGTCAAGGCTGTTAATGACAAAGCTATCATAGAAAATTTCTCAATGAACCTTCGGTAATAGCCCGCCAATCCAAAGAAACTTTGAATTTCAGTTACAGTTGTTGGGCGTTTCTACTCCGCCACTGCCTTTACCTTTTCTGGTTCCACACTTAGTCCTTGAGCATTTATGATATGCCTTAGGAAAAGAATATCACTTGGCCAGAATTGACACTTAGATAGTTTTGCATAATATTGGTTATTGGCACTTAGATATTTTTGCATAACATTGGTTATCTTGAAACACTTGCAAAGCTATCTTTGAATGTTCCTCATGTTCGCAGGTAGTCTTAGAGTATACCAATATATCATCAATGAACAACTCAACAAACTAATCTAGGTAGGGCCCAAAAATTTGATTCATGGCATCCATGAAAATTGCCAAAGCATTACTCACTCCGAAAGTCATAACTGTGAACTCATAATGCCCAAGCCTAGTCTTGAATTCAGTTTTCAGTATATCATCTTCCTTTACTCTTATCTGAAAATATCTAGACCTTAGGTGTATTTTCGAAAAGACCCTTGCCCCTCCTCTTAACGTATTAAATAAGTTATCAATCTTAGGCAATGGATATTTGTTCTCTACAGTCACTACATTCAGTTTTTTGTAATCTATGCACAAATGCAAGGTTCCATCCTTTTTCTTCACAAGCAATACTAGGGCACCTCACAAGGAAATGCTTGTCTTTATAAAGCCCTTCTTAAGCAACTCTTGTAACTACATTTTTAGCTCATCCATTTCAGGTGCTAACATCCGATATGGGGGTATGGAAATTGGTTTTGCCCCAAAAGCTGTAAGTGTATGAAGAATTCAATCTTCCTATTTGGGGGTAATCCTGGGAGGTCTATGGGAAATAATTTTGGAAATAGATTGGCTATTGAAATTTTCTTAAGTTGCTCCTCGACTACCACCTCATTTAGAGTGTAATACTCTTCTCTACTCATAATAGGAATAGACTCCATTAACTTGAGCTGCAAGTTTTTGGCACTACTTGCCAAACCACCCATGCAAGTTACACTTACCCTTGAGGCATCCTCAAGGGTGACCTTGCAACTTGAACAGTTGATCTGGGGCTTAAACCTACTTAACCAATCCATTCCAAGGACAATGTCATATGGGATCAAGGTTAAAACCCAACTTGACAACCATGCTTAAGGAAATGATAGAAATAGTAGCACCAGTGTCAAACAAAATCTTAATACTATTATCCTAAACATTGAAGTTACCATGTATAGTGGTTAGCTCTCTAGGTGCTTGGCTCATCAAAGTAAAGACATGTTGCTGTACAAAGGCTTCGGTAGATGCATTCCCGGCTCCTGAGGCTCCTAGTCTTCCTTAGCGTCGCTCTTCCCTAAGCCTTGGGTATTCCCTAGCTTAATGCCTAGGCTGGCAGTAGTAATTGCAAAGATTGGTCCCAAGGGTGCATGATTTGTTACCATGGAACTTCTGACACTTAGAGCAATGGCCCTTCCCGATCTTCTTACCTTTAGGAGGACCGTGGTCTCTTCCCTGGTTAGGCCTCTTGCCTGACAACCTTGAGTGCACCGGGATGTTAGCATTGTGCCGAAAGCCTATCATGAGAAAATTATATTTTACACATTGAGTTATGATATTTTATTGAGGCTTCATTCTGTAATTATGTTTACTGTTTGTTTCTACATAACATAATCAAACATAATTATAGCCCTAGAATAATGATATTCTTAAATGTCTATATTCTAGTATTATTGTAGAATGGGTTGCAATAATACATAAAGACTAGCATATGTCAAGACTCATCTAAGATATGTAGTCTACATATGGGTACAAGTTGAATAACTTGTGTATTAAACCGACCCACCATTAGAATGCTAAATGGATCATTATATGAATATCATAAGTGATTCTCATAGTGATCATGTATATGTAGTCCTTTGACCTAGTGTCATCAAGGTTCCATACATGTGAGTCACATACTTTAATACTTCCCTTTGTTGCTTGTAACTAAGTGAACATGAAGGAGGTCATTGGGTATGTCACATACCATGCGGAGGGTTTTGTATGATCAAGATAGGATTTGCCTCTCTTATGTAACAGGAGTGATATCTTTGAGCCCCTTGATAGAGTGAGACTAAGAAAATGCATGGCCATGCTCGGATGAGTTAATATACGATATCAATGTCATCAGTTTATGTTAGTCTACTCGTGAATTAAGAAACCAAATATTGGGCTATAAAAGAGTGACACATTCCATGTCTCATGCTTGGTCTTGATATCTTGGACAAAGGGACAATGACATACATGAATAATGTTCATAGAGGTTTAGTCGAATCACCGACTATCTTGTCACTTGAGTAGCAAAGATGTGTTGCTAGACACTACTCATTGTTTATGATCATAAATATGATTTATGATCATTGCCAACATGGTAAAAGCCTACAGGGTTGTACACTTTGGGCCAGTTGGATTATTTGAGTGCATGGGCCAAATTGTTTGGCTTTGGTTTCATGATAATTTCATATTAATAATTGGCCCAGAGGTTGAGTCATTATTAAGCGCAAAATTAAACCTAATTGGATTAGGGCTTTGAAACCCATTAGGTTTGGGAGTTGAGCCTCACTATATATACATCATATAGTGATAATTTTTTAAGCTCTTGCCCTAGCCTCCCCAAGGATGAAATCCAAAGGGTTCTAAAAGGTTCCAGCTGCATTATTCTCTTACCATTCCTTGGAGGATGCAAGCTAGCATTTCAGGAACAAGAGGAATGCATCTGCCGAGATGTGGTGGAGGCATGTAGATCTCGAGAGGCTCGTATGGATACCATATAGAGCTTGAACATGTCAACTATTCAAGTTTGTGATTCGAGTCAACAGTTGGGTGAAGAATCTTAACCGACCAGGTATAAAATTTTTGAACACCCGATTTACCCCATTTTGCTTCAATCCTGAAAGATTTTGGTTATCTTCTACCGCATTTGTTTAGCTCCCGAAACCCTACAATGGTATCAGAGCTACTTGTGAAACCCTAAATCAGGATTGAGTGTTGAGTCACATGATCCGTTGTATGTTCGGTTGCTTTCGATCATGATTAATTAGATTGATTCATGATGCATGAACTGAAACTCATATATATATATATATATATATAAACAACATACACTGGTTAATGAGATTAACCCTAGATTGATCCGTATGAGAGACCTATCTAAATAAGGATTGTTGCAATAGTTGTACTAATCCTTGTAAGCATCGGATTAGGGCTGTTCGAACACCCTGAGTAGGGTACTTTTGGTGGCTCGAATGGAGGTGGTATCAGGTGCTTAGTTCCTCGAAATAATAGATCTTAGGCAACATAATTGTAAGACAATTTTTTACACCAAGGGGCGCTACCCCCTTGCCACCCCCTATAAGAATGGCTCCCCTTGACCTCACTTGCTAACCAACTAGTGGGACCGCCACCCACTAACTAACTAGCAGACCACTGTATACAAGATGCCACATTAATAAAGCTGGTTAATAAACATGTGTTAATTAGCATGCATTTGTTGAATGACATTTGACATGATATGCTGATTGGTGGTTGAAGCATGGTGCATGGTTATAGCCCTTATTGATTATACTTGTAAATATGGCTTGTGAGTTATGCCTTTTCTTGTGACTCTCATTTCACATTCTCTTCTCACCTTACTCCTCTTGAATGTAACTCGAGGTTTCTATTATTGATGTAATTTTACATTATGGGATCATCTGAGGTGGTGTGCCTAAGGAGGTGACTATAAAGAGACAACTAAGCAAGGATGATAAGGAGCTTGTGAAGACCTTTCCTTTTCTCAGGCTTTTATGGTATTCTCTTTGGCTTGAGAATATCACATAGTTTGGGCTATAACCATATCACATTTAATTTGGTTTTAGCTTGAGATTCATGTTTTTTATTTGTATGTGATGCATGTATAAGACAACTGAAGATAATAATTGGTGAGATCGAAATGAAAATCCTTCAACCAAAATATTAAGTCATTAATGTGATGCATTCCGAATGTTGGCACTTGTCAAGACTTTGATCAACATTGGGTGGGTTTGCCAAAACAAAGCACCTATGTTCATCTTGGTAAGACATGATGGGATAAAAGTGATATCCAAATTGCTAACTTAGGGCTCAACTTAACTAAGTCATCCCAATAGGATTGGGACTTAGAGGCATAGAGTTAGGCTTATGTTCATGAAATGAGTTTGGATAAGTGTTGTTCACCCAACTATCCAAGAGTTGCAAAAGATGCAATTAGCCAGGAGTTGCCTACCTAAATAACTATAACTTGATAGAAGGCCAAAGCTGACTCAGGTTATGGTGAAATATGGATGTTGGCCCACTAGAATACTTTAGCATTGAGGTGTTCTGAAATAATATCGAGAGTTATTATTTTGAGTAAAATAGTAGGAGTATCATTTAATAAAATTCCTTATTAAATATATTAAAATGCATAACTCTGACATTGCATATGTACTATTGTAAATTACCATGGCACAAGACACATCGATACTTTCATTGCAATCAATCCTTGAGAAGGAAAAACTGAATAGGATCAACTTTCTCAAATGATACAAAAATTTGATGATAGTCCTCAAGCAAGAGAGAAAGGCTTATGTCCTAAAGCAGCCAATTCCAAATCTTGCTGTCAACAGACTAACAGCTGAAAGGGATGCTCATAAGAAGCATTCTGATGATCCTTTGGATGCTGCTTGCCTCATGCTTATTACCATGGAATCTGAGCTTCAGAAGTAACCTGAAAACATGGATGCGTTTGATATGATCGAACATCTCAAAATGCTCTTCCAAAAGCAAGCTAGGCATGAGAGGTTGGGCACCTCTATGGCATTGTTTCAATGCAAAATATTTGAAAGAAGTCCCGTGGGTCTTCATGTGCTCAAGATGATTGGGTATATTGAGAATATTGAGAGTTTGGAATTTGTTCTTCAGAAAGAGTTGGCTGTTGATATAGTCCTACAATCATTGCTAGAAAGCTACAGTCAGTTTGTCATGAACTACAACATGAACAATCTTGACAAGTCCCTCCCCAAATTGCTCAAGATGTTGAGAACTGTTGAGCAAAACCTTAAGAAGACTAAGCCCATTATGATGGTTCAAAAGTGCAAGGGAAAGGGAAAAACCAAGAAGAAGAAGGATAAAGCTAAAGGAAAGTCCAATGCTAATTCTTCTTCAGCTGCACTGAAACCATCTAGTGGTGCGGCAAAGGAATAAGAGTGCTTCCATTGTAAGCAACTTGGACACTAGAAGCGCAACTATAAGTTCTATCTTGAAGAACTTACTAAGAAGAAAGGAAGTAAGACTTCTACTTCAGTTATTTTTGTTATAGAGGCTAAATTTTCTACTTCCTTACCTTTGGTATTAGATATTGGATGTGGATCTCACCTTTGTGCAAATGTGCAGGATCTAAATAGTAGTAGAAGATTGGCCCGAGATGAAATGGACCTACGTGTTGGAAATGGAGCAAGAGTTGCTGCCTTAGCCATAGGGACTTATGTTCTTACTTTGCCTAGTGGATTGGTTTTTGAATTAGACAATTGCTACTTTGTGCCTACTATTAGTAGAAATTTGATTTCTATTTCTTGCTTGGACAAGAAAGGTTTTTCATTTATAATAAAGGACAAATGTTGTTCTATTTATTGGAATCAAAACTCTTATGGTAGTGCTTGACTTAACAATGGTTTGTATGTTCTATAACTAGAAAATCCAATCTATAATATGAATTCCAAAAAGGTCAGATTGAATGATTCGAACCCAACCTATCTCTGACATTGTTATTTGGGCCATATAAATGAGACCTCCATATCCAAGCTACATAAGGATGGACTCTTAGATTCATTTTATTTTGAATCATATGAGATATGTGAGTCATGTTTGTTGGGCAAGATGACTGAAACCCCTTTCACTGGGCAAAGTAAAAAGGCTAATGACTTACTATGACTCATACATAGTGATGCATATGTCTTTATGTCTATACACACTAGAGAAGGCTTCCAATACTTCATTACCTTTACTAATGACTTTAGTAGATATGGCTATGTGTGTCTTATGAAACACAAGTCAAAATCTTTTGAAAAGTTTAAAGAATTCAAGAATGAAGTACAAAATCAACTCGGGAAAAGTATCAAAGTACTTGAATCAGATCGAGCTGGAGAATACTTGGACCTAGAATTCCTTGATTATCTAAAGGAGTGTGGTATAGTATCATAACTCACTCCACCTGATATACCTTAATGGAATGGTGTATCTGAAAGGAGAAATTGAACTCTGTCACACATGGTATGATCTATGGTGAGTCAAACTGACCTTTCAAACTCCTTTTGGGGACATGCTCTAAAGGCAGCTGCTTTTACACTAAACCAAGTTCCATATAAATCAGTTTAAAAGACACCATATGAGATATGGAGTATGAGGCATCCTAGTCTATCTTTTATGAAGATTTGGGGCTGTGAGGCTTATGTGAAACATTAATCTTTGACAAGCGAGGGCTCAAATTTCATAAATGTCTTTTTGTTGGGTATCCCAAAAAATAAAGGATTACTCTTTTTATAATCCATTCGAGTAGAAAGTGTTTATTACTCGAAATGGTGTCTTTCTAAAGAAAGAGTTTATCTATAAAGGAACCAGTGGGAGGAAAGTAAAACTTGAAGGAATTCAGGAACAACAAGGGGACATCGACCGTGAATTGAAACCTGAGTAGACACCACAAGATTTTGTGGTTCAGGAGTCTATTCCTGTAGCATAGAGCCCACGTAAGTTTTGTAGGATTCAACATAAGCCTGAGAGATATGGATTTCTTGTGACTCACACTGGTGATGTGATGTTAATGGATTAGGATGAGCCCACAACCTACCAAAAAGCTATGTCGATTCTAAAAAGTGGCTAGAGGCCAGGAAGTCCGAGATAGAATTCATGTATGAAAACAAAGTATAGACTTTGGTTGATATACCTGTAGGGGTAAACCCTATAAGGTACAAATGGGTTTTCAAGAAGAAAACTAACATGGATGGTAATGTGATTACCTTTAAGGGGCGATTGGTTGCAAAAGGTTTCAAGTAGATTCATGGCATTGACTATGATGAGACTTTTTCACCACTTACCATGCTTAAATCCATCCAAATTTTATTGGCTATTGTTGCACACTATGATTATGAGATATGGCAAATAGTTTTCAAAACTGATTACCTTAATGGAAAGCTATTTGAGGATGTGTATAGGACACCGCCTAAGGGTTTTGCCACTCTAGAGAATGCCAATAAAGTGTGCAAGTTGCAAAGGTCCATTTATGGACTGAAGCAAGTTTCTCAGAGTTGGAATCTTCATTTTGATGAAGTAATCAAAGAGTTTGGTTTTGTAAAAAATGAAGATGAATCTTGTGTCTACAAGAATGTTAGTGTTGTTGTCTTTTTGGTTCTGTATGTAGATGACATACTACTAATTGGGAATGACATTCTTGAGCTATAGTCTGTATAGACTTGGCTAGGGAAATGTAGATCTATGAAGGACTTGCATGAAGCAACCTATATGTTAGGCATCAAGATCTATAGAGATAGATCTAGAAAATTGCTCGACCTAAGTCAAAGTACATACATTGACAAGGTGATAAAGAGGTTTAGCATGCAAGACTCCAAGAAAGGATTCTTGCCTATGTCACATAGTATAACTCTTTCTAGATCCAAATGTCTAACTACACTTGAGGAGGGAGAACGCATGAATATGATTTGATATGCCTTGACACTTGGATCTATCATATATGCCATGATATGCACTCATCCCAATGTCTCATATGCCTTGAGCATGACAAGTAAGTATTAATCAAACCACAGTAAAAGTCACTGGACAGCTGTTAATGACATCCTTAAATACTTACGAAGGACTAAGGATGCATTCATGGTCTTTGGAGGTGAAGATAAGCTCGTTGTAAGGGTTACACCGATGTTAACTTTTAATATGATAAGGATGATTGCAAATTGCAATCTAGTTATGTGTTTTGCATTGGTAGTGGTGTTGTGAGCTGGAACAGTTCAAAGCAAGAAACAGAAGCTGACTCGACAACAGAATCCGAATACATTGCCACTTCTGATGCCACTAAAAAGGCAGTTTGTATCAAGAAGTTCATCACAGAACTTGGAGTGGTTCAAGCATTGCCGACCTGATAGAGCTCTATTGTGATAACAATGGAGCAATCGCATAGGTTAAGCAACCTCCATCTCACCAGTGATCCAAACACATACTCAGATGTTATCGTCTTAGTAGGGAGATTATCGAAAGGGGTGATGTGAGGATATGCAAGATTTTGACAAAGAGCAACATTGATGATCCATTAACAAAACCCCATACGCAACAAAAGCATGATAGCCATTGTAGGTCCATTGGCATTAAATACATGGCTGATTGGCTTTAGTGCAAGTGGGGGATTGTTAGCATTATGCCCAAAGCCAATCATGAGATGATTGTATTTTGCACATTGAGTTGTGCTATTTTACTGAGGCATCATTCCATAATTGTGTTTGTTGTTTGTTTCTCCATAACATAATCAAACATAATTATAATCCTAGAATAATGATATTCTTTAATGTCCCTGTTCTAGTATTATTGTGGAGCGGGTTGCAATAATACATAAAGACTAGCATGTATGGAGACTAATATGAGATATATAGTCTACATATGGGTACAAGTTGAACAACTTGTATACTAGACCAACCCACCATGAGAATGCTACATGGATCGTTATATGAGTGTCATAAATAATTCTCATAGTGATCATGTATATGTAGTCCTTTGACCTAATGTCATTAAGGTTCCCTACATGTGAGTCACATACTTTGATACTGCCATGTCTTGCTCATAACTGAGTGAACATAAAGGAGGTCATTGGGTATGTCACATACCATGTAGAGGGTTTTGTATGATCAAGATAGGATTTGTCCCTCTTATGTCACAAGAGTGATATCTTCTAGCCCATTAATAGAGTGAGACTAAGAAAATGCATGGTCATACTCGGATGAGTTGATATATGATATCAATGTTATAAGTTTAAGTTAGTATAATCGGGAATCAAGAAACCAAAGATTGGGCTATACGAGAGTGACACATTCCATGTTTCATGCTTTGCCTTAATATCTTGGACAAAGGAACAATGGCATATATGAATAATGTTCATAGACGTTTAGTCGAATCACCGACTATCTTGTCACTTGGGTAGCAATTATGTGTTGGTAAACATCGTTCATTGTTTATGATCATAAATGTGATTTATGATCATTACCGACATGGTAAGAGTTTATAGGGTAGCACACTTAGAGCTAATTGGATTATTTGAGTGTATGGGTCAAATTGTTTGCCTTTGGTTTCATGATAATTTTGTATTAATAATTGGCCCAAAGGTTGAGCCATTATTAAGCCCAAAATTAAACTTAATTGGATTAGGGCTTTGAAACCCATTAGGCTTGGGAGTTGAGCCTCACTATATATATATCATATAGTGAGAATTTTTAAAGCTCTTACCCTAGCCTCCCTAAGGACGAAATCAGAAGGATTCTGAAAGGTTCTAGCCACGCTCTTCTCTTGCCATTCCTTGGAGGACATAGGCTAGCATTGCTGACACAAGAGGAATGCATCTGCCGGGATGTGGTAGAGGCATGGTGAGCCTGAGAGGCTCGTGTGGATATCGTAGAGAGCTTGAATATGTCAACTTTTCAAGTTTTTGATTCGACTCAACAGTTGGATGAAAGCTCTTAACTAACCAGGTACAAAATTTTCAAACAACCGATTTACCCCATTTCACTTGGATCTTAGAGGGTTTTGGTTATTTTCCGTTACATTTGTTTGGCTCCCAAAACCCTCCATGGGACCTTTGGCTCAACAACCTTATCCATGGGTTTTGTGTCCACCAACTCTCTTTCTAATACCAAAGCCTTTTGAACGGGGTCATGATAGGTCCTAATTCCAATAATGGTCAAGAAACTCCGCAACTCCGCCTTAAGTCCACAAATGAACTTCTTCGCCTTAAATTCATCTTTCCTAACCAAATGAGGAGCATAACGAAAAAGAGAACTAAACTTCCTCTCATACTCATGGACCATCAAGCTTCCTTGAACCAACTCATCAAATTTTATCCTCTTTTGATCTTAAGCCACCTCACTATTAAACTCATTCTAGAATTCCTTCTCAAGCTCAGTCCAATTAAGTTATTTGGGCATTTTGCCCAAGTTTACCTTCATTGCAGGACTTAAATCTCTCCCTGACCTTTTTCCGCCACAAGGAAGCCTTGCCTTTCAAGAAGAAAGGCATTAAATCCATCTTGCCCTTGCCATCCAACTTCATGTTTTAAAAAATTTCATAGATTTGGTACAACTATCCTTCAGCAACATCAGGATCACCTATACCATTGAATTTTGAAGTGTTGATCTCACGGCATATATAAATGAGCCCCATATGGTTCGAAATAACGGGTTTCCTCCTCCTTCCACGGGGATGGATGTCTTCCTTATCTTCTTTCTCACTATCCCCTTCAATGTTCACTTGAGCATGTTCATACACTTGCACTTGACCTTGCACTTGCCCTTGGGGTAGGGAATTTCTCCCCTGACCTTGGTGTATTTAGCCTTTACCCCATTAGGGTCCTTCAAGGCCTTCCCACTGTTTAGAGGTTAAGCATGCTCCTCCAATAAGATAGCCATATTGTGCAACATCCAGTCCACGCAACAAGGAAACCACTTTTTTCATGTCTGCATCACTAGTTCCTACACCAAGAGCCTGAGCCTCAGTAACAGCACCTGCCTGAGTGTTAACCATGTTATCTACAACCAAAGCCAGAAGAACACACCAAAGCAACTTATAAGCAGTACTAACTATACTTAGCATAAGGAACACATAGATCTTAGTTCACTTTTTTCCTCTACTAGGACCATTGACTTGCTCTGATACCAAACTGTCACAAAACCAGGTCCCAGTGCCTTGAATTACTTGGCTTGTAAGCCCTTTGGGACTGTGATCCCACTTAGTTACTATTGGCTAACTATTGCTTGTATAATAAATGAAGACAATTTACATGCAACTAGATTCTTAGCCTACCGTCTAAGAAAACATGCATGCAATTGTCCTGGCGATATAAACGATTAAGTAAACCATTTCAAGAACACCACTCGAGCATTTTATTTACAAAGTACTTAAACTATGCCAAGACAATGAAATACTAGTTATTTCAACTTCAAGTAATAGTTTGTACAGGCTCTACAATACTTGCATGCACCCAAAAGTAACTCTATGGTTTAACACCATAATGTATCCTAATAAAGGTAATATCTTAGTACACAAGTTGTTATATACACATGATAAAATCTTAACTAAGATCCATCACTTGGGCCCCACGTTTGAGCTAACAAGCCCCAAGTGTAAGCCTCTTTCTTATCCTTGTGCCCCATTTAGCCTTTAAACTGTAAAGACATAACACATAGTTAGTACAAAGCCTAACTCATAAGTAAACTTAGAATCTCAAGGATTCTAAAGAATAAGTACTTGCAAAAAGAGGAAACTTAGCCCACAACTATCCACTAGTTGTTGGGCTCGAGCTTATAAGTTGCACAACAAACTTAAGGGAGTGAGTATATGAATGTACTCAATAAGGGTCCTTGGGTACCTATAAGGAAAGATAGCAAACAAGCATGCAAATATGGCACACAAACAGACAAGCAACCAACCAACAATTAAAACAAAAAAATAACATAATAAATGTGCAAATGCATGAATGTATGATATGCAACATACACAATTCATGGGACTTCTTTCACCTTAGGTGCTACATTCTTGCCATAAGCTCAAATGGCAAAGGTACTTAAGACACTAGCGCTCATATCCTGAATCCTTTATCTCCCTTAAGTCCCAGTTACGGGTCGTAGAGTAAGTCGTCATCTCCTCTCAAAGTTTACCTGTCTTACCCTTAATTTATTATACAGGGTAGCTATCTTATATGGTCCAACTTGCCAAGCTCTTTGAGCCTAGCTTAGAGCTCCTTAGTAGCTTACTTACCAAACCACACAGTTTGGTTGAGATCCTCTTAGATTTCCACTTCATTTCCCCTTAGGTCCAAGACCTTTCACTTAGGCTAATAAAGTCTCTGAAACTTGACTTAATCCCTTTTGTGCCCCCTTAGCAACTTAAGCACTTTTACCTTTTAGCCATTCTACTTAGCTCTAACTTAACCACACCACTTAGCTACTGTTTAAATAATGTATAATTCTTAACTTAGGAATGAGTTTTAGACCCAACTGAGGCCATGGAACATCTTAGAATAGCCTAGGGATGATAACCATAAGTTTGAGACATTTTTAGGATGCCTCGAGCATAAGGAATTATGCTTTCACAACACCATCGGCAACGTGTCGCAAAAGGCATCAATTCTTGAGATTCCTGAAGGATCACTGGTGACATGCAGTCAATTCACATCGCTGGTTGCCAAGCATCACCAATGTTTTACAACATTGTATGACAGCGTGCGAATTTGCACAAACTTGCTCAAACTTTCTATCCTCAAGGCCAATTCACATAGGTCTTGTTTTTACTTCATTCCCACACATAAAAATACACTTCTACACATTATTCAAGCTTAATTAACTTGAACCCTTACCTCAAATTCAGTCACAAAGCAAGAACAAAGCACAAGCACACTTGAGCTCAATTTAGCTCTCTTGAGTTCCAAGTTTAAAACCAACATGATATGGCTCCAAAAATCTCAAATCAAGACATCTCTAGCTACTCAAAAAACTTAGAACTAGATGAAACAAAATGAGGAAGCTTACCTTAGGTTTCAAATCCAAAACAAGCATCGAAGATCTAAATGGGAGCAAAAACACCAAGAACAAGTTAGAGGCTTGTTGGATTCATCTTGGGACCTTCAAATTTGATGGAAACTTGAGGAATTGGAGAGGTTTGAAGTAGAATTTCTAGTGGATAGAGGGAACCAAAAAATTTGGGAAACAAGTGATGGAGAATAGAGGTCAATAAATGGTAAATATATCTACCAACTCCACTAAGCCTCATTTCTTGACCTCTTGTCTTTTGGTTCCCAAACTCTCTTTTCTTTCACCTTGGCCACTAAACACTCACCCAAAACCAAGCCTTCTTGGTCCTAAAGAATGTTTGTAAGCCTTTTACATTTAGCCTTTTGGACACTTAATTCATTTAAGGCATAAATGGCTTGTTTGAGCACTTAGTGCAATTTTTGCACTTTCCATTCAAATAATGGTTCTAGTAGCTAGATTAACCTATGGTCTTAACTTAATTAGTCAAAATTTCTTACTTGACCCTAATTTTACTAAAATTACAATCATGCCACTCACCTGAGTCAAATTTACTGTTACGCTATTTTGACTCTTAGATGCCAAATCACACTTAGGAACTCATCATTACTTATACTTAGCTTGCCTTTCTTGCTTAATATGATGCTAACATGAGGTACTTAAATGAAAACACTAAAATAAAACATACTTACCCAGTCAAAGCCAGTCATTGACTAGGAGAGTTGTCATATCCTCCCCTCATTTAGAAATTTAGTTCCCCAAATTCTGACATAATCGGGCGAACTCACTTAAATACTTCTTTTGCATATCTTGCTTAGTCTCCCTAGTGGCCTCTTCCTCCCATGGTTAGACCATAGTACCTTGACCATTAGAATTACAATCCAACAAGCGAGGAGCATGATCAGATTGTTGAATACCAATATTGAAACGTGCCATATCTGGCATTAAATCTAACCAGTCTAAATTTGCAAATGCTTTATCCAATACTTCCAAAACCAAGTCATCACCTTGTTTCAAGTTTGACCACATAAAGCAAGGGCAACCACAAGGAAGTTGGATAAGAGCTAGCAAATCCAAGAAGGACTGAAGTTATTCTACTCTTGGGAAAAAGTGAAAATTCTTCCCTATTTTCTTTGATGTGGATAAAACATGGTTAAAATACCTTGTAAGAATGAAAGGCCCACTATACATAGAGATAACTTCCATTAGATTAGCCCAAGTTTGGTTTCAAAACTGAGTCTTGGGATAACAATACACACAACCAAGATACGGCCTAACTCATACCTAAGGGAAAGCAAAATAAGATGTTACCCACTAATTATTAGTTGACAATTACATATTGATGATTGCCAACCGACCACCACTCCTCCTAGAAGCATCAATAGCAACATTAGGAGAAAACCCAAGATTTATTAATGACATAGATGCATCACTCACATTAAATTTATTTTCCATAATGTATAATAAATCAGGTTGATATGACCAAACCAGAAATTGAATATGATGAACTGCCGTTGCTAGACCCATACCACAGTAGTTAAAGCTTATGATCTTTATAATGACCCCTGGATTTGTTGAAAAAATCCTTGCTCTGCAGTCATAGTTCGAGAAAGACTTAGTAAGTCAATCAAAATAGCCATAAAGTAGCCAAAAAAACTGCAAATAATTGTTGGGACTCTATTGGCTGTCATAGATCAAACGGTTTAAAATGAGCATATTTGGACTTAAGGGCCAACAAATGTAAAGATGCCATTAAATAGGAATCCTCTATGTCATCTCTACATGTTTTCTACTAGAAATGTGTCTAGGATAGTAGGGAGAGAATGTTCCTCTTATAGTGCAAGAAGAAAGTGAAAAGTGTTTCTTGAGCATTTGACACTTAGCTGTATGAATATTGGATAGTATCTTAAACCTTCTTTCTTATTTCTCCCTTATAGCAAATTGCGTCATAATTTCTGAAGAAAGTACCATAGCATTATGATCATAGATAAACGCATCCTTGGACTGCACTGTTGTTGTGTGGTGAATATGAAAGCCAAAGACAACATGATGGCTATGACTACTTGAATGATTCTGCTTTCCTTAATAAGCTACTCTTGCCACATTATTGTTATATGGAGTATTCGTCATAGTCTAACCAATTTAGAATCATTCTGATAAAAAAAACCACCATACTCAGAATGGTGAAAATTAGGGATGGCTTTAGGTGAACCTGTTTGCTTCCTAGAGCATATGCCATCAAACTTAACCTTTTACATACCCTTATGGTTGAGTTCCTATGGAACTATATAGCTATGAGCGTCGTCTGTCTCATATAGCAATGTGAACGCCATTTTTCTTGAAATAGCAGTGCGATTAAATCCATAGCATTGCCAGGTCTAAGCAAGTCATCTTTTCCCTCAAACTTAAAAAGATTTTGATGACCCACTAACTCTCTTACTTGTGGACTAGGCAATTGGTAGATTGCTAGGTTCTTAACATCACTTGTCAACTCAAAATCATCGTCTCTGTAATAATCTATCATGGATGCATTAGAGTCTATAGACTTTGTTGTACACTTAATAGAGGCTCCCCATTGCTAGCCACAAATGTCTAGATTGCAAATGCATATATTAGGTATTCGCAACAATGAATAATGAGGTTGAGAATGACCTACTCTATCACACTTTTTGCATAGTTTGAATGCCCGTTAATATTTGAGTTGAATCCATGAATTTAGTAGCGGATCCATAACGTTTGCGAACGGAGATCAGAATACATATATAATTATTAAACCGTAACAATAAATAATGATACTTATAATTTCACAAATACTATAATATAATGCAATGATGAAAAAATTAGAAGAAAATTTAAAAAAAGCTCTAATTTAACATTTATTTTCTATCGTTTGTTGAACGACTAAAAAAATCTATAAACTATGAAAAGAAGGAGTGAGATATTCATATTTTATATAATGTAAGAGATAAAAATCTCACATATATATACTACATAGCTTATTAACTTCATCTTGTTTTTAACATCCAAGTTACCATGCTACCCTCATTTAAACTTTCTCTACAAAAAATCCAAGAACTGCACAAAGCCTAAAAAAAAAATTATTTTTCTAATTCTCATTTAAACTCTCACTACACAAATCCCAGAAAAAGTATTTTTTTTATTTTTTTTTTACTTTAATGGTAAAATTGAAAAATATAATATAAATTCCATACTTTTTAATATCCGTGCCCAAAGAAATGCATCATTTATATTAGGATGGAGAAAGTAATAGATATTATGAAAATTGAGCGGTTCTGTTGAAAAATTTAAATTAGTCCATTAAAAATTTAAAGGGATTCAAATACTTAATTATACACCTCTTGTCAACATTTTTCTAAGAAAATGGGTTCCGTCAACCCCATAATTTCTACATAGATCTGCCTTTGCATGAATCATCACCGTTGCCATGGCACCAAAAAGGTCCAGGAATCAGGAGTTCTGTGATATTTATTTCCACATGTACTCTTAAATAATTCCAACAATGATGAGAGTGAGGAGAGAGATCCATGGCTAAGACTTTACCCACATGTTCTCCAATATAAGCTGCAACTGATCGTGTCATAAGAATTGGTGGGTGCCGATGAATCTGAAACCAAACCGAAACATGTTGAAAATTTTGATCATCATAGGACACTGAGGATTAAGACAAATGGACAACACTAGAGCCCCTTCAATGTTGTGGAGACCCATGTTGTTGGAACACCATGATATCCTGCTGATGGAAGAATTTAACGATGAATTTGTTTGAACCCATTAGAACAGTGGATTTGCCTTCAAGCTTCCAGACACGATTAATACAGGTTTGTATAAAGTCGTGTGTAAAGCACCTTCCACAACTATTTTGATGAGGAGGCAGTTACAGAGCAAAGAACAAGTGCTTTCCATGGAATCCCAAGAACCAGTTACAGAGGAACTCCTCTCGGAAATCACTAATGTCGAAGGACCAATGCTCGTTGCTACCACCTACCTTGGTACGCCGTATAGATTGACTTGGATTCAAAATTCAAGAAAATTCAAGATCAGTAGTCTCAAGAAACACTCACGCATATATGTTTTCAACTGTTTTCCATATAAAGATAGCTAAGGTACTTCTGGGGGAGTTTCTTTTTTGAAAATTCTGTTTCCTTCGAAGTACTGAGTCAATACTCAGAATTGGGCACTGAAGCAGTAATCGCTTCCACTGGGCTAGAGCAGTTGTGGCTACTGGCGAGTAGTAAATAGGACTTATAATCCCCAACTCCGTTGCCTCTCTTCTTCGGTTTTTAGTAAACCAACACAAACATAGTACTAAAATTTCCTACTTAAGTGCAACAAATCTAGCAAAATGCACCAAACATTCAAACCTGACTTGGACTGTGAGTATCGAACAACAACCCAGAAAATACTCAAAATAACAGATCTCCAAGCAGAGAGGTCGAACAAGCAACGACAGTAAACAGATTCCTTCTTCAAACGAATAATAAGCGATCAGTACGAACGAAACAAACAATCAATTGAAACCTCTCAGTTAACTTTTTAAGAAAAGGTTTGTTAATCCACTAATGGAAAATTTTAGTTATCTCGCACAGAATTGTGCATTTAGCCATATGCTAATGCATCATTTTGTATTGGTAAATTTTGTAAAAATGTAGTTTTTCATTTTCTTTTATGAGTTTAAAATGAGACCAGTTATACTATCTACTATGATTGCATTATCCTCTAAAATATTGTTGGAGGCAAATAGATGAAATTAACTTATTTGACCGGATTAAACAAAATCTGGGGAAGATATGTTGTCCTTAATTTTGAGTAGAGCTTTGGGTGAAAGCTTCATTGAAGTGATGTTGAACAAGATTTTTAATGTTTTAGTGACTATTTCAAAATCAAAATTAAGTTTAGGGGACAAAAGATTAAATTTAAATAGTTTAGTCCAACTAGGGCATAATTAAACCTTTTTTAATTCATTTCTTGCATCCTGAAAAATAAATTCCTGAACAAAAATAGCAAGATCTCAATGCTTTGTTAAAATATCAACTATAACAAATAAATAAAAATTAATCTTTTTAACAGAAAATCCACAGGTGCCCAAATCACGTTCTATTGGGAACATGCAGAAAACTAAAGAAGCTATTTGATTGGATCAATGGTCTCGTTTGAAATAAAGTGTACTAAGAAAATATAAAGAAGTGATATGCACTATGATCTCAATAGATTTGTTATCCTTTGATGGCAACTATGTTTAGAGCTCAGTCATCTAATGATGGTTTGGAACTTGCAAACAAAGATGTATAAGAGGCACACTAAGTTGTTTTTTCGGTGGGGAATCATCCGGCGCGGCACTTAACTTTAACCATATATGCAACCTATACATGATGAGGTAGTGTGTGAAAACCTGTTACATGCCCATTAAGGGCTCTAATGGTCAAATTCTTAGCGTCCTATTTTTAAAGTATTTTGATATGCAAATTAGTACCATAATTGAGATATTTTACCTTATAAGGTGTAATGGAATAAAATCATGTTAGGTTCTACAAAATTGGGAATATCTACATTCAGTTTATGCCCAAAGTATGTGATATTATGCTACTAAATTGTTGCACAATTCATTAAAAAATTAAACAAATTTATCTTATGAGTTTGAACTATTAAGGTGATCTCACAATGTCCTTACAAATCCTAGGTGATCAATGATCTGTTTTGCCATGAATATGGACGCCATAGGTGATATCAAATTAAGAATGTTCAAACTATCTTGTTTGTGTTAAGTAATCACAAACAAGTATTAAGGTCAAATTCTTGGTGTCCTATTTTTTTAAGTATTTTAATATGGAAATTGGTATCGTATTGAGAGATTTTACCTCATAAGGTATAACAGAGTAAAATTAAGTTAGGTAGTAGAAAATTGGGATAGTCCACATCTAGTTTAGGCTTAAAGTATTATACTACTTAATTGTTGCATAATTCGTCAAGATATTAAAAAAAATTTCTTTTGAGTTTGAGAAATTAAAATAATCTCACAATGTCTCGATAAATCCTAGGTGATCAATATTGTGCTTTACCATGAATTGAGAATGCTCAAACTACATTGTTTGTGTTCAGTAATTACAAACAAGTGTTAAGGTAGATATGTTTTATTAATTGCTCATACAATGTTCAAACTTTCAAAGGTTAAATTGAGTGATAAATGGTGATTAGGGAAAATTTTAATATGTTTCATTTAAAGGAAGCGAGATCACAGAGAATAAGAGTGTTCAAAGTGAAGCTTAGCTAGAAAATGTGAGCATAAATTAACTCATTGGTCCTTGTTTTAAATGAAGCCTCTGTGGCTCTATATGGATCTAGGTGTCATGATGTAAAATAATTGAATGGTTTACACATTTAAAGAGTTCATAAACAAGAACCTACCAAATAAAGGAGCTGAGGCTCATAATTGGTGATAATGTGGATATAATGTAGATTTCAAAATGTGTTCAATCTCTATCTGATTTCTATGATATCTCATATATTAATAAACATGTCATTACTAAAGTATTTGTAATAAAAAAAGGTGGTTTTTCATGTTGTGGCATAAGGACTTGGTTACATCTTTGGGGAAGAGTAAAAAGGGGATGATAAAGGATGACATCTTCTTTACTCTTGATAATGGCAATTTAGAGACATGTATTGACTACTTTAGAGATATGTTAACCAAGATTAAGAAAAACAGGCTAATAGCTACTGGGTTCTGTTAAATATCCTCTATATTGATATTGATTGACCATGTTCGTACATAAAATGTAACCTTAAGAGTTTGTTAAATTTTATTAATGATTTACCCCATTATACTGATGTTAATAGACCATGCTTGTACATAAAATGTAATCATAAGAATTTGTTACATTTTATTAATGATTTATCCCATTATGATGTTTTCTTAGATATGGACAACTCTCAGGTTCTTGATCAGCTCAGGATGCCAAAGATTTAAATTAAGAAATAATTTGGGATGAATGTCAATTTTTAAAATTTGACCTTAAAATAAGTGTTATGACAAACATGGGGGAGAAATGGACCATAAAGTATGTTCGCCAAATACTTAACCTTAGTGGAATAGTAACTTACCTTACTATCCTAAATTGATCTTTGAGCTGTGGATCTATAACAAACCTAACTATGAGATATTTTCTGGATGTTTGTATCTCATTGTGAATAAACTACAATCTAGTGATATTGATAATCTTTCATTAAATATTTTTATTGCTTTTAAAGGATTTTGATTTCTATGATAGATTGAGTGGTCGAAAGTCGAAACTGCAAAAAAAAAAATTTGGTATGACAAACAACTCAAAATAAATAAATTTGTAGTATAACGGTGAAAATTAAGTCTAATCCCAAGGAAAATTTGTTTAACTAAAAGCTTCATGCTAGAAAATAAAACTAAAATATTAGGGGGTTTTCTTGAATCGAATGCTGAAATAAATTAACTATAGAACTAAAATCAAATTAATCAATACTAAAAATGCTCAGTTCAGGGTTGATTATCCATTTTAGTTATACAGTGGATCATCAAACAAAAATAATTCTTTAATTCAAGAAAATAAATTGAACTCTCTTTAAAACTAAAAAAAATCCAAAGAATTCAACTGTAAAATTAATTAGAAAAATGTTCAAATTAATTTCTTAATTCTGAGGCACCAGATATTGAAAAGTAATTTCTAATCAACTCAAAATTCGCATGAAGAACAATGAAAACAAAAGTTTATTCAAAGCAATTATCCAAAAGCTTGAATAATTTAACTTGTCTTACTTGTCATGTATAAACTAATAAAAAATAAAAATAATCTCCAGTTAAATTCACTTGCTTCTAATTAAAATTTTCACATCCAAGCAGTTTGAAAAGAAAATCAAGCAAATTTACAATCGCATAACCAATCTAACAAGCGAGATCAGGTAAGTCAATCGCAGTAAATTTGAATCACAAAGAAATAAATATTTGAATTTAAAGAGAATTTAAGCAAGTAAAATCAATCCTCATAACCAGTGTTGGCAATGAAAAACATCCCCTTAAATCGAACCAAAAAATCACTCACTCATGTTTGGAAGAAAAACAAAGAGAAATAGGGAAAAAACCTAAAGTTGTCGAGAGGGAGAGAGGGAGCTTTTGTGTTCTTTCACGCCTTTCATTGGCAAAAATTCCCCTAACAAATGCTAAAGAAAACAAGAAGTTCAGGCTGTGAGATACATATTCCAAGGTAACTTGTAACTGGACTCTCCTCTAATTCGCCAATGCAAGTCCCATGAATTAAGAGTCCCAAACTTGCCAAACATCCTTGCTGCTGACTCTCAAAGCCATTTCATCAAGCATCTCTTGGGCGTGTCATAGTTGGATAGCCGAACCTCCTTCTTCGGCACTTGGCTGCTATCAAGTTTTATTGGCGCAGAAATCGGACAGGACAAGGGACGGTAGACTAGGAGAGATTGCTGGTCACTCCGGTTGCAAGATAACATATTCGAGAAGGTGGAATCGAACTCAAAGGATGCGAAAAGCAAAAACAATAAAACTCGACCAATTTGTTCCAGCCAAGCTTTTAAAGAAGCAATAGAGTTGAATATGACAAAATCCACCTCTTGGACTCAAAACGACATCACTTCACCATTTCCTACATGACATAAAGATAAAACCAATTAAAGCCCCATTAAGGTAAACATCTCGTACAAAAGCTAAATAATTATGCTAACAAAATCGAAGCAAATTATAGGCTTTTACTCGTCCCCCCACTTTGCATTTACTCGTCCTCAAGCAAAACTCAAATAAAAGAAATCTAAGAAAAATAGAAACATACTTTTAAGCTAAAAAAAGTAAGATAATTTCACATTCAAGAGTCTTGAACAACTTAACTAAAGCAATTAAGCATACAACCTACTTGGCAATAACAACTTAAAACAAAATAAGTTCACGGAAACAATTTATTCACAAGCTAGTAATAATCACCTTTCAAAACTTGAGAAAAACATCAAAATTTTGCACAAGTAAAGGAAGAAACCAAGTAGATAAGAACCCAAAAAGCACGACTAATCTTACCACTAACCCATGGAAGATAAGAAATTAGATGAGAATTATTTCTTATTCTGATTTTAATTAATTTTTTTCTTTTTCAAAATTATTTTTTTGTTCCGCTGTTTAGTAAGTGTATAACAGGGGCTTTGTCATACCAAGCTACTAACTCAACACAATTCCAAAGTGCCTTTTGACCATACTTATGCTTCTAGTACCTTTTCGAATAGTGATTGACTCTTACTTTAGAAGAAGACCTTACCTACTTCAAAATCTAGGAACAGCGGAGTAACAATTTTTTTTTCTTCATAATGCAACAATTCAACAATTTTTTTTTTCAAATGATTCAAACCATCCATCAACCAAACAAACCACATATCCAACTTAATCAGCTCATAATTTCACAAGGTTTAAATCAATGTACTAAGCACACAATTTTGAAACAAAAATCAGCTGTTCAAGATAACCATCAACTAACCTAATTGAAAATTGTAAAAACAATTTAAAAATAAGATTTGAGAATTGCATAAAGACTAATAAATTACTAACTCAACGCTCACGCTAGGCATTCAAGAACCAAAAGGTGAAATCATTTTAACAATTCATATCGGTGCTCAAAAGTATGAATCAAAAAATTTTAGTTCAAAAATTTTGAAAATAGAAAATTAGGGCCGAAACTACCCACTCCCTCACACTTAAATCGAACATTGTCCTCAATGTTCACAGTAAATACACAAATGGGGAAAAGAAAATGTATTGCTTTCAAAGGTGATTCGACAGTGATTCATAGCCCGGAATTCAACTTCAGCTTGTTGCCCCATGTGGTTCGGTTTACCTCCAGCTTGAAAAAAATACCGTCTCACCAGGAAAACTAGTTGTGAGAACAAAGAAACCTGAAAAATAAAAGCTGAAAAAGTAAAAATAAAAATAAAATAAAAGAAATCCTAAATGTTTGTGGCCTAAAACCACACTTGGGTTGCCTCCCAAAAGCGCCTTTCTTTATTGTCTTTGGCTAGATAAATCCTTTCTACATTAATCTGACTCAAATAAGAGTAGCCAATTGAATCTCCTCCATATAAGAGATAACAACATTTTCAAAAAAATGTTTCAGCCTGTGACCATTCACTTTAAAAAATTTTTTAGTCTCCATATTTTCAATTTCAACAACACCATAAGGAAAAGTATTCACTACAACAAACAAACCAATCCATCTAAATCTCAACTTACTTGGCATAAGCTTCAATGTCAAATCAAAAAGCAATAAGTTCTGACCTTTAGAAAATTGTTTACGATTCAGCCATTTGTCATGAAAGGTACTTTGCGCGTTCCTTGTATATGCTAGCATTGTCATATGCTCCCAGCCTGATTTCCTTCAACTCCTAAAGTTCCAACTTTCTTTCCTTTCCAACTTCTTTCATATCCAAATTGCACTACTTAATTACCAAAAAAGCGCGATGTTCAATCTCCACAGGTATATGACACAACTTACCATAGACTAACCGATACATTGACATTTTAATCGGTGTTTTGTAGGCTATTCAATAAGCCTAAAGTCCATCATCCAAGCGCAGACTCCAGTTCTCTCTATTAGGGTTGATTGTTTTCTCCAAGATGCTTTTTATTTATTGGTTCGAAACTTTAGCTTGCTTGTTGGTTTGTAATTGGTAAGCAGTGGCTACTCGATAAAGCACTCTATATTTCCACATCAATGCTTCAATGGTATAGTTGCAGAAGTGCGTACCTTAATCACTAATAATTGCTCTAGGAATCCCAAATCTACTAAAAATGTTAAACTTACGAAATCCTATAATAACCTTAGAATCGTTAGTACGGGTAGGCTTTGCTTTTACCCATTTCAAAACATAATCCATAGCAAGCAATATATAAACAAATCCAAAAGAATTCGGAAAAGGTCCCATAAAATCCATTCCCCATACATAAAAAGGCTCATAGTATAACATAGAGGTTAAGAGAATTTCATTTCGGTGTGATAAATTTCCAACTCTTTGACATTTTTCGCAAGTCCTACAGGACTGGTAGGAATTCTTAAACAATGTTTCCCAATAAAACCAACTGTCCAAAATTTCCTAGCCACCCTTTTAGGACCAAAATGTCCTCCACAAGCATAACTATGACAATAAACAAGAATGAAATGAATTTCATTACCAGCCACAAACATATGAATAATATGATCAAAGCCAATTTTCCAAACATAGGGTTCATCCCATATATAATACTTAGAACCATTTCCTCTTTGCTTTGTTCAAGTCTTTCAGTATCATTTTATCAACTAGGAAATTAACAATAGCAGCAAACTAAGGTTCCTTACCTTGCACTTGTAGCACGTGCTCATCGGGAAACAACGCAAAAATTGGTAAAGCCTTTTTTTCATGCACCAGTTGGCTCAAGTGGTTAACCATAGAATTATCAGCTCCTCTTTTATCCTTTATCTCTAAGTCAAACTTCTGCAATAACAGAACCCAACATATGAGTCTCAGCTTAGATTCCCTCTTTGCCAACAAGTATTTTAGAGTTGTATGATCAGAGAAAACATTTACTTTAGACCTTATTAAATATGATCAAAATTTATCTAAAGCAAAAACAATAGCTAAAAGCTCATTTTCTATGGTTGAATAATTGCATTGGGCAGGATTTAACGTCCTTAATGAGTAGTAAATGACATGGTTTTTTCTCCCAATCCTTTGGCCAAGTACAACTCCTACAGCATATTTACTGGCGTCACACATATTCTCAAAAAGAATGTCCTAATTGGGAGGCTATATGATCGGTGCAGAGGTGAGCAACTCCTTCAACTTGTCAAAGGTTGATTTACAATCCTTTCCAAAGTCGAAAGATACATCTTTTTGCAGCAACCTAGTCAAAGGTTATGCAATCTTTGAGAAGTTCCATATAAAACTTCTATAAAAACCTGTTTGGTTAAGAAAACTATGAATCTTTCGCTCATTAGTAGGATAAGGTAAATTTGTAATTAGGTCCACCTTGGCTTTGTCAACTTTAATACCCTTAGCAGAAACTACATGACCTAAAACTATTTCCTGCTGAACCATAAAATGGCACTTTTCATAATTTAGAACCAAATTTATATCAACGCAGCATTTCAAAACTAGAGTCAATTTATCCAAACGTTGATCAAAAGAATTGCCATAAACAATAAAGTTGTCCATGAAGATTTCAATGCAATTTTCAAGCAAGTAAGAAAAAATGCTCATCATGCATCTTTGAAATGTTTCAGGGGCATTACATAATCTAAAGGGCATTCTACGATAAGTAAAAGTTGTCTTTTTCTTAGTCCTTGAAAGCTACAACTATTTGGCAGTAACCAGAAAATCCATCTAAGTAGAAGAAAGACTTACCTGCTAGCCTTCCAAGCATATAATTGATGAATGGAAGTGGGAAGTGATCTTTGCTCATAGCGAAATTCAACTTTCTAAAATTAGTGCACATTCTCCAACCATTCTAAACTTTCATAAGAATCAACCCATTCTATGTATTAGGAACAAGAGTTAGACCAGTTTTCTTAGGAACAATATGTACTGGACTTACCCACTGACTGCCAGAGGTGGGGTATATGATCCTTTGGTTTAAAAGTTTCAAAATCTCCATTAAAGCAACCTCCTTCATTGTTGGGTCTAGTTTCCATTGCAGCTCTCTTACCGATCTAACATCTTTTCAAGAAGAATACGATGCATGCAAATTGAGGGGCTGATTCTCTTGATGTCTACCAATGTCCAACCAATTGCTGTTTTGTGTTCTTTCAATACTCGCAACAGCTTCTCTTCCTTGTCTTCGGTTAAATCATTTGTAATAATTATCGGTAAAGCTTCATTATTTGCCAGATAGGCGTACTTCAGGTTCCCTAGAAAAAACTTTAATTCCAACTTCGGGGCCTGTTCAACAGATAGCAAAACGCTTTCATGAGTACTCGGTAGTTGCAGAAATGAATCTACAAACCTGTTAGGCAACACTGGCAGTGACTGTAATGGAATAATGGACTCCCTCAGGCCATCACTAATTTCCAACTATGCATCCCTCTTAGTTTTTCTGTGGTCAACACAAAATTCAATTCTTTTCCTATAAAATTCAGCTCAAAACCATCTTGGGCAATTGGTTCAATGATATCCATAATACAAACAAATTCAGAATTTTTTGGGTATTTCATAACTTAAAAATACTAAAAATTACTATTTCCCCATTAAATTCAAAAGATAAAGTTCTTTCATGCATATCTATTTTAGTCCTAGCTATTTTCATAAAAGGTCTACCTAGCAAAATGTGAGCTGAATTCAAAGCAAACTTATCATCTATACCAATAATATAGAAATCAGCATGAAAAATAAGCTCATTTACTCAAACTAGAACATCCCCAACTACCTCTTCGGGATATGAATTAGACTTATTAGCTAGTTGAATGACCACTCTTGTTTTTTTCGAAGGTCCTAAATTCAAAGCTTTGTAAACTGACAATGACATAACATTAATTGATGCTCGTAGATCAAGTATAGCATTTGCGACCTTGAAATTCCCCATTATACATGGTACTGTAAACATACCAGGGCTCTTACACTTCTAAGGCAACTTCCTTTAGATTATTGCTGACACATTCTCCCCAACTTTGATTGTCACACTAGCCTACAGCTTCTTTTTGTTGGTGCACAGCTCCTTCAGAAACTTGGTGTACTGAGACACTTGCTTGATTGCATTTAGCAATGGTATGTTGATTTCAACCTTCCTAAACATCCCAAGAATTTCTTGCTCTGTTTTCTCTTTCATTGATTTTGCCAACCTATTAGGAAAATGTGGTGGAATCAAAATTTTTTACTTTGGAAAATTTGGCGTGTCACTTACCTCCTCGGTTTGTGCTTCAAAAATTGCTGGCTGGGGGCCACCTTTGTGCTTTTTACGTGCTCCTTTTTTCGATGTGTTGGCTTGTACTTGTTTGCCACTTTGAATGGTCATGGCATCAGTGTGCTTTCTCATGTTAATTTCAGCTTGAGATGGTAGCCTTCATTTTTCAGCTTTAATTTTGTTCAATGAGGCTACCAGTTGTGAAATGTGGTTCCCCAAGTTTTTGATGCTATCCCTTGTTTCCTACTAAAACAATTGAGTATTAATGGCTAAAGCTTTAACAATATCCTCTAAAGCCAAACCTGTACTTGGTCCTTAGTTCTATGGTGGAAAGGCTGGTTTGTTATACCTAGCAGATGGGTGCTGTGGCTAGTTATTTGGTTGTCTATACCTTAGATTTGGGAGGTCTCTCTAACCAGGGTTATATTTGTCGCGGAACGGGGCCCCAGTGCCCCATAACCTTGTAGGCCTTAGGGATTTATGAATCCCACTAGTTACTATTGGCTAACTATTACTTGTCAATATAAATTAAACAATTTATATGCAACTAGTTTCGTAGCCTACTCAGTTTAAGTTATGCATGCTTCTGTCCTGGCAATGCAAACGAATTTTATAAGTCGTGGATTAAAAACATTGCTCGAGCATTTCACTAAAACATATATAAAACGTGCCAAGACCTTGAAAATACTGGTTGCTTTAACTACAAGTAACAGTTTGTGCGTACATTACACCTCTAGCATGCACCCAAAAGTAACAAGATGGATTTACATCTCAATGTATCCTATTAGAGGCAACTTACTTAGTACACAAAGTACTATGTACAAGAGACAAAAACTACTAACTAAGATCAACTACTTGAGTCCCACCTTGAGCTATACCAAGCTCCAAGTGTAAACCCTTCACTAGATCTTGTTCTTGTGTACTCTTAGCCTCTACACTGTAAAGGCACAACTTGGTTAGCACATAACTTATATCACAAGTAACTTAGAATCACTAGGATTCTCAAGAGAAATACCTGCAAAACAGAAAGCTTAGGCCTTAGCTATCACTTAGTGATTAGGCCCGGAGTTAGAACCTGCACAATAAAACTTAAGGGAATGAGTACTTGAAAGTACTCAGTAAGGATCCCTTGAATACCTGCAAGGAAAAATGCAGCAACTATGCAATATGGCAACCAAGCAACCAAACAACTCAAACAACTTGATTCAATCAACAAACAACTCAAACAATCAACAAAATATAAGATATGCAATGTATGGATGTATGGTATGAAATGCACACAATATATGCACTTGGGACTTTCTGCACTCTAGGTGCCTTAAAACTTTGCCGTGAGCTCAAACGGCGGAGGTACTTGAGATACTGGCCCTCGTATCCCGGATACTTTACCTCACTTAAGTCCCACTTACGGGTTCTAGAGTAGGTCGTCACCTATCTCAAACTTACCCGCCTTTACCCTTAACTTATTGTACAGGGTAGTCTTCCTATGTGGTTTAACTAGCCAAACCCTCAAGGTTTAACTCAGAACACTACTAGTGGCTTGCTTACCAAACCAAATGGTTCGGTTGGGATCGACTTAGGTTTTTCTCTTCATTGACCATATGTAAATGACGCTCTATACGGCCAATAAAGAGTCTAAAAACCCACTTAAATCCCCTTAATGCTCATCTAAAAGCTTAAGCACTATGAATAACTTAGCCACCAAGTCACACTTTTGTTCTTAACCACACAACTTGACTACCTCTTAAATAATGCACAATTCCCGCTCTAGGAATGAATTCTAGACCCAACCGAGGCTATGGAACGTCTTAGAATAGCCTAGGAATAGAAACCGAGAGTCTAAGTTGCTCTTAGGATGGCCGAAAAAATGGCCCAAAATTTCTTAAGGTCACCTCTGGCGCTGCGGCGCCAAAGAGCAAAAGCTCAGCGCCGGCGAACAAAACTTCCTGAGTGAAAAATTGCCCCCTGGCGCTGCGGCGCCAGTACACTTACTTCTGGCGCTGCGGCGCCAACGCCGTTTTCTGCGTTGCGCGACAGCTGCGTTCTTGCACTTAAACTACTCAAACTCTCTCATTTCTAATCCAAATGATTTGGGTCTTGTTCCTAACTCATTCCCACACACAAAACTACCAAACCATGCATTATTTGAGCTTAATTACTTGAACCCTTACCTCAATTCAGCCACAAAAGCAAGCATTGAAACATAGCCTCCTTAGCTCAATTAAGCTTCCTTGAGTTCCACACCTAAAACCAATGCAATTTGGCATCCAACCCAATCAAACTAAGACCATTTCTAGCTCTAGAAACAACCTAGAATCAATCCAAATGATTCCAAGAAGCTTACCCACGAATTTGAGTTCCAAACAAGCTTCCAAGAGCCAAATGAAGCAAGAACACTAGCAAAGAAGCTTGTTGATTCTTCCTAACCCCTTGGGCACTCTTAATTTGATGAAAACTTGCAAGGAAATGAAGCTTTGAGCTGCCAATTTGGGAGAGGAGAGGGACCTACGAATTTTGGAACTTAGAACAAATGGCTAAAGATGAAGGAACTTAGCTTATAAGCATATAAGGCAACTTTTCCCTCCCTTGCACTTAAGTCCTCATACTCTTCTTTGCTCTAAAGGATGCTTAAAGCTTCTCAAACTTAATTTTCTTGGACACTTTAGCCACTTAAGTTCTAAATGGCTCAAAAAGGACACTTAGTGCCACAAGTTCTCAAAACGCAGAAGGATGGTTCTAAAAGCTAGAATAACTAATGGTCTTGATTTAACTATGCCAAATCACACTTAGGAACTCACTTACTTAATTAAGCTTACCTTACTTGCTTATCAAAGTGCTAACTTGAGGTACTTAATTTAATAAACACTTAATCAAAGTAAAATAAACACGTACTTGATTAATCAACTAGGAGAGTCATCACAATATTGATTGGTGTAAGGGTCATACCTTCTTAGTTGGTTAACAAACTCACTTACTGCATTCACTTGAAGTGTTATGTCTTTTTGCAATTATGGGCACGAGTCAGTAAGGTGTCCTTGAGCAAAGCAAATACCATAAACTCTCAAATTTTGAACCTGTCCGAAAGCAACTTGTTTAACAAGTGAGGTTAGTTCAGAACGTTGAACTTCAATACTAAAAGTCTCTACCTCATTTATCTTCTTCAGCGGATGGTCTACCCATGTCTCAAACTGTTGTGAGTTCACTGCCAAGTTTTTTGCTTCTTTAGGTGTCTTTTCGACAAGTGCTCATTCACTTGCAACATCCAACACACTTTGATCCATGAACAACTGTCCTTTGTAGAAGTACTGCGGCGACAATTGGTCAGAAATATGGTGGCATGGACAACTCGCACATAGCTGGTTGAATCTCTCCCAGTACTCATAGAGACTTTATTCGTTATACTGCCGAATACCACTGATTTCCTTCCAAATTTTTTTAGCTCTTGAAGCTGGAAAGAACTTTTCCAAAAATTTTCTCTTCAGGTCATTCCAGGTTCTGATTGAACTGGAGGGGAGTTAGCATAATAGTCCTCCACCTTGTTTGCCAAAGATAATAAGAAAGCTCTCAGCTTAATCTGTTCTTCTGTAACCCCTTGTGGTTTCATCTTTGAGCAGACAACATAAAATTCTTTCAACAGTTTATGGAGGTCCTCGCCTGCAAGACCACAAAAAGTAGGTAATAAACGAATTAATCTAAATTTTAATTCAAAATTTGCCTCGATATTAGGAAAATCGATGCACAATAGTTGCTGGATAACGTCGGGAGTTGTCAACTACCTTAGTGTTCTTCTTCTTTATGTTGCCATTTCTACAATAACAACTACTTCTGAGTCACTATTTGCAGATATCGAAGATGAAAAATTGACTGCTTACCTTTTTGCTTTCCTGTTCACCTTAGCCATTTTCTCGACCTCTGGATCAAACACTAATTCACATGTATGAGAAGATTTGGCATAAGTTAGTTTACTGTGAGCAAAAACTTTAACAGAAAAAATAAATCTCCCGACAACGTCACTAAATTTTTGGTCGGTCATTAAAACCACTAAAAATAATTTTGGTATCACTAACAACTCAGAATAAATAAATTTGTAGTATAGCAATGAAAATCATGTCAAATCTCAAGGAAAATTTTTTTAACCGAAAGCTTCCTATCAGAAAATTAAAATAAAAAATTGGAGAGTTTTCTTGAATCGAATGTTGAAATAAATTAACTATAGAATTAAAATAAAATTAATCAATACAAAAAATGCTCAGTTTAGAGTTGATTATCAATTCTAGTTACGTAGTTAATCATCGAACAAAAAAATTTCTTTAATTCAAATAAATAAACTGGACTCCCTTTAAAGTTAAAAAAAAAATCCCAAGAATTCAACAGTAAAATTAACCAGAAAAAGCTTTAGATTAATTTCTTAATTCTAAGTCACCAAATATTGAAAAGCAATTTCTAATCAACTCAAAATTAGTATGAAAAACAATGAACCCAAAAGTTTATTCCAGATAATCATCTAAAAGCTTGAACAATTTAACCTGTCTTACTTTTCCTGTTTGAACTAACCAAAAATAAAAATAACCTCCAGTTAAATTCAATTGTTTCTAATCAAATTCTTCACAACCAAGTGGTTTAAAAAGAAAACCAAGCAAATTTTCAATCATATAACTAATCTAACAAGTGAGATCTGGTAAATCAATTACAATAAATTTGAACCACAAAGAAATAAGTACTTAAATTTAAGGAGAATTTAAGCAAGTAAAATCAATCCTCATAACCGGTGTTGGTAATGGTAATCGTCCCCTTGAATTGAACTAAAAAATTTCTCACTCATGTTTGGAAGAAAAACAAAGAAATACAAAGAAAAAACCTAAAGCTGACAAGAGGGAAGGAGAAGCTTTTGTGTTCTTTCACCGCTTTTATTGGCAAAAATTCCCATAAAAAAATGCTGAAGAAAAAAGAAATTCACGCTATGAGATACCTATTACAAGTTAATTTGTAATTGGACTCTCCTCCCATGAATTAAGAGTCCCAAACTTGCCAAACTTCCTTGCTGCTGCTCCAAAAGGCATTTCATCAAGCATCTCTTAGTTGGATAGCCGAACCTCCTTCTTCGGCACTTGGCTGCTATCTAGTTTTATTGGGGCAAAAATCGGATAGGACAAGGGACGGTAGACTAGGAGAGATTGCTGGTCACTCCGGTTGCAAGATACATGTTTATTCGGGAAGGCCGAATCAGACTCAAAGGATGCGAAATGCAAAAACAATAAAACTCGACCAATTTGTTCCAGCCAAGCTTTTAAAGAACGTATAGAGTTGAATAGGAAAAAATCCACCTCTTGGACTCAAAACGACACCACTTCACCATTTCCTACATGACATAAAGATAAAACCAATTAAAGCCCCATTAAGGTAAACATCTCGTACAAAAGCTAAATAATTATGCTAACAAAATCAAAGCAAATTATAGGCTTGTCATTGAGGATCTAGAATTATGGAATCAAAGTAACTAAAAGTTTTGAATTTCATCATTCTTAAATTATAGAAAAGAATGAGCATACCATTAAGAAATACTTCTATACCTATATGTAAGGGTGATCGTTCAGTTATTTCGGTTTAAACCGAACCGAAATAGTCGGTTTTGTTCAGTTTCAGTTTAGGGTGGTAACAAACTGAAATAACCGAATTGTTGATAGAAACCGAATTGGAACCAAACCGAAATATTTCGGTTCGGTTCAGTTCCAACCGAATTAACCAAAAAAAAAATCCTTATAAGTTACTGCTGAAACTTCCACAGCAGCGTGTAAACCTTAAATACTTTGTAGAAGTATGTATCATACCTAAAGGAAAGAAGAGAATGGAAAATACAACCTTTTAAGCTACTCACTCTATTGGAACCACATATAATATAACGTATTCATCTCAAGTCCATTTCCCTCATGGTTATACCAAGTCATTAACTTAGCTACGGGCCTACTGCAACATCTTCATTTTTCTCCATGCAACTCATGACACAGCAAAGGCACAGAAAGGCGAGATTACAATCTCAGTAAGGTCCATTGCTCGCATAGAACTTGGATCAGAAGTCTCCCACAAGCCTATCTGCTAGACGGATCAGCTCTAGCACTCATTCAAGGCCCCAAAACAGCTCATGACTATAACGTTCATGCGGCCTTCTGGGCACATGACTGCCTCAACAGAAACACACACTTCACAACATATTTCATGTAGCAACATAATACATTTTACAGTTAACAGATTCATAATTCACACACATGCACATGAATCAGATAGCTCTAACAGTATATATGGAATTCAACTATTTTATCCTAATTACATCTAGTTAATAATACTAGAAGACATACGTGTTCATGACTTATACATGGCTAGCTATGAAAATTAGTGGGTTAGTTCTGCAGGAATGGTGGGTAAAATAGGCACTTTACTTCTTGTCTTGTTGTTTCAACTTCTAAAGACCCTTCCCTTACTCTCACCCTCTCTGCTGAATTTCCGGATTTCCTCTAACGTTGAGGCTCTACCAGTTCTCAACTAGCAGCAGTTGATTTTGTGCAGAATGGGAAATACAACAACGCATCAACCAACATGAACAGATTTAAAAAAAAAATTCAATATCTTAACAGTACCATTCTTCAAAAATACATGCACATAAGATTTCATTTTGACAAAAAACTTTCTCACATCAACATCAGTACTAATGTTCCCCACTCAAACACAAAAGCACAAACCACCATGTTCAATATAAAAAGACAACCAGCTGAAAGAAATCACATTCAAATCCAGTAAACAGACAATCCAAAGTTCCAAACAATCCATCATTTCTATGGGCAATTCCAGTTTGCTCATAGTCATAGGTACATAAGTAACATAACTAATCGATCACAAGTTCACAACTCAAGCATCGTCATACCTACAAAATTTAATCTGAAAAATAATTAATTATTAATTATTTAGAGTTATGAATTGGAAAAAAAAAAACAAGTTTAGTAATGAGGTAATACCTACTTTAAAAGTTCCAATCAACTCCTAGATATTAATCATTGTATTCCTTCCAGTTGTATCTCCTCAAGTCTTCTTGGATAACTCTAAAAAAATAAGACACATAAAAGTTAATTTTAAAAAAGATAATAAGAGTATTCAAACATAACTATAAATTCAAGATTAATGCAAGCAAAAATATAATAAATATTACCCTTTTCAATCTTTTCAAATTCCTCCAAATCTTCCTCCACACTAACTCGGTGTCTCCTTCTAAGCCAATCTTGTACACAAAGAAGAGCTTGCACCATTTTAGGAGTTAAAGAGCTTCTAAATGGATCAAGAACCCGTCCTCCTGTACTAAATGCAGACTCTGAAGCAACAATAGAGATAAGTAGAGCTAATATATCATGTGCCATAGCTCCAAGAATAGGGAAGCGGTAACAATTGAGCTTCCACCACTCTAACACCTCAAATTTAGAGGAAACTGGTTCTCTTGGTTCCTCTAGATACCTGTCCAACTCAGTTTTATTCCCAACACTTCCAGAAACATTTTTAAATTTCCTTATTCTTTCCTCTGTCACTGAATACTTCCTTTTCTTTTGACTTCCTAGATCAACTTGCTCGGCATTTGAGTTCTCAAATTTGATTCAGCAGATTGAGGTTGGATAGTTTTTTTATACTCTTTCAAATAACTCAGAAATGGCACTCTTGACCTTTATTTTCATGTTAGCCCCCACATTTTTTTTTTCAGCATACATGTCTTCCAACGCAAATTCAAGAAAAACTAACTTGTATTGAGGATCGAGAACTACAACAACATAAATCAACATGTTCATCTTCTCAACATTTCCCCAATATTTTTCATACTTCTCCCTCATTAGCTTCGCCATCGAAGCAAATATAACATCCTCACTACTTTGTCACTGTTGTAGCAAACCATCAACCTCACTAATCTCATGAAAGAATTTATTGGCAGTGACATACAAAGAACCTGATATTCTACATATGAGTTCATAAAAGATTTCAAGAAAACTCACGAAAAACCTAACATTCTTCCAATCCTCTTCTGTAGGAACCCCATTGTTCTCAACAAGTTCAATAATGTAATTTGGATCATAAAGACGATATCTAGAAAAGGCTCCCTCAAATTTTTGTGCCGCATCTAACATTAGAAAAGTTGAGTTCCATCTTGTGCTCACATCAAGACATAAAAAATCTTTACTTTCAATTCTTTCAAATTGAGCACAATTTCTGAAATTAGCCAACCTAGCAGGTGATTGCCTAATATATCTTACGGCATCCCTCACATGAGCAACGGATAAATGGAATTCCTTCAACCCATCATGAACAATCAAATTCACAAAATGTGCAATACATCTCATATGAATGTATTTGCATTTGGCAATTCCAGTTCCCCAACCAACAATTACTTTTTTCAAATTTTCAACAGCAACATCATTCGAGCTAGCATTATCAACTGTGATTGTAGACACTCTATCAATTTCCCACTCATGCAAACAATTCTCAACAGCCATACCAATTGCTTCACTTTTATGACTAGTAATTGGACAGAAATTTAAGATTTTTTTTTAGCTTCCAATTGTCATCAATGTAATGAGCAGTAAGGCACATGTAATTAACCCTCTATATAGACGTCCAACTATCAGTAGTAAGAAAAACTCTCTGATAACTAGATTTGAAATATGCCTTCAACTTGTTTTTTCCATCAGAGTAAAGATCAAAACAATTCCTAGCAATGGTATGACGAGATGGAATGCGAAACCTAGGACATGCAACAGACATCATATGTCTAAAACCTTCGTTTTCCACAAACTTGAATGAAAGCTCATCCATAACAATCATAAAGCAAACAGCTTTCTAATAGCATCTTCGTCGAATTTCTAACAACCAAGAACCCCTTCCCCTTCATTACTCCCAGCATATAAAAGAGATTGTTGTGATTTTGATTGTACCTTAGGATTCAGATAGCATATTCGACTATGAGCAATAGCCGAACTTGTTCTATTGCTTTTTGGATCCACTGCATATTCTTTTCCACAATACTTGCATTTAGCCTTCTTGTTACCTTTCCCATCCTCAAATTTTATGAAATGCTTCCAAACATTTGATCTTGGCTTCATCGAATGCTGTTTAGTAGCTGCCCTTTTTTGTTTTGTTGCTCTCTTCGATTCTTTGTTATCTCCTAATATGGATGTTGAAGGAAGATTTGGAAGACCACTCTCTTCAACTGAATCCTCTTTTGTGATACTAATATCGACATTTGGATCCGTCATCTACATTAAAAACATGTAATAATCGTTTACAAAACAAGTGAATGAGTGAAGTGAATGATTAAATATAAACATTAAAATCAATGAGAAAACAATAAATCTATTAATCTTACATTGGCTGTAGCTGATCCTTTTGTGGAAGCCGTTTTGAGTATCGAATTCTACACTTCAAATACCTTGAAGAGCTTCCAATTTCCAGATTAAAAGAATTCTGTTTATACACAAACCAAAGTTACCAAACTATAAATCACCAACAAAATAAGGCAAATTACATTTACTACTAGGAATTGAATGGTTCAATGCCATCAGTAGCAGAGAACTTTCAAACCAAACAAATCTGCCAATTTGGAACACTAGAACAAGAACAACCATGAAAACTAGAATCATCTTAAGAATTTGCATAACACTCACCTTAGGAAACTTTAGCTTTGAACATTTGGCTCATTGACAAAAAAATCTTATTAACAAAAAAATGGAGTTTTGAGTGTCAGATTTCTTGAGCCCGTATTCATCTAAGTAAAACCTAATTATGGATTCTCAAAGTGATTTTCATGCACAACCCCTTAGTCTTGAATAAAAAAACTCCTAATCAATAAAATGCAACCTAGTTTCAATCTTTCTGAGAACATTTTAATTTTTAACCGAACTCACAAACAAAATTGAAAATAAAATAAAAATAAAAAATACCTGCTGTGCGCCTGTGCCTGTGCAAACTGGGAGTCTAGGAAGGGCCGGAACGCCAATTGAGAAATAGAATACCGCCACTAGAATGCCCAGAAGGAGAATGCCGAGAAGGATTCGCTGCCGCGACCGGCAAGGACCAGACTAGGACAGGACAACAGGACGGCCAGAGCAGAGGGAGAACGCGGGGGACGGGGAGCTGAGGCCGACGCCGGTGAGTGGGGGCTGGGAGCTTGGTGCGAATGGGCGAGGTAAGTTTAGGGAATGTCGGAATGGGAGACGAGCGAAACGAGCTACGGAGCGAGACGCCGATAGGCCCAAGATCGAGAGACGACTGACGAGCACTGCCGTGCGCAGACAGAGTTGATCTGTTCTCTGTTAGTCTGCGAGGGCCGAGGCTACGACTCACAAGTAGCAATAGGGCTGACCGGTTGACGGGCTGAAGAGTGAGGCCTGAGTGAGTGTCGGGCCAAGGGTGTACAGGCCCAAAGGGGGTGAGTAACTGGGGCGGGTAGGTAACTAGGGCCTAGGGGGTAAGGGTTTGGAAAAGTGGGCTAAAGCCCAAAAAATATAATTCAGTTATTTCGGTTACCGAAATAACCAACTCACAAAACCGAAACCGAAATTACCTTTATTCGGTTTTCACCAAAACTGAACCGAAATACCAAAAAAAATGAACCAAATTTCTAAAATATTTCAGTTTTTCAGTTTTTTCGGTTTGGCCCAAATAGTGATCACCCCTACCTATATGGTAATTTGACCATTGAAGCAAATTTTACAGCACTTCTCATTGATCTCTCATTGATGAGTAAGTACTTATACAACTATAAGTTGTAAAAGTATAGAGATGACACAAAAGAGTTGTTTCGTTTGCGAAGGCTTAAAAGGTAGATGAGGTATGCTTACTTTTATTATTATATGGTCTATTATGAGAGAATGATTAGACATTTTTTGATGTCCAAGTTCAAAAGTTACTTCTAGTTCTCATGAAGGTCTATATAGAATATAATGAAAGAATCTTTGTAGTTTATGCAATGAATGAAAGAAAGGAACTCATGGAGTTACTCAAGGTTATAGTCTCAATTTTGTCATTTGGGTTATGTAGACTAAAGGCGTTGCCTAAGAGATTTTGATACAAAACTAATTCCCGAGGAATGCACTTTGAAAGAAATTAATGTTGATTTATCTCTTTTGTATCTTTTAGAATATAATTGAAGTGATCTTGGTGCATGTAACTCATTTTATTCTAGAGTTGCAATAAAGAATTAAAATCTCATTTCGAGATAGGAGCATAAGGAAAAATCTACATAGATATAGATAAAGTTTAAAATAGCTTATAAATAGAGTTTGCTACTATTGGTATGAAATGTTCCTTCATCCTATGGATACTTGACAAAATAATTGTACATATCATAATGTCAGTAGGAGCTATTTTGTCATTTTTTGTATAGATGATATTTTACTTATAAAATATGGCTAGGATGTGCTGTGTAAGGTACAATAGTTTTTGTCCTAATGCTTGAAATGAAGTACAGTGGTGAAGTATTATTTGTTCTTTGTTTTTCAAAAAATTTCAAAATGTATTGGTATTTTTCTCTAAAGAAGCATACAAAATGAGTCATCTCATAAAGTTTGAATATGCTATGAGGTAAGTCTTGAGATATGTTATTCATCAAGGGTAATATCAAGGCATATGTTTCAAGAACTTACTAAAAACTAACAAAAATGTATTTGAAATGTTTCATATCTTAACGTCATCCAGGAACTACTGTATGAACAGTTGTATACAAGATTGGACATTTTCTTTGTAGTTGGTTTTGATCCGATCCTAGGTATGGCCATTAAGTTGGTACGAATTCGAAGAGGATTTTGAGATCTTTCTATAGCACTGTAGATTGTTGTTAACATATGAAAAAGATAATGACTTAAGATTGATAATAATTTGACTATTTGGCCATTAGAATACAAAAAATTTAATTAAAGTGCATATTTGTTTAAGTGGGTTCAGTCTTGTATAACATCTCTTCCAAAAAAGCATATTGAGTACATAAATTTTGAAAAGTACTTAAAGTAGTTGCATAATTTGGTTTATTTTGTAAAAACTAATCAATTGTAACCTATATTGGACAATAGTTCCCTAAAAGTCTACCAGTGATAGTAAATTTAGTCCTCTGGGACCCCTACTCCATCACAGCTAGCATGTTGTGTCCTTTCCAAGAGTGATGAGGTCTAAGTGTGCACTCATGTATGAGTCAAGGTAGGTACAAAATGATGATGCGTTAACCTTGGTACTATGCCTTGATGCTAGCGAATGCATGTCTTCACACAAGTACACTTTGGCTGGAGAAGTGTGGAGACCTGCGAAAGATTTTTTGACGCTTAAGTCAGTAGGATTTCTAGCAAAGATATTAATACCAAGGAAAATGATCATATACTTGGTAAATGATAATGAATGACTTTACATAGACATTTGGAGTTGTGTGCTTTATAATGTTATAGCTATTGGATGTGGTGGTTATTCTTAGGACCATTAAATCTTGGACACTTGTACCCTTATTGGTCCATTCTGAGAAGGTATAGGGCTGATCTGGCATTGTGAGTTGTTCATGTGCTACTTCATGCAGAATTCCACCACCGTTACTATATATATGAATCTAAGGAAAAATACTTGTCTATTCGAACTCCACGGCAGTATGGGAATGATGAATATATAGGTTCAGCTTGCCTTGGCACGTTTCTCTTGATGGCGAGCAATGGTGAGAGAGAGTTTGAGATAGAGAGCCAGAAAGATTGGCAGCGAAGCAGGTCAGATTCCGAAGGATAGAGGTAAGCATGAGATCGACTGGGTGAGTCTACCTCGAATCTTTGAGTCATATTTCTTTTCAAACTTTCCGGATAACTGGAACTCAAAAGACCTTCGTGAAGTCTTTGAAAGGTACGGAATGGTTCTGGATGTTTCCATGTCTCAAATGAGGACAAAGTCTGGATGCCGTTTTGGTTTCATGGAATTCCAAAAAGGTAATTCTCAATTCGACTTAGAGAAGAAGCTAAATCAGATATGGATTGGTGCATACAAAACGAGGCCTAATGTTGCTAGGTTGAAGAGAAGTTTCCCTGTCATGAAGGAGTCTGATCGACAGACTCACAATTCCTTGGACACTCCCTTTCTCCAGAGGAATTTAGTGAAGGCTCAAAAATCTTACAGGCACATTGTCAAAGAAAACTAGAATTCTGATAGAGAATTGATGTCAGCGAAGAAGAACGATTGCGCAGGAGTTAAGTTTAACTCCAAGAATTCTTAGAAAGAATGGTTAGATCGTTGTGTAGTTAGAGTTCTTAAAAATCTTGAACTATCTGAAGGTAGTCAGAATATTTTTATTCATGAAGGTTTTAGCAGCTACAACGTTAAGCCAATTGGTGTTAAGTGAGTTGTCACTGAGTGTGTGCAAAAAAATGATCCTGAGGCTTTACATTCCAAAGGATCGAGTTGGATATCACAGTGGTTTGAATCCTTCTTATGGTGGAACAAGACACTCATTGAGCCTAAAACATCCACCAGGCTAAGAATTGATGGAGTTCCCCTTCACGCATGGAAAGACTAGGTGTTCACCACCATTGCAATTCTCTGGGGATCGATTATTATGGTTGATCCTGACACGATCTGCAAGAAAAACTTAAGAAAAACTTAATAATCGATTATTATGATCGATTATTAGGTGTTCACCACCATTGCAATTCTCTGGGGATCGATTATTATGGTTGATCCTGACACGATCTGCAAGAAAAACTTAAGATATGGCATAGTTCTGATCCAAACCAGCTTCCGTGATCTAATCTTAAGAACCGTGCACATCAAGGTAGATGATCGGGTGTTCTCGGTTAGGGTTGTAGAAGACATGCGTTTGCAAATTACCCTGTTGTTTTGAATCAATCAAGGAATCACAATGACTCATCAGACTCTGATTCAGAAGTTGGTTGGCGGACGGAAGAAGATGAACAGACGGACTTGAAAGTAGAAGACCTGGACATTGTGGGAGAAACAGTTTTTTCCAATGTGGATGCTAACCTAGCTAATTCAAACATTGTCATCGGGAATCCGGAAGGAGGCAAAGTCATTCCAAGCTGAGCTCAAATTCAAGTCTCAAGAAGAGCATTATTAATAGAGTTAATGGGGCAACTTGTGTAGAAGACTGCTCAAATTCCCGAAGAGATATTGGGAGTCTCGAGAATCAAGCTGTCAAAAAGTTAATCAGGTTTCATTTCCCTCCATTGGAATGTGAAAATGTTGAGGTGTCCCAAGCCTAAGGTGACAATATAAGGCCTTCTTCTAAACCCATTAACTCGAGAAAGGTTTCCGGGAAACAAGGGCTTAATTCATCATTTTCTATCTGGTGTTCACAGGAGAAACGGTTCAAAAAAAAAAAGATCCAGTAGTCTGTAGTTGAAAGATCATTCGGGAGTAATTGCTGAATATTTAGCCAATTGCAATCTTTCAGATAGTAATATAGTCTGCAGAAACACCTTTCTCAAGAATAAGGAGACACAGGAAAAGATTAATGAAGACTACAGTTTATCAGAAGCAAAGAAGACTTAATTAGGAATTGGGTCAAAAGCTTGCTTTGAACACAAAAGGCTCCGATCTTGGCATGATTAAAGCCTTAAACCAACTGGATGAGAATGGTCAAGTTGATGACAACAAGTCTGAGAGGGCTGAGCACATCAGCAATGAAGCCGCTTCAAGAAACAACGCGATGCAACTCTTCTCTTCCTGCTGTGAGAAGTTTGCGGCATAACAATCATTTTGCCTACGTGGAAAGGATTGCCGAAGGCTTTTCACTGGGGATGCCTAGAATTTGGAATCCAAACTCTATCTCAGTGGAAGAACTTTTCAGTGAAGAGGAAATTTTAGGAGTCATTGGAAAGTGGAGCGGGTGTGACGAGACTATTGTCCTAATCAACATCTATGCCCCCAAACGATCTGTCTCTAAGGAGAACTTATAGGAGAACTTGTGAATAATTATTTCAAATTTGGCGGGTCCCTGGTGTTGTATCGTTGATTTCAATGTCGTTGTTTCTTCGTATGAAAAGAGGTTTGTTGACTAAAAAAGCGGATATTGAAGCTTCTGTGAGTTTTATCTCTGAAGTTCAAGTGGTGGATCTTCCGCTTGGGGCCAGGAAATTTACCTGGCACGACGCAAAAAGGACTAAAATGAGCAGACTTGACAGAGCTTTAGTTTTAGAGTTTTTTACAGCTTTGGCAGGGACTATCATAAGTAGATTTGGGGAGAAATATTTCTGACCATTGTCCAATCCTCTTGAAGAACTTAATTGTAGACTATGGTCCAATTCCTTTCAAATTTGTCAATGCTTGGTTTGATCATTCTTGTTTGTGCTTATATTTTACATCATGCCTAATACAAATCTTTGATCATTGCTTAACATGTTTCTGTCTATTGTCAGTGGGACTTCGACAAGCAGAGGTTTCGTTTCTTACTGGAACAGCTGCATTTCAGTGAAAACAATTTTAGTACCTGAGTTCAACAGCGGGTGACCACCTGGTTCGAGCAGGAGCGAGACAACTGGGGCCGCGTGAATGTAATGAAGGAAAGTTGTAGATCTTTCAAAACATTAAGAGCTAAACCAAGGATGACAAAATTTGACCCGACCTGAAAATCTAGCCTGACTCATCCGAACCCAAGTTGACTTGACCTGATTTGATTAGAAAAGTCAATAACCCCAACTCGAACCCAATTGAAGTGAAATCCGAAAAAATCCGAACCTGAAATGACTTGATAACTAAACTCAATAAGGCTTGATTTTAACTTAAATTAATATAAAATATATGTTTGGTAAAGACTTTAGAAAAATTATGATTTAATATATGTGAATGTGTTTCTTCTATTTTGTTGATCTATTTTACGTTGTAGAACGAACGAGTAAGAACTATAGGAAATAATTAGTAAAATGCTGATAGAGAAATAAAAATAATTACGTTTTAGAAATTATAATACCTCTTTTATCTCATATTCTTTGAAATATTTGGCTTTTTCAAATAGTTTGAATTGAATTTATTCACATTACTTCCTATATCTTAAATTATTTGTACCATTTATATTTTAACAATTAATATATAATTTTTCGTTTTCAACATTTTAATATATAAATAAAAAATTTTATACATGAATGATAAATCAAGACCTATAATTTTTAAATATATTTTTTTAATTTTTTAATAAGCAATAATATAAATAAATCCAAGTTAAATTAGTCGAAAAAGTTAAATGGGGCAAAGAAAATAGGACGGAAGAAGATTATTTGTTAGAAAAAATTTAAAAAGTATATATTTAGAAACTATAGGTCTTTATTTATTATTTAATATAATCATTTTTCATTTATATACTAAAATGTTGAAAATAAAAAATCATAGATTAATTATTGAATAGTGAATATTACAAAAAACTTGCACAGAGAGAGTATTTTATTAAATAAATTATATATTAATATATCTTCATAAATTTTATATTATTTTTATGTCTAGTTGAATTAAATATTAATCAAAATTAAACAAAAAAATGAATCAATTTAGCGATTTCAGCTTATGTATTAGTGAACCGAGTAAACCCAACAATTAAGTTGCATCTGGTCTAAGACCCGATAACCCGAGCTGATTGGATCCGAACTCAAATAAACCCATTCTGACACAATATGAACTCAAAATCTACTCAATCTGAAATCAACCTGAACCCAAATAACCCAACCTGGACCCGAATACATGCTAATCCAATTAAACCTAAAGTTGAATGACCTGACCCAATCCTGACCTAACCCACCCAATTGCCATCCCTAAGCTAAACTGTATTTTTTGCTTGAGAATTGCTTTATGGTAATATACCAATTTTTCGTTCCTTTATTTGTTTTAGCTTTCTCTGTTAAAAACAAAAAGTAAAAAATTGACTGTATACTACACATAAACCTTGAATTGCCTAGCAAGCTACTTTAGACGTTAGATTTTTTATCAGCTAAGCCAAGAAATTGTTAAAAATAAATTAAGATAACTCTGAGACATAATTACATGGGAAAGATGAAGAAGAACCAAATGAATGTAGAGCATAGGGAATGAACACAGCATGTTGAGTTTACTAAATACTATATAGATTGTTTTATAAAGGTAAAATTTACAAATTTATGTTCTAGATTATTTTACTGTAAAATTTAGAATCAACAGAACCATCAGTTTTACCTTAACAAACTGGCATCACTTGCAAAAAAGTTAAAGAAAAACTCTTTAGCTTTTACTTGTTCCAACCTCGACAGCAAACTCATTTTGAAATTTTCACACGTTGTTCAAAATATTGACTGCTCTTTAAAGTTGTAATCTCCCCGATTCCTTTGCTCAGTTTCCCACTAGCAGCGAGTAGGATATTTATCCTTCGTATTTTACCTTCAGATACCATGAATATTAGAAAGTAAAAATTTACCATATTTACTGAGGAATAAAACTAAAATGAAAGCAATTTTTCATTTTCTTCAGGCTCTATAGGGCTGGATCTTATTCATGGCAGCGATTTCTATTCATGCAATTCTTGGCCCAGTGGAGGACATCCCTAAGGAACAAGGCTGCAAATACAAATATATTAATAAATAGCTATATTAGGTGTTTAGATATATATCACCCTGCTATAACTTCCTATTATATAATGCCTCTGAACTTCCTATAAATTACAATAAAGTCATAGCAGCATACCAAGTTGCTATATTGACATTGTTTCTCATTAGATTGTTCTCATTCTATCGCTAAATTTAGTTGTTCCATCTACATAGATGTTCGCGAACAATATATTTATTCCTTCTACTATTTAATGTTTGCTTGTGACACTCGTAATAGTTGTTCTGATGTGAACCCCATGGCTGTAAGACCTAGAAATGCATCTAAAACAGTTTTCAAGCTCCAAGATTTCAAACAAAAGATTGACAATCACCTCCATTCCTAACCAGCTTGTGGTTAGAAACAAGTTGTATATGGATCAACACAAAAGAGATTAAATTCACTAATGTGCCAAGGGAGGCTCGTAAAGAACTCAAGAGTGTGCTTAATAGCAATTGTGGCTTTTGAAGTCTGATTGCTAGAATAATACAAGTTGTGACCTTAAATAATATTCTTAGGCAATAGAATATACAAAACCTAACTAGAAAACAAGAGGAGTCTTTGAGCTACTAAGATTCCTACTTGGACTCAGAGACATGCACATAGGCTCCTTTCTCATAAGAGTAAACTGTTGATGTTGCTCATTTCTCAGAAGCTTCATTTTCTAGTCTAAAGGCAACTGGAAGAAGCTCTTGTTCTAGGCAAAGAACGGGGTTGGCCGAAGAATGGGTTGGTAGTGGAGGTGGCATTTGGTGGTGGTGAGGCGAAGACAACCTCTGGATGGGTGGCGGAGACAAGGGAGATGGAGAGGCTGTGGAGGGCAGTCACTAGATTGAGAGAGAGAGAGAGAACGAGAACTGGCAGTCATTAGAGTTAGGGTTCCTAAAAATTTAAATAAACTCATTTTTTATTTGAGCTAAAATTAAACCAAATTATATGAAATTGAGTAATGAAATTACAAGGCTATTGATTTTAAGTGTATTCTCTACAAAATTGAGCTACACACCATTGACTTTTACAAATGACAGTGGCCTGACAGCATGAGGAGATAGTGGTGAAGAGAAGGAGGAGGAGGAGAGGGATGAGTGAGTCTATGGGAAAAGTTTGTGGTTTAATTTGTTGATAGGAAAAGTTAAAAGACTATAAGTATTATTTTAGAATTCATTTTAGTAATATTTTCTTTTATCACTTCAATATTTTCTGTTAAACATAACTTTGAAATTAACTACAAGTACCCTGATAGGACGCAAAAAAAGAGGTAAAACACCTCGTTAGGAAAATATGAAATTCAAGTATCCATTTAGGATTAAAAAAAAAAAATTTGGTAACCCTGTCAGAATTTACCCGACAGCTTTATATAACTTTGTCAAATAAAATTCTCGCAATCGGTCGTTGTCAATCATGTTTACAATTGAGTTGTGTAAGTGATCACAGTAGGTGAAAATTTCTTTAGTATTATTATTGGCTGTGAAACTGGGAATACAGCATACTGGACATATTAGATATGCGACGGGATCAGCATAAAAACAAAAAACAAAAAAAAAGTGCCATAATAAAATATTATAGTGACTATAAGAGAAGACGACTTAACCCTTCAATATAAGAAAATTCATAGCAGAAGCTCTTCGTTTGAATTGTATATTGTTTGCCACCAGATTTTAAAACTACGTAAGCAATGATTTTTAAAATAAATTATTAGTGATTATTTTTATATATAATGTTTATTTCTTTAACTTTTTATCAATTGAAACTTTGTACGCAAATAAGTTCAAAAAAACTCTTAGAAATTTTATTTTGAAAAAGTTAAGTGCTTTCTTTAAATTTTTCTTTTATTTGGTTGGATACATAAAAAAATTAGATAATTTCGAAAAAAAAATATGCAATTGATTATTAACTAAATAAAGCATTAACTTTTACGTGTTATTAGCTATAGTCGAAAAAACATTAATAATAAAATAATAAATTATTTTTAATGAAAAGGTACAAAGTCTAGTTATCAGACAATTCTGGATAGAATCTCAACCCCTACTATGTCAAAAATTTTGCGGGGGATTGGGAAGCAAAAGATTTATGGTCATTGTTCGAAAGATATGGAGTTCTTTTAGACGTATAGATTGCCCGGAAGAGATCGATAGTGGGTCTCCGTTTTGGATTTGTGCATTTCAGAAAGGTGAGCAATCCACAAATTCTTGAGAAGAATTTAAACAACATTTGGATTGGCACATACAAGATGCGGGTGAACATAAGCAGTGTTGCGTTGTGGATATATGTCAAGTATAGTCTACCATTGTATGATTAGGATAGGAGTCCAACTTAGCCTAATCACCTAACTGTTTGTTTTATCTTCAGTTGTTTAGCCTTAGCCTAACTCCATGCGTTCTAAGCATATATAAGTTGTTGTCGATGTACAGTTTATACATACATATATATACAACAGAGTTTCTACTTCTTGCTCCTGATTTACATGGTATCAGAGCAGAGTTGAATCATCAAATTCATTCGCAAATGACGAAGGAAGAAAACAAGAACAGAGAGGAAGGAGGAAAGCTGGTGGTTCCGGGTAGCAACTCCAAATCTACCGCCGCCTACAGCCTTTTCTAGGATCCTAGCTCTGTATATTTTCTTACCTCAGCTGATTACACGACGACCTCTCTTGTCTCTACACAATTGGATGGAGACAACTATCCTAGATGGAGGAGAGCGTTCCTAAATGTTCTTCGAAGTAAGAACAAGGTGGATTTTGTCAATAGGAAGCTGACAAAGCCAGAGGATGATGCGTTGGAGACGTTGGCATGGACCAAATGTGATGGCCTCGTGATCTCCTGGCTAATGAATTTGATCAGTCCCAGTTTGCATGATTCAATTGCCTTCCATGAAACCGCCTACGAGCTTTGGAGAGATCTCGAAGAAAGGTATGGTCATGCTAATGAACCGAGAGCTTTTGAATTAAGAAAGAACATTGCTTTGATGAATCAGGGTTCGTTGAACGTGGCGGCGTACTATACAAAAATGAAAGCTTGCTGGGACGAACTAGAGACGCTTTTCACCTTGCCGAATTGCACCTGTGTAGCAAAGAAAGAGTGGGCTGTGGAGAGAGAGAAAGAAAAGGCTCACCAGTTCCTAATGGGGCTAGATCAAAAATTCAAGACAATCCGTTCTCAGATCCTAGCCATGGAGCCTTTACCTCCTTTAAACAAAATATACGCTCTGATTGTCTCGGAGGAGAAGCAACTCCTCGTCACCCAGCAAGCTGAACCTGAAACGGCAGGAGCATTCTTCATTCGGAAAGAGATCCAAAATAACCAGAGTCGAGGAAGGGTTAAGTGTGATCATTGCAACAAGACTGGACACACAAGCGAAACATGCTTCGAAATCATTGGCTACCCCAAAAATTGGCAGCCAAAAGGAAAATCGAAAGGAAGAAAGACAAGTGCAAACGCTTGTGGCGATGTAGGCAAGGAGACGCATGGTGGCGAAAGCTCTAGAGCCTCATCCTCGGTAAGCTTGACTGTTGAACAATATGAGCGCCTCCTAAGCCTGCTGGACAAAGACAAGGCTGCAGGTATGATTAACTTTGCAGGTAAGAAAACTAATGAGATGGCACAATCTAAATGGATTTTAGACACAGGGGCTACAAACCACATCACATCTAAAAGAACCAACCTTTCCGAAATCAAAACACTCCCAAATTGGACCATACATTTACCCGATGGTACAAACATACACATAAATCAATATGGCACCACTAGTCTCTCAGCCAAGATACCTCTAAAAGATGTTCTCTTTGCACCTCATTTCAAGTGCGACCTTGTTTCTATAAGAAAACTAACTAAGGAGCGCAATTGCGCTGCCATTTTTCTCCCCGATTTATGTGTGTTGCAGGACCTCACCTCAAGGAGACCGATTGGAGTAGGTAAGCTACAAGATGGATTATATTACTTTGAGCCCAATAATAAGCGTGCTAAAGTGCAAGTGGCGAGCGTGGAGTGCGAACCAGCTTCCCTATGGCATCAAAGGCTCGGGCACCCATCAAGAGAAATGATGTTAGCCATCCCTAACTTGTCCGGCATAAACTCCAAGTCCAATTGTAAGGAATGTCCCATTTGTCCCTTAGCAAAAGCATCTAGGATTCCTTTTTCATTAAGTCATAATAAATCTAGCATTCTTTTTGAATTGGTTCATATAGATGTTTGGGGTCCATATCAAACTCCCTCTACGAATGGTGCGCATTTTTTCCTTACGATTGCTGATGATTTCTCAAGATCAGTTTGGACTTATCTCATGAAACACAAAAGTGAAGCACCAAAGTTTTTTGAAATGTTTTACAACTTGATTCAAAATCAGTTTGGTGTGCATATCCAAAAGGTAAAAAGTGACCATGCACTCGAGCTAACTGAAGGGACGCTTGGAAATTTTTATAAAACTAAGGGCATCATTAATCAAACTTCTTGTGCAGGAACACCGCAACAAAATGGTGTTGTTGAAAGGAAACACCGCGACATTTTAAACATAGGAAGAGCTCTCAGATTTCAAGCAAACATGCCCATAAAATTTTGGGGTGAGTGCATTCTAGCTGCCACACATTTAATAAACAGGTTGCCAACAAGGTTTCTAAAAAACAAAACCCCTTATGAATTGGTTTTTGGAAAATTTCCAAGTTATAGCCATCTGAAAGTTTTTGGGTCACTTTGTTATGCAATAAACCCCATGCATTCTAAAGATAAATTCCAACCAAGTTCTCGGATATGCATTTTTGTTGGGTATCCACAAAATCAAAAGGGCTATCAAGTCTATGACTTAGAAGTGCACAAATTTTTTGTAGCTAGGGATGTCACCTTTCATGAAGGAATTTTTCCTTTCAAAATTCAAAGACGTGAATCTAAAAACTCAAATGAGTTAGTAAAAACCAACATTTGGGAACCATTCCTTGAAGAGCCTCCATACATGCCCACCGAAACGCCATGTATCCTAAAATCACATACTGACCTCCAGGTGCCCAAGGAAGCTTGTGAGCCAGGTCAACAAGCAATCCACGACAATGAACCACCAAGGAGAAGTGACAGGGAACGACACTTGCCCGCTTATTTGAGGGACTTCGAGTATAATCTACCCGGCCAGAATACTTCCTCCAACGTTGTCTCCTCAAGTAAACCCTACCCACTATCTTTGATTCTTGATAATAGCACCTTTTCCCCTTGCCATCGTAGTTTTCTTGCAGCACTGTTAACTAGCCATAAGCCTCAGTCTTATTTGGAAGCAAAGGAGGACTCACGTTGGCAACTAGCAATGCAAGCTGAGGTTGATGCACTAGAAACCAACAACACTTGAGACCTTGTCACATTCCCCAGAGATAAGAAGGCTGTGGGATGTTGGTGGGTCTACAAGATCAAATATAAATCAGATGGCACGATTGAGCGCTACAAGGCGCGACTAGTGGCGAAGGAATACACACAGATTAAAGGGCTTGACTACAACGAAACCTTCGCACCGGTTGCAAAATTAACGACCGTCAGGAGCCTACTTGCTGTGGCAGCAACCAAGCGATGGGAGCTCCACTAATTAGATGTTCATAATGCATTCTTACACGAAGATTTACATGAAGAGATATACATGCAACTCCCACCGGGCTACCTGTCAAACAGCGACACTAAAGTATGTAAGCTGAAGAGATCGTTGTATGGGCTCAAACAGGCGTCCCGAGAATGGTTTACAAAGTTATCCACAGCTTTGAAAAATTATGGTTTTACACAGTCTACTTCAGACTCTTCATTGTTTACACGACGTGCTAATGGAACCTTTCTTGTAGTACTCGTGTATGTGGGCGACATGGTATTGGTAGGTGATGATCCTGAACAATGTCGACTCTTGAAGGATTTCTTACATAAACTCTTCCATCTAAAAAATCTTGGACGGCTTAAATATTTGCTTGGGCTTAAGGTCGCCCATGGCTCCAGTGGAATATTTTTTAGCCAAAGAAAGTACGCTTTAGATATTCTTTTGGATGCAGGCATGACAGGAGCCAAACCATGTCAAACTCCAATGGAGCAACACCATGGCCTTGGACGGTCTGAAGGCACATGTATACCAAATCCAGGGAAGTATCGCAGGCTCATTGGAAGACTTTTCTATCTTTCAACCACGAGGCCAGACATCACATATGTAGTTAACATCTTGAGCCAATATATGCAAAGACCCACCGAAGAGCACTATGAAGCAGCCATCAGAGTTCTATGCTATGTCAAAATGGCGCCGGGTCAAGGACTATTATTCTCTTGAACTAATAATCTACAACTTACAGGGTACTACTATGCGGATTGGGGAGCATGCCCAACAACTCGGCGGTCATTTACCGGATATTTCACCTCCCTTGGGCAAGCGCCCTTCTCATGGCGCACCAAAAAGCAAGCTATTGTTAATAGATCCTCGGCCGAAGCGGAATACCGATCCATGGCTTCCGCTACCAGTGAAATGCTATGGCTTCACGCACTCTTGAAGGATCTGGCCGTCGAACACTCGCAACTTATGCAGCTGTTCTGCGACAAGCAAGCCGCGTTGCACATAGCCGCCAATCCTGTTTTCCATGAAAGAATGAAGCACATCGAGATCGATTGCCACTTCATTCGAGAGCACATTCAACGCAACCGGTTGGTGACTTATTACATTCCATCACGAATACAACCTGTAGACATTCACTAAGGCGCTAAGTGGACATCATTTCCATGACTTGTTACACAAGCTTGGAGTTTCAAACCTTCATACTCTAGCTTGAGGGGGGCTGTTGCGTTGTGGATATATGTCAAGTATAGTCTACCATTGTATGATTAGGATAGGAGTCCAACTTAGCCTAATCACGTAACTGTTTGTTTTATCTTTAGTTGTTTAGCCTTAGCCTAACTCCATGCGTTCTAAGCATATATAAGTTGCTGTCGATGTACAGTTTATACATACATATATATACAACAGAGTTTCTACTTCTTGCTCCTGATTTACAAGCAGATTTGAAAGTGAGATGAAGGCACAAAAAGACAGAATGACCTCTAAGCCCAAGAATTTTTCGGAAGGAGCTTCCACAAGGTTTGAAGGTTGGAAAAACTCAGAGCTAGTGGCTGGAAGGAGAGATGGGATAAAAGTGGTCGGCAATGTGAAATAGAAGAAGAAAAAGTGGGCTAGAATTGAGTTTAACTCAAAAAATGAAGAATGGTTATGGTTGGAAAGATGTGCAGTAGATACGATGTTGGAGAATGGTGGGGATTGGTTTTACAATGGTTCAACTGGAACATGCCGTGGAAGAAGCGTCTTAACCGACCTAGGAAACTTATTTGCCTTAGCTGCAAAGGTGTTCCTCTAAAAGCTTTTGCAACCATCGAAGTTATGTGGGGGAAGGTCATTCAGGTTGACAGAGCCACAATTGAAAAGGAAAAACTTGGTTCTGGAAAGGTGCAAATATTAACCTGTTCTTTAGAACAGATTGAAAAGGTCTTAAATGTTAAAGTTGATGGTGAGATATTTAAACTTAGAGTTGTGGAGGACAGAGTGTTCAATTACCCTCCTGTCCAATGCTGCAGTTCATCAGATTCAGATGAAGATTATGTATCCGGTTCAAGTAAGGGACCCTACTGCCGTGAGGCGGAAGAAGAAGAAGGACAGTCAGAGATAGAGGAATGTTTAGAGAACGAGGCAACAACATGCAAGCTCATTAATGCGATAAATATTTCCAACTCATTTGACTTGAATTCGCATGACGAAATGAAGGGTTTTACGAGTTCTGAAGAAATTTCTTCTCCATGCGTCTGCTGAGCCTAAATGTTAAGAGGGGTGGGCAAAAGTGAGAAGCGTAGAATGTTGAAAGAATTGATTTCTAAGGACAAGGTGGATTTTAATGCATTACAGGAAAGCAATGATGTGAAACGTCTCATGGATGAGTTCATGGAATGGGTTAATCATGCGAAACCAAAGAAGAAAACCCAAAAATAGGCCATGATCACATTCTTCAGGTAAAAAATGCATCATTTTGAAGGGTATCTGAGGCCTATAAAGTTTCTATCAAATTTGTTTCCTAGTTATTTTTGGTTTCCTTAATTATTTTGGTTTATGGTTTCCTTGTAAGCCTATAAATATGCCTTATTTCTTTATCATGAGATAGTTTATCAATAATATTGAAGTATTTCAGAACCTTTGGCTTTCTGTACGAGTGAATTTTCATTTTTCTCTTTGATTGAGCGTGCTGTTTGATCAATTTTTGTTTCTCGTTGTGTCAGGTCGTATCAGAGCAGGTTGAATTGCGTATTCCATGGTTGGTGATGTAGCAAGAACGGATAGCATGTTGTTGAAAACCCTAGGTCAGAGGACCAAGAGAAGGCATTACGAGAGATGGAGCATCGGATTGTACAATGATTAGAGGATCATTTAGGGGCACGTTTCGAAGAGATCCTGGAGAGACAAGATTCGCTTAACTCTCTTGCCAAGAAGGATAAGGATGAAGAAAGCCAATGTGCCAGGGAAGAACCCACCTTGGCTGTGCTGCTCAAAGGCTTGTTCTTGCTCAGGGTCATAGACATATTGTCGACAACAATGAATCTTAGTCAAACGAAGAGTATCCTCCTTATGACAGATGTCAAAGAGACCAAGATGTTGGAGGTCGTGATGGAGATTTTTGGTTCAAGGTGGATATTCCGGCCTTTAATGGAGATTTCAGCGTTAAAGGAGTTCTTGATTGGATAGCCGAGGTCAAACAATTCTTTGAGTATCATGATGTCTTAGAGGAGAGAAAAGTGAAGTTGGTGGCCTGCTAATGCGAACTCCTTTGGTATAATGACCAAGAAATGTGCCCAAGATGTTACAAGTTCAAAAAAAACACTCTAAAAGACTAGATTTGACCCCCACCACTAACCAACTTGTGGTTGGAAATAAGAAGTATAAAAGGAACAAAGAAAGCCAAGTTTTCTTATGCACCAAGGTAAGTTCTCAAAGAACAAAAGAGAATAACTCTAAAGCAATATTATTAATAATCAAATTTGTGTATTTTACAAACAGAATAGAGGCCTTTTATATAGGCTCCAAACTAGGGTAAAATAAGACTTAAATTTGAACTAGAATTCTTAAACCTAAAAGACTTAGAAAACCTAGTCAAACTAGGGCTTGAAACTTGGTTTGGACTCAAACAAGTGGGGAAATTCGGCCAACCAAATTTTCAGGTGCTCCAAATGAGTTTCCACACTAAATAATAATCTCAATAATAGAATTAAACTAGAAAATAACAAAATCAAAGCCTTAGACTTGAACTAGTCCTCAATACTCCCAAGGTGCACTCTCAGGTGCACTTTTAGTGCCACTTAGGGTTTGTGCTTGAATCTTCTTCTTCGGGGCACTTTCTAAGTGATCCTTCAACTTGAAACTCTCCAATAGGCTCTATATGAGAGTCCTTGAGCTTGTGCACATGTGAAATTTGACTATATAAAGAAATGACATCAGATGACTCCAAAAAGGTCTCCAAGGGTGCATGTATGGGCTCCAAGCTTTAAAATTGTGCACTTAGATGTGTAAAACGTCAGAAAGCTACTAGATTGGTTTCCTTTCCATAATATATGATCTAAAAATACTGGAATAAGGCTTTAAGATACGTCCTTGGCACCATGGACATGAATTGACACAAATCAGACTCCCTTTAAGCTTTATTTGAGCATAATGAAACAAAGACTTGGGAATTTGTCCTTCCTCTAAGTATGCTAGCTTTTCTTGGCTTGGATAGCTTTGAAATAACTTAAGAAAGGCATATTAACTTGAAGTATCTCCTTTTGAATGGCTATAGATCAGTTGAGCTTGAACTTGCACTATTAAGGCTTGTAGGTGCACTTTGATGCTTCCATTGGTGTCATGACCTTCCTTTGAGACATGGGTTGCTTTCCTTGCGTGGAAAGGCTGGAACTTGTTGGATGAAGTCACTTGTGTGGTAGAGAACATGTACAATGCCTCATTTGCTGGAACTCAGTCATGCAAGCTCCAAAATATGCTTGAAAATGCCAATTTGAGCTCTTTAGCTTTAGTGGCTTCAAGAACTCCTCTAACGTGCATGAGGGTGCTTAATTTATTCACATCAACTCCCCCCTCCTTAGAAGGATTCATCCTTGAATCAAAACCTACATTGGAGAAGGTAACTGAGTCAATAAGGATAAAATAGTCAACACTCAAGCACTTACCTTGCACATAGGCACCGATAGTATGGAATGCTTGTGTGTAGAGCTTTACTCTTGTGCAAACCTGAACCAATATCCAAACACAATGATAATTTTGATACCTCTAGGTTAAAAAATAAAGTTTAAAGTAATTAGCACAAAAAATCTGAAAGTTTACACTATTTTCATCTTGACTTTAAGCAACACTTTCATTCCTTTTGCCATCTCAAAAACATTATTCTCACAACACTACAAGCAAAAAGCCATTTAGCGACAGCCATTAGCGACCGCAAACCATCGCTAAAAGGTCCATTTTTAATTTACTAGCCACTAATTTTTTAGCGACGAATGTTGTCAGTAATTAGTGACAGCTAAACGTCACAAACCAAACCGTCACAACTTTTCCGTTAACGGCATCGGCTAGCACGTTAGTGACATTTTGCTGTCGCTAATTAGTGACGGTTAGCCATCGCTAGTTAGTGACGCTTACACGTTGCTAGTTAGTGACTTGTAACCGTCGCTACCTAGTGACGCTTAGGCATCGTTAGTTAGCGACTCGCATCCGTTGCTAGTTAGCGACGCATAACCGTCGCTAGTTAGTGTAGTTAGTGACCCGTAGCCGTCGCTAGTTAGTGACTCATAACTGTCGCTAGTTAGCGACGCATAACCGTCGCTATTTAGTGACATATAACCATCGCTAATGACTGCTAAAAATTTCATCAGCAAACCTCCACTATACGTGTCCATTCCATGCAACCCAAACACAAAACTAGTTCCCAATTAGTCACGCTTAGCCGTCGCTAGTTAATGTAGTTAGTGACTCGTAGCCGTCACTAATTAGTGACGCATAGCCGTCGTTAGTTAGTGACGCATAGCCGTCACTAGTTAGTGTAGTTAGTGATGCTTAGTCGTCACTAGTTAGTGACGTGTAGGCGTCGCTAGTTAGTGACGCGTATCCATCGCTAGTTAGTGACACATAGCTATCGCTAGTTAGTGAGTTAGTGACGCATAGCCTTCGCTAGTTAGTATAGCAATTTTTGACTTAAATTGAGGTGATTACGGAATGGAGTTCAAGTTCTAAGTTTGTCACTTTGGATTTGAATAACTTGTTTTTGCAATATTGTCATCGATTTCACACAAATGCAACAACTAGGGTACTGAAGTATTTTTCATTAATACAAAATATGATTAACACAATTTCATGTCATGTCATTCGACAATTAAAATACATAAGGTTACAATTTCCTTTACAACATAAAAAATGAACTCAAATTCATTGTACCGCAGGATCGAGCAAAAGATTCTTCAGGCAAGATCATGAAAACAACAATGAACCTCCCCTTCCCTCAATCTACAAAAAGATAAACATTTTAATCAGTGAAAGGAACATAAATTTATTAAATTTAAAGAAAAAAGGTAAATACAGCTCTATGTTAAGATTTTAGGGAAGAAAAACTAATGAGCAAATAGACTCAAATAAACAAAGAATGTTAAATGGAGAGAAGATTAATAACACAACAAGGCAAAATAATTGTAGATTTATATGGAGGAAATTTTCAATGAACACAACACTTCAAATAGAAGCAAACTTAAAACCACATAAAATTTCATGATGCTATTAAGCTGAAAAAATAACTGAAAACATATAAAATTGAACAACACATTTTTTGAAAAGATTATTGGATTATTACTGAAGAAGACTCAAACATTCAAAGCCTAGGCTAGCATATAATCAGACACATGCATAAACAAAAACTGAAAGGAAAAAATTAAAACAACTCCGTGAAGCAAGAGAACAATGCATTTAAAACAAAATTTCCAGCCTAAGTGTTCATTAGAACAAAACATTCTTCAAATAGAAACTGAAAAGAAAAAATTAAAATAACTCGATTGCTTGATTCAACCAAAACATCTTTCTGTTTTTCCACTTCCTTCTTGTGAGCGGAATTCTTATCCAAAGCTTTAAGCACTTTAAGTTGCCTACCTTTGAGAAAAATTCCTAGACCAGCAGCAACGTTGGCTGCAGATAGAGCAGTAGTCTAGTAGCTCTAGTTCCAGTATAACCATGCTGTCATAAAACACACATAACGCATTGCTCAGACATTGGAATTGCAAACTGTAAAATTCTAGGTAAACTAGACACATATGGCTATAATTCTGCAAAATATCAGCTCCAGGTATGCATAACATGCATTATAGCATAATTTAGAACACATCAGTTCGTTCATAACAATAACAGCTTTTGGCTTAATTGTCACTACTTAACAAAACACTTGATTCTTATATCTTGCAACAAAACAAAACTACTTATGACCATAGTTTCCAAATGTATTTTTTTTTTTTGGCTTTTTGAATCAGTCTGTAAAGCAATTATGCTAGTGAGACCAGGCAAAGAGTCATAGAAGTAAACAAATGAAAATAACATGAAAAACAAGCAAATCTTACCAATTTTGCAGTTAATTTCGCATTCAACCAATAGAGGAAATTGAAGCAGGTGAAACCAATCATGCCCACAAAATCTTTGTTAAACTAGATTGGAATATCTGTGTGAAACTAGATTGCATTCTGTTTAAGGATATTGTGTTATGGTGTGTGTATGCTAATAATCATATGATATCTTGTAAGGAAGGTGTAAAATTGAAGTGTGTGAGCTGTGTTACTTTTCTTGTCGGTCTGCTTACCATAGTTGCTTTACTGACACCACAGTGTTTGTCATTCTGCTGAAACATGATAAATGTAATCTAAACTAAGCTCTCTTTCTTCTTGTTCTTCTTCTTCATCTTCTTCTTCTTCTTCTTCTTCTTCTGCTTTTTTTCTTTTTCTTTTTGTTTTTTTTTTCTTTATGTTGGGCTGCACTAACAGTAGAAGCTGTGATTAAGTGTTTGTCTAATTAATTCTAGGTTTCAAGACTCTAATAAATTAGTACTTTGGAAAGTGGATATCTTTGCTTTGGTGAGTTTTAAGCAGGAACAAGTAGATTTGAGAGGCTCATTTTAGAGGAAGATCGACAGGCCTTAGTTCATTGGAACCAAAACCTGTCAAATATTCTGCAGGAAACCCAATTTGAAAACCTGGTTTTAAGCACACTTTTCTTTCTAACCTGCTGTTTTCGACTCAGAGTGATCTATTAGTTCTAATTAATCAAATAAAATTTGCCGGAAGCTTTAAACATTAGTTTAAGCAAAAACTCAGAACTTGGTCACGAAAACCCAAAAAACTGATTCCTAAACCTGCAGAATCTGACCTGAAATGTACATCCTTGCAAACTTGTTATTTTTACTGCAAAAACAGGTTAAACATATTCTATCATGATACGAACCAAATTAATGCATAATTCTGGAACAAAACATAATCCTGATTCATAAATCCACAGTTTACAAGTCAAATCTGTTACATAAAACAATGCAGGTGGGGTATCACAGTGTCATAAATCATTTTTTTTTAAACCTATAGACACAAAGACTTCTAAATCTGACTTTAAATTACAAAACCCCGTACAAATGTAATGCAATAATAATAGATGAATGTAATGCTCTAACCCTGCTAAAATGTATAAGATTGGGATGAGTTTAAGAAACGTTAAGGTCCAATTAGCAGTAGTAAGTTCCAACAATTAAACATGCTAAACAAAACTATACTAACACAAAAGTAAGTAATACAGTAACACTAACACAACATTGAGCTCCTGTGGAATATCACACAATGGCCATCACAAAATGTTCTATCCTGGCTAAATGTAGCAAACTCTTAGCACATCAGATTGCAACTACTCCAATCCTCAACAGTGGTTCCCTCAAATCTCCCAACTACTATCTGAAACTCCTGTAAAGCTCAAAACCCTTAACCATGACTATTTTGCTACTACTCTCTCACTCAATCCTAGGTAATAACTATCTCATTTCATTAAAATCATAATTTCTGAAGGTTAGAAATGATGATCAAACCATTGTTGTGTTCTTCGTTCAAGAAGTAGACAGTTGCACTCACATGCACTTGGTGGAGTTAAACTCTAATATAGGTTTTTTACTTTCTCAATTGTCTCCTATTGAATCCATGATCCTTAGTTCGTTGTTAGTACCACCAATTAAGTCACTTATACCATAAAACAACTTAATCTAGTCTCAACTGCATCTCCAAAATTCTCTACCATTTTTAATTAAATTTCACATTTTTCTTCAAGTAATCGATTTGTAATGTCAGTGGATAAACTACCATCACTAATGCGAATAATCAAGCATAGAGCGTGGATGAATTACAGATTAGACACAATTAAACTAAACTAAACTAAATTAATCTTAACTTAATCAGTTCTTAATCTCAATTCTGAGAACAATTCTCTGTCGGCAGAAGGAAATCCAAACGAACCCGAAAATGAGGAGATGAAAAACTCACCAGACGGAGACTGTTCAAGCGCTTGCTACAGGCGCTAAAGCCGGGTAATCCGTTCACATTCCTGCTGCGGCTCAGGTAGTCTCTCTCCAATCTCTCCACACTCTTGTCCCCCACTAATTCCCTTTGCTGATGAAACCAGAACGCGTCTGAGCAGCTCAATAGATGCAACTGACGATAAGTCCCCCCGGTAAGTATAGCATTCACACAGATGCAAAGAAGAATCTAAAATTAACAATAAAAATAATAAACCCAAGAAACATAGCAAGAACATTGAATACCTGGTTCAACCTGAGACAAGAGGCCGCTTGGGTCCCATGTCCAAATTTCCATCTATGGTTCCTTTCTTACTGCTGCTGCAATCTGCAAGGAAAAAACCCAAGAATTGCCGCCCACGACAAAATCAAAGAGACGAACAAGTTTATGCTCGAGAAATATACCTGGAAGACTGCAAGCGCAACAAATTGCTCCAACTTCTGAGCTAGTTGATGCCATAGCTTTCTCTGGTACAGATCTACGAGGTTATTGTACCACTCAGCTAGCTGGGGATGTTGGTTACAGCGAGAATCGAGATACTGAAGAGCCGCCATGGATCGAAGAAGAAACTGGGAAGATTAAGAGGAAACAGAAGCCGTTAGCGCGAAGGTGGGAGCAGTCGCTCAGATGCCTAAAATAGGACATCACTTCTACGTTAAAAGATAATGAAACATAATGTAAGCGACGGCTTACTGTCGCTTAAAACTAGCGACTTCTGACCTTTGCTAACATATTACACCTCCTAATTCACAATGAGATGATAAAATATTGATAAATGGTTAAGCCTCATGTGACAGTAAACCAATTCAAATAAATTTAATTTTCATTAAATAGAATTTTTATTAATTAGTAAAAAAATATTAAGAGATTTGTATGCTGAATTAAATGGGAAACTATTGAAGGCTATCAGTGGCTAATTATTAGCGACTGCTAACCATAACTAAATTACCGAGGTCAAACCGTCACTAATAACCATAATTAAAATACCAATGTCAGGCAATGGCTCATAACCCTCACTAAACTTTTATCCGACTTTAAGGTACACATCTCCACTATATTACATATATTAAAGAAAGTTATTTATGTTAAAAAAGATAACAAGTTAGCATAAAAAATGACTAACCGTCATTTTTTTCTAGGATTTTATTAAATTAGCGATGGCTAAACGTCACTAAATTTAGCGACGGCTAAACGTCACTAAATTAGTGAATGTAATATGTCACTAAATATAGCGACGGCTAACCGTCACTAAATTAGCGACAGTAAACCGTCACCAAGTTAAATTAGCGACAGCAAGCCGTCACTAAAATTTAGCAACTCATAGCCCCCACTAAACTTTTAGCCGACTTTAAGGTAAACATCTCCATGACATTACATATATTCAAAAAAAAATATGTATGTTAAAAGAGATGACAATTTACCATAAAAAAAGACTAACACATGAGAACTATTACTATTTTTTGGGATTTTGTTAAGCTTAGCGACGGCTAACCGTCACTAAATTAGCAAAGGTAAGCCGTCACTAACTTTAGTGATGGTTAACCGTCACTAAATTAGCGACGATAAGCCATCACTAGCTTTAGCAATGGCAAGCCATCACTAACTTTAGCGACGGCTAACCGTCACTAAAATTTAGCGACTGACAGCCGTCGCTAAAATCTCACTGGACTGTTAGCGACTATTACTTAGCGATGGTTTTTAGCGACTTAGCGATGGTTTTTAGCCATCGCGAATTAAACCGTTGCTAAATGACATTTTTCTAGTAGTGCAACTAGGAAAAGTGTACGAAGAATTTACCTCAAGGATGCTATATGTACTTAAAACAAATGAACCTAAACTCACACAAGTGTTATGGTCACGAAGAACACAAGTTATGCATGTCAAGAAAATAGTTTGCATAGGCCAATAAAAAAAATAAGAATTCAACATAATGCGGGCTAAACTAATAACAAAATAAGGATGTACAAATTTCACAAAATTCCTAAGCATTTTAAATGAAACAAGATTGGAATAGGTAGGATTAAGTGAAACCAATTTAGTAGCAAACTTATTTTTGCATGTACATGCACCACAATGCATGAAATTTGTGAATGTACATAGAATGTGTCACAATACAAAGGAACCAACATATCTCCTCAAAAGGTTGAACTTAAAACCATAATTTTTACTTAAAATAAATATTTTCAAGTTCGGACATAAAGTAAAAATATCAAGACTCAAAATTTTGTGTAATGCATATGTCATTACAAAATAATGCTTACTGGAAATTAAAGATTGATGCACAAAAATGGGCTGAACATGAATGAGAATCAAAGAAATATACAATGCATTTGTAAGAACTAATTTATGCATGAAAATTCTAAACAAATATATTTAACTTGAGGTAAAATAAAACAATGTGAGATAGATGCAAAATAAGCAAAATAAAAAACAAAAGACACCAAAACAGATTTTTCTTTAGAAAAACTTATGGAATTCAAAAGAGGATTTGACAAAACCAAAGAATTAGAAGATTTAAAACCATATGTTGTCAAGGTTTCATGCTTACTTCTTCCTTTTAATCTAGTTTCATGAAAACCATTCTTCAAAACAACATTGCTAGCAAAACACACATTGTTTGAGATTTTCATGCAAAACCACATAAAATCTAAGTGTAAGGAAGAAATACATTACAGTGGCTGGACTTAGTCTCCATGTATCTTCCTTAGGTGTAGGAAACACAAAATTTTCACCTTTGCACTCAATGACTTCTAGTGGAGTTGCAACAATTTCTTCTCCTTGAACCATAGGGTAAGAAACAATATTAGTCATACTTTTGTATATGAAATCACTATAACTTACCTCAAATTGTTCCTTTTCAAGTTTCTTAGTTGGTTTGATGCATGAGACATGACTTGGAATATTTGGGAACACTAACTTCTTGGTTGGGTAGCATCTAACTTCATTCTTATAGCTTATCTCCACTTAATTCCTGACAAGAAGACAACACAACACTAGAAGAAGACATCGTTATGTTAGATGAAAGTATGGCTTCTCTATAGGTCTTTATCTTTTCACTCAGCTTGGGTTTATTGCACTCTTGTTTTCTCTAAACTTCAAACTCAATTTCTTTTCTCGGGAATACTCTAACACTCATTTCTCGCTCAATTTCACTTATCTTACATCTCTCTATTTTTCCTTCAACTTTTCTTTTTTCCTTTTCTTTCAGGCTCTCAATTTTCCTCACAATTTTCTTTTTCCTCTCATCCTCACCAAAGAACCTTTTTTTTATCATTAGCAATCTCCCTTGGGCTTAATAGAGCAATTATGATCTTTTTCCCATTGTGTAATATAGATAGCTCCCTTGTACCTTTATCAAGAATGACATTTTTCCCTTCCAATCTTCGTTGGCCAAGTATGATGTGTGCCCATGGCATACCTATAACGTCACAAGGTATGCAATCTCGATACTTGCCAATAAACACAAGAACTAAAAATTCCTTAGATACAAACTCCTGATGTTTATGGTTCTACCTCAACCAATAAGGCTCTGGATGTCCAAAGAATATGAGATAAAGCCTCTCAACCATATCTAGGCTTACCATGTTTGCATGGTATCTTCCATCTATAACCACACTGACTTCATGGCTTTGGACGACAGCTCCAGTATGGAACAGATTATGTTGTGGTATTTTCATCTTAATGTATTTATCCCTCCATGCCATTGTATCTAAAAACAAAACCTCACAACACTCCCTCATATGTTTCACTCAAAGATGAACACTTAACACTCAATTTGTTAATGAAAGATATTGCTATCAAAGAAGCCTTAAAAGTTCTATCCTTAAAGCACAGAAGAAAGCTTATTTTTTCATGAAAATAAGACTTTGAAACCAAAATAGAGGAGGGCTAACAAAATTTAAAAGACTCTAGATGCCGTTGTAATAGATGATTGCAAGAACCACAAAAAAAGCTTAAAGGCTCAAAATTGAATCTCTTGGGTTTTGGGGTGCAAAATCAAATCCAATTTGTTCAAGATTATTGTTGAAATATTTTCATGGAACACTTTTCTTTATTGTTTTGTTTCCAGAAACTCTTGCCACTTTGGGTTCTTACTGCCAAAGAAATAAAATATGCAATTACTTGTAGGCAAAGATTCAAGAAACCAAAATTTCTCTTACACAACTTTGAAGCAAACATTATGTTACGAAACAACCTAATTTTGGGACCCCTTTTTTTTAGTATTTTTTTGACTCTAGGATGCTACAAAAAAAAAAGACAAATAGAATTAATGAGGACTGGATGAAGGGCGTAAAAGAAAATGAAATTGGACTCCAAGAAAAACCAAGAAAACTGAATGTGTGTAGGATTGGTGGTTTTTGGTTGTTCTAAGTTAGAAATGACTTGGATTGACCTAAAACAATAGGGAACCAATTAAGAATTGATAAACATGAAGGAAACAACTAATTGGAATGAAAAGAATGAAAGAAACTGCTGCTAAACATGAAGGAGACCTGAAAGAAACAAGATTGGATGTAAACAACGCAACTTGAACTTTTTTTTTTTTGGTTTTTTTCTTGATATGGAAGAAAGGAATGAATGGAACATGGCTGAAACACAAAGGAACAAATTAGAAATAATGAAAAACAAAGAGGAAATAAACTGGAAATAATGAAGACACAAAAACAAAGAATAAGAAACACTGGATATGTCCTCGAATGGAACTTGTGGCTTTGATACCAACTGATGTGAACCCTTTTGATATAATGACTAAGATGTTACAAGTTCCAAAAACAACACTTTAAGAGACTAGAATTTGACCCCCATATCTAACCAACTTGTGGTTAGAAACAAGCAGTATAAAAGGAGCAAAGAAAGTGAAGCTTTGTTATGCACCGAGGTAAGTTCTCAAACACCTAAAGAGAATAATTCTCAAGCAATAATATTAATCATCAAACTCATGTATTTTACAACTAGAATAAACGCCTTTAGTGAAACTTAGAAAAATAGTCAAACTAGGGTTTAAAACTTAGTTTGGACTCAAACATATGGGGAAATTTGGCCAACCAAATTCTCAGGTGATCCAAACAATTTCCACACTAAATAATAACCTAAATAATAGAATTAAACTAGAAAATAACAAAATGAAAGCCTTAGAATTGAACTAGTCCTCAAAACTACCCAGGTGCGCTCCTAGGTACACTTTTAGATGACTATAGATAGCTAGTCCTTCCTCCAAGTATGCTACCTTTTCTTCGCTTGGATAGCTAGAAAATAACTTAAGAAAGGCATATTGACTTGAAATAGCTTCTTTTGAATGACTATAGATCTGTTGAGCTTGAACTTGCCCCAATAAAGCTCATAGGTGCACATTGATGCTTCCATTAGTGTCATGGCCTTCTCATGAGACATGGGTTACTTTCCTTGCATGGAAAGGATGGAACTTGATGGATGAAGTCACTTTTATGGTAGATAACATGTACAAGGCCTTCTTTGCTTAAACTTGGGCTTGAAAGCTCCAAAAGATGCTATAAAGTGCCAATTTGAGTTGCTTAACTTCAGTGGCTTCAAGAACTCCTACAATGTGCATGAGAATGCTTAATTTATTCACATCACTTATAGATTAAAGGGATTAGCCTTTGCTTGGTGGGAGAAGATAAAAAAAAAAAATTGGCTTGACGTAATAAAGTCAATACAGTCATGGCGCGAATGAAGCGAATGATCTGGAGAGATTTTCTACCTTTAGATCATGAACAGATTGTGTTCTAGCAATACCAGCAATGTTGACAGGGTTCATAGTCAAGCCAGGATTATAAGATAGAATTTGTGCTGCTATCCTAATACAACTATCTGGGATAGACAGAGGGGCAAATGATCAAGTGATTTTTGGATAGATTGAAACCTACGCTTTGAGACAAAATTGAGACTCTTCCTATGTGAACTTTTGCTAAGGCTCAGCATTTAGCATTGAGGGCAAAGTTGTCATTTCATGATAAGGGAAGACATGAGTTTCCTCACAAAAAATACCTGGCAAAATGATCAGAGAGTTTGGATGAGAAGATGAAGGTGTTACCTGAACCTGCTCCACATAGAAATCATTACCAGAAAGAAAAGGCAGCAGGGAAACAAAAGGTCAAAGAAAATAAAGATGCTCTAAAGGTGACGAACCATTACCCGAGACCAGCACCTAATGTTCGTTATCACTATCGAGAGCTCGGGCACTTGTGCAACAAGTGTGCACTTCAGAATGTTAATGTTGTTGATAAAGAGGATGATGAGGAGATTGTTTGCGGTCCTAGCAAGGAAGAAGAGTATGAGAGCTAGGAGGAAGACAGTGATGAGTAGGAGAATTATGTGGTGCAAAAGTTGTTACTGGCCACCAAACAAGAAAATCAAACCAACACCATCGGTTATTTTGTATACAATCCACAATAATTGATCGGTTGTTTGACGTGATTATTAGCAATAAGAACTGTGAAAATATCATTACCAAGGATGTAGTGCAGCATTTGGGATTAAAGACAGAAAAGCATCCAAAACCTTACACCATTAGGTGGATTAAATCGGTGAGCAAAATTCAAGTGATTGAACGGTGTAAGATACCATTTTCCATTGGTCAGTATCAAAATGAGATTTATTTTGATGTTGTGGATATAGATGCTTGTCACTTGTTATTCGGCAGACCATGGCAGTTTGATATTGCAGCATAGCATGATGGACAAGAAAATGTGTATAGATTGGGGAAAGAAAAGAAATTTGTGCTCCATCCACAACAGTAGAAAAGCTCCTGGCCCAAAACTTCTAAAGTAAAGGGGTGGACTTTTCTTTCCCTTACACAATCTGAATGAGAGGTGTTCACAACAATAAAGGAGTCCAAGGGATTCTATGCATTGGTAGTGAGATAGGCCTTCATTGTTTCTAGGTCTCAGTTAAAAAGGGTTTTGGACACAATTTAGGCACTGTTACAAGAGTTTTGGGATATGATGTTGCAAGATTTGCCAAATAGACTTCCACCCAAGAGAGACATTTAGCACCATATTGACTTGGTTCCTGGAGCAAGTTTGCCTAACTTGCCCCATTACCTAATGAGCCCAAAGGAATGCAAGATTCTGCAATAAAAAGTGGAAAAGTTGCCATGAAAGGGATATATTCAGGAGAGCATGAGCTTGTGTGTTGTACTGGCCTTGTCGAGACCTAGGTCGAATGGGAGTTGGAGGATGTGTATGGACAGCTGAGCTATTAATAAAATTATAATGGGCTATAGATTTCCTATACCAAGTTTGGATGACATGCTGGACCAGTTGTATGGGTCATTGTTATTTTCCAAAATTGATCTTCCGGGCAGATACCATTAGATCAAAATTTGGCCTGTCAAGACCAAGGATTAGTTGTATGAGTAGCAGGTTATGCCATTCGGTCTCACCAACGCACCAAGTACATTTATAAAGGTGATGAACAAGGTACTAAAACCATTTATTGGGAGTTTTGTTGTTGAATAGTTTGATGATATCGTAATTTATAGTCGTTCAGAGGAAGAGCATGTTTCACACTTGCACCAAGTACTCATAGTCTAGTAGAAGAATAAGCTATATATGAATATGAAGTAGTACAACTTTATAATGGGGAAGATATTATTCTTGGGCTATGTAGTTAGCATAGAGGGGATTTAGATGGATAAGGCAAAGGTTCGGGCCATCAATGAATGGCCTATACCGAAGATAGTTTCTGAAGTACAGAGTTTCCATGGATTGGCCACTTTCTCTTGGCAGTTTATTTGAGATTTTAGTAGCATTACTGCCCCTACTACAGAGTGTTTGAAAAAAGGGAGGTTTCACTCGGATAAATAGGCAGAGGCAAGTTTTTCCATATTGAAGGAGAGCATATGCTCTGCGCCAGCACTTGTCTTGCCAAATATTGAGGCTCCATTTGAGGTGGAGTGTGATACTAGCGGTGTGAGGATTGGTGTTGTCCTTTCCCAACGACAAAGGTTGGTTGCCTACTATAATGAGAAACTTTCTGATGCGAGACGAAAATGGACGACTTATGACAAAAAGTTCTATTCCATTGTCCATGCCCTAAAGGTATGGGAACATTATTTGATTGGTCGTGAATTGATTATTTATTCTAACCATGATGCTTTGAAGTACCTGAATAGTCAGAAGAGAATTAGCAATGATATGCATGCAAGATGGTCCTAATTTTTGTAGAACTTTCTTTTTAAGTTTAAGCATAAGGTGAGAGTTTAGAAGAAGGTTACGGATGCCTTGAGTCGGCATGCAGATTTATTGGTGATGTTGAAAAAGCAAATTGTGGCTTTGATGAACTGAAGGAAGTGTATGCTACTGATGAGGATTTTTCTAGCATTTGGGAAGAAAGCAACACACAACAACCCGCAGATGACTTTCACATTTGTTATAGTTTTCTCTTACGAGGTAATAAACTCTATCTTCCTAAGACTTCATAAGAGAAAAGATAATTTAGGATTTGCATGCTAGAGGTCTAGCAGGTCATATGGGCAAAAATAAGACTTTTGCAACCATAGATGAACGTTATTATTAGCCACATATGCGTCAAGATGTCTCTAAATTCATACAGAGGTGTTATGTGTGCCAAACTGCGAAGGGGCAATCTCAAAACATGGGTCTATATATGCCTTTACCTGTACTTGATATTATTTGGGAAGATCTGTTTATGGATTTTATTATTCAGTTAACTCAAACCCAAAGAGGGGTAAATTCTGTGTTTGTTGTGGTAGGCAGGTTTTCCAAGATAGGGCATTTTATTTCCTGCAAGAAAACATCAGATGCCACCAGAATTGTAAAACAGTTTTTCAAGGAAGTTGTTCACTTGCATGGAGTGCCAAAAACAATAACATTAAATCAAGACAGTAAGTTTCTAGTGCATTTCTAGAGGATTTTATAGAGGATGTTTGATTCTTCCTTGAATTATAGTACCACTGCCCATCCCCAGACAGGCAGACAGATGGAGGTGGTGACTTGAATGCTGGGAAACTTGATATAGAATATTTACGAAGATAAGCCTAAGCAATTGGATCTTTCATTAGCACAAGCGGAGTTTGCTTACAATAGTGTTGTTTATAGTGCCACAGGAAAGTCCCCCTTTTAAGTGGTTTACACCAAACTACCCCAGCATATGCTTGATTTATTGAAGGCTCGATTTCAAATGATCAAAGATGAAGAAAATATAACACAACAATGGCAGAATAGTTAGGCTGAAGTTAAAAGGAAGTTGGAGTATGCAAATAAGCGGTATAAACAAGCTACTGATGAATATCGCTGTGAGCAGATTTTTAACTGGGTGATGAAGTGATGGTTTTCTTGTGAAAGTAGAGGTTCCCAATTGGTATGTAAGGTAAGTTGTAGCCATGCAAATACGGTCCATGTAAGGTTCTGAAAAAGATTAACAACAATGTCTGTGTGATTGATCTGCCGGATAGTTTAAGAATTTCCAAAACATTTAATGTGGCGGATATTTTCCCTTACTACTCTTGTAATGAACCTTTGTATCCAAATCTTCTACATAACTCGAGGTTGAGTTTTTCTCAAGTAGAGGGGACTGACGTGGAGCATCTCATGAACAAAATCATGGAACAGATTGATCATGTAAAACCAAAGAAGAAAACCCAAAAGTATGCTCATGTGAACCCCGACTTCTGGAGGCCATAACTTTTGCTTCGATTATTATATTCACTATTATAATGTCATTTCAAAAGGAATTTCACACTCTGCAGGTTTCATTAGAGCTTTGCTCTTCATGACTGTGCTTTTCTGGTAAAAAATCTGTCATTTTAAGGGTATTATTCGGGGCCTCTAATGTTTCTGTTGATTTTGTTTCCTAGTTATTTTTGGATTCCTCAATTATTTTGGTTTAAGGTTTCTTTATAAGCCTATAAATAGCATTCTTTTGTTATTATGAGATAGTCTATCAATAATATTAAAGAATTTCAGAGCTTTTCATTTTCTCCACAAGTGGATTCTCATTTTCCTCTTTGATTGAGCGTGCTGCTTGATCAATCTAGATATCTAAAGTTTCTGTTGATTTTATTTCCTAGTCGTTTTCAGTTTTTGTAATTATTTTTATTTAGCGTTTCTTTGTAAGCCTATTAATAGGTCTTTTTTTGTTATTATGATACAGTCTATCAATAATATTAAAGTATTTCATAGCCTTTGGCTTTCTCTATAAGTGAATTCTTGTTTTTCTCTTTAATTGAGCATGATGTTTGATCAATTTTTGTTCCTTGCTACGTTAACCAAGCACGAGACAATAACTTTTCAGAGGATTAAATCAATTTGGTGGTCTTCTCTGTATGGATATACTCAAAACGGAGCATTTTTTACAATTGTCTGATTCTCTTCAGCAAAACTTCTCAGACTTTGGTCTACTCCATTCAAATTCTTTGATATATGGATGGAGCAGTCATCTTTTCATGCGCTTTTAAAGAAGGTATGGACTGAAGAAAACATTGTTGGTAGACCAGCCTTTATGCTGAAAGAAAAACTGAAATTACTGAAATGAGCTCTAAAAATCTGGAAGGATAATACTTTTGGTGATCTGAATTCATGCATAAACAAGTCAAAGGAGAAGATTTATAAATGGGATCAAGAAGCTGAATGCAGGGAGTTAAACGAAGATGAAAGAAAGCGGAGAGTAGAAGCTTGCAACTTGCTTATGGAATTGTAGAATCAAGAGGAAGCCATGTTAAAGCAAAAATCAAGGGACAATTGGATTCAAGTTGGAGATGAAAAGTCGTGCTACTTCCACAAAACAGTTCATGGTAGAAGGCGTAGAAACACAATCTCTGTAGTTATATCTAATGGCCAGTGGCTAGAAGGTCCGTCTCAGATAAAAATATTTAAATACTTCAAAACAAACTTCTTGGGGAATTGTCCTCGAAGACCTATTTTTTCCAGCAGTAAATTCAAGCACTTATCTGCAAATCATTGGTACATATGTCGGAGAGGCCATTTTCTGAAGATGAAATTAAGACGGCTGTTTGGAAGTGTGGTAGAACTAAAGCACTAGGGCCTGATGGCTATACTTTTAATTTCATCAAGAGGATTTGGGAGGTAATTAAAAAGGATGTCATCAGCCATGTTCAGAATTTTAGGGCCAGGAGAAAATTTGAGAGAAGATGTAATGCATCATTTATTGTCTTGGCTCCAAAGAAAGCTAATCCATTACCGGTGAAGGACTATCGCCCAATCAGTTTAATCTGCTGTATGTACATGATTGTTGCAAAAGTGCTAGCTGAAAGGATGAAGCGGGTAATGCCTACAGTTATAGGTGAAAATCAAGAGAGATTTGTATAAAGGAGTAAGACTTGGAGCACAGAATATTTTACTCTCACATCTCTTATATGCTGAAGCTACATTATTTTTTAGAGATTGGAGTCATGAAAATCTGCAAAATTTGTTGAGGATTCTTAGATGCTTTGAATGGATTTCTAGTTTGAGGATAAGGTAGCGTTTGGTTGTAGAAAACAGTTTTCCTTCTCATTTTTTTTAATTTTCATTTTCTATGTAAAATTTTCTAAAATACTTTTTAGAAAACATATTTATTTGTTCAAAATAAGCAAAAATGATTTTATGTGTATAAATAAATAAGTAAAGTCCAATTGCCTTTATTGAAATTTGACGAAAAGTTTGTGCACTATAAGTGAATATTTTCGTAAGTCTATCAGCTAAAGCAGAAAGTTCAAATTTGGCCCCAACGTTTTGCCGTTTGCCGCTTAGGCCCCTAACTGTTTTATCCATTGCATCCGAGCCACCATCTTCGTCCTCCCCCCAAAAGTGTAACAGTCCAGTATTATCATCATCATCCATTGCCGACCATCTCTGCCCACTTTTTGTTTCACCATATGGTTGATAATGAGTGAAATTGTTTGAAGGAATGAGAAAGGTCCGATTGCAAGCTCCACGATTGCTGCCGATTCTGTATTTGTGATCAAATGAGAGAGTCTATCCATCGTCCACGAAGCTGAACTCAGACGAGACTCCAGTGAAGCTACTCAAGCGATGGTGACAAGGAGATTGGTCAAGCAGCCAACAAGTGAAAGGTCTAGTAGCAGCGATGACGAGCGAGATAAAAAGTCGAGATCGAGAGAAACACAGATGATTTTAAATGTTTTCTCAGATATGGAAAACTGTGAAAACAGTAAAAATAGTGTTTTCCAATTCTTCATGACTTGGAAAATTGTTTTCTTAGAAAATAGAAAAAAAAAAAACTTACACACTAAACACATTGTCTTTTAATTTTCCAATTTTCAAAAAATTTTCTAAAACTAAACAGACCCTAAATTTTCTAAAAGCAGTTTGATTGGAATTGGTGTAGATTTTTCTGAAGTACAGGCTGCTGTTGTTGCTGTTGATTTTAAAGTAGAAAAAATTTAGATTCAGTTGGTAGGAATATGAATCGTGTGGCTGCTTGGCAGCATGTAAGAGATAAGTTTAAATAATTGGAAATATATGCCGGTGGTCATCTTACTCTGATGAAATCTGTGCCAAATAACCAAACCATATTTTTCTTCTAGGTGTTTCATGCCCCAGCGATAGTTATTCGGTCCTTGGAAAGTCTTCGTATTTTTTTTTAGGGAGGTTTGGGAGAGGGCTAGAAAATAGCCTAGGTTTCGTGGAAAAAGGTAATGGCGAGCAAGGATGATGGTGGGCTGAGCGTGGGTATTCTAAGAACAATGAGGTTAACTTTATTAGGCAAGTGGTGATGGAGATTTCAATCAAAGCTAGGTGCGTTATGGAGAAGAGTTGTAGTATCCATTTATGGGGTTGATAGAGGTTTAAAAAGTGAGCTAAGAGGGAGTAAGAAAGGAAGGGTTTGGGCAGATATTATAAAAATAGAAGTTGTTCAAGAAAATCTAGGAGTAGAGTTTAAATGTTCTTTTTGGTGGAAAATATGGAATGGGTGCAGTATAAAATTTTGGACAGATTTATAGGTGGGAGTGGAAAGACTAAAAGAGAGGTTCCCTAGACTATTTAAGTTAGATATAAATCGAGAGTGCTTTGTAAGAGAGTAGCGGTGAACACTGGGCCGGGTCACCTGGGACCAGCCTAGGTCAAAGCATGGCAAGACATAGGTTGGATTGGGCTTGCAAAATTATAGCTGAATATGGCCTTGGAAAAGAGAAAACAGTGCCCAACCAAAAACTGTGACAAAAACCGAGCCAGCTCGGGGCAGGTTCGACCCTACCGTTTCCAGAAAAGCACACAACAATAGCCTCATACAAAAAATGGTAAACTGACACACCAAGGACATCCGGCTATTCAGTAATGGTTTTGTAAGTCCAAAACCTTTTTTATCCTCTTCTAACATTAAAAAAGGGCAAGTTTCTAAGGCCATTTTCCTCCAACCAAATTTTGTCACTCCTATAAATAACTACTCTCATTTCCTCACTTTCTAATACAACTTTCTACACTCTCATCTCTACATTTACTAGTTTCTCTATATTTCTCCTCAAGTCTTATTGTTTTCCAATAATTTTCTTAATCTCCTACAAATTTCTTCTTAGCCTCTCCTTAATCTTTCATTAATCTTCCATCAATTTTCTTCAACTCAATCGCTTCAAGAAAGAGTACAAAGTTTGCCCCTGCTAAAAGCTCCTCCTCCCGCACAGGTTTGGGGTGGTAAAAAGCCAAAAGAGAAACTCTCTGAAGTTGAGACATCAACTGTCAAATTTTGTTGATATCCTTCTCCACTTCCAAGTGAGTTGGATTATAATCAAGGCCAAAATGCACATTTGGTCCTCCAACTTGACAAACTCGAGCGAGTTAGTCCTTTTTGTTTGACTCAGTGCGAGTTACTCATCCAACTTTCCGGATTAAGCGTGTTAGTCCCTAAAGTTTGCCTAACTAAACGATTTAGCCCATCACCTAACGAAAAGCATCCAGCTCAAACTCTTTTTGACTTAACGTCGTTTCGTAGGTGAATAGGTGGATTAAAAACCTATAGGTCCTGTGATTTCGTTTCTTTGAGCGCGAATGTCTTCGTGAAGGAGGCAAACAATGCGGCGGAAGGCATTGACCGATTCGGCATCTCACGATTCAATGAAGTCTCGATGGAGTTGAGGACGGCGGTGAAGGTCTCACGATGAAGTCACGATTCTGTGGAAGGCGTTGATTCGGCGAAGGTTCAAAATCCCCAAAAGTCCGTCGATTCCACGAAAGGCATTCAGAGCGGTGGAGCAAGTCTTGTGGCAGGATTCATTGACGAAGAGCCCATCGATTCGGCGACGATAGATGCGACAATTTGTTGATTTGGCAAGGATCCATTCAGGGAGGGTCGATGTGAGGATCAATTCATCGATTGGTCGAGGATCGATGCAAAATCCGTCGATTCGATGACGAGGATAGATGTGACGATCGTCGATTTGGTGAGGATTGATGCGGGGATTGATTCGTCGATTCAAAGAGTCTGTCAATTGGTCGAGGATCAATGTGAAGAGTCCATTGATTTGGCGGCGAGGATCACTGTGAAGAAATTGCCGCCCCTAACGACCGAGAAGCTGACGAAGTCGAAGTTGGAGTTGAAGAGTGGACCTTACCCAGGTGGGATACCCAAGGTGGTGCCCTTCATTGGGAGGGATTCAACCGTGAAAAAGAGTGGCGATTCCAATTGCCGAAATAAACCCTAAACAATAAGAGAGACGAGACGGGATGATGTGGAAAAAATTGGCTTATGTTGTAGGACCAAGTCAGCACAGTTCCATGCTACATCAACAACAAATCTAACTCCATTTACTTTTCCATCCAATTTGGACGAACTTGCTAAATTTTACAAAGTTCGGGGACTAACTCGCACCGAGTCAAAGATAAAGGACTAACTCGTTAGAGTTAGCCAAGTTGAGGGATCAAATGCGCATTTTGGCCTATAATCAATGATCTGATGGAACCCAACCAGGTAGTTGAAGTTTTCCCAACCCGAACCAAACTATAGAAGAGAGATATTCCACTTGATGTTTCATCCCTTTGATGTATGTCAGCAGATGAAGATATATTCATCCCTTAGTTTGGCTATTTTATTGCCATTTCCCCAATTTGACCAACGAACCCCAGCTATTCATTCATCTAATTTTGAAGCTCTTGAAGCTCACATCCTTCTATCTTGTGTGATCTTGTGTGTTCTTCGCCTTGATTTGGCCGCAATTCCAGCGGGCTCCGATTCCAACCCTGTAATGAACCCCATATCACCGTCAGGGGGATAGTAAATGAAGCAGATCTAGCCCGATTGATTCCATCAACTTCCGTCAAATTCTGGTTCAGTTTTTTCAGCTTGTTTGCTCTGGTATAGGCTTCTTCCTGCATTTTCTGTGCCAAGTATTTCGTCTTGTAGCTTTGTTGTTAATTTCTTCCCCGGCATCCTTCCAGATTTGAGCACGCCATCAACCCCATTTGACAATAACTTAAAGCCAATGATATCCTACTATTGAAACCCCTTCAGATTTGACGAACACTATCAACCCCAGCCCCTCAACACGTAAAAAACCCTTATTTGTAAATATTTCTAAGTAAAAAAAATGCATGGTGGAGTAGCCGAACTTGGGTGACATTAGTTCTGGCTTGTAATCACTGGTCAGGAGAGCTGGTGGTAAACGGTGGGAGTTGTTCAGGGAGCTTCGCAACAATGGCGGTATGTGTTCAGTTTGAGGCTGAAGAAGGATAGGGCTGTTATCGGTAGATGTAGAAGTTTAGGGTTAGAGTTAATTTTGGAGAAATGTTGGGGACATTGCATGCAATTTTACTAAGGTACTTAGTTTAATTCGGTAATTTGAACATCGATTAATCGTTAGTTGTATATATCGATATCAGCCGAGGGTGAACTATATGTAGGGTTACAATTTACAAGTATAACTTTGACCAGGTCTCAAAAAGTTCACACATAAAAAAAGAATATCGGTATGCAAAGTACGTCCGAGTAAAAAGTTGATAAACCGTAAAATCTTATTTATCATGTACCATATACCCAAGAGTAGAGCCAGAAAATCTCGGGTAAGACGAGAGTCCCAAATTATTTACACTATTTAGTTTTTAATAATTGATCTATAATTTTTTATGTTTAACATTGTAGCATATAAATAAAAAAATTTTATATATGAACAATAATTAAGATCTATAGTTTTTAAATTTTTATTTTTTATTTTTTAAACAAAAAATAATATAGATAAATTCAACTCAAACTAGTAAAAAAAAAGTCAAACGAATCAATAAAGTGGGACGGAAGTAATATATATTAAAAATAGTGGAGACATAGCTACTTCTTTTCATGGGGGCTAAAAGTGCTCAATTACTATAAACTTACGCAAAATATGTGCATTCTTCCCAACATTGAAGAGGTAATTACCTCCACTCAATGCTAAGTGGCGCCACCACCTTGTGTACCCGCAGTACACAATATTTTTGTACATGATGCTAAACTAATAAAAAAAAAACACAGAAAAAGCATCTATATGCAAATACATTCACTAGAAAACTCAATCATGAAAACTTGTGTGCCGTGTGCCGCATACCTACAATAAGCAAAATTTATTACTCCCTCTATCCAAAAAGGTTTGCTCCATTTTCCTTTTAGGGATCTCCCAAAACTTTGCACCATTTCCCTTTTTAGCAAGTTTTATTCATTTAAAAGACATTTATGCCCTATGCCCAAAATAGAGTTCGACTCAAAAACACTTCAACCCTTCAGCTTCCCTTCGAGTCTCTGATTACTTCCCTCTGATCGGCCATGGTATCCACTTTATCAGCGCCTCCTCATCCCGATCAGCCATGGACGGGCTAGGAGATGGACCAGATGTGGAAAGGGCACAATCAATGAGGCTGATAAATTGAGGAACGCACAGAGATGATGAATTGAGGGGACCAGAAAATCGACGAATGGACGAAGGCTAGGAGAGATGAACAGACGGGAAAGGACCGACGGACCGACAATTCGAGGAACGACGGATGAATCGAGGAATGGATGGGAGAGGAATGACGGATGAGGCCGACAGGATGAGATCTCGCAGTGGATGAGACGATGACGAGACAAGGCGATCAATGAGACCAACGGACAACGGATGACGGAGACGATCAACCAACAAATGACTAACGATCGACAATCAATGAGACTAGCAGACGACGGACGACCAACAGTGAATCAACGGACGGACAATGAGGAAATGTGGACGACTAATTGGGATGGTTAAAATTGGAAAACACATGGAAACTAGCCTTTTTCCTAAAACTACGTGCAATCTGGAACAGAGTAAAATAAACGGGACGGAGGAAGTACTATATATGAAAGCAAGTAATCTAATAAAGTTGTCATTTCCCATTTTTTCAAAATTCAAGGTTAATCTAGAGACTAGCATCTGTACTTCCCAGTTAACCAGAAAATGACACATGCTGATTTCTATTTTCAACCCTCTGCGAGGACATGTGTCTCTTAAGGATTTGTTGCCGGTTTGACTTAAACCAATTTGTTGGCTATTTACCATTCTACCACCAAAGTTTCGAATTTGACACATGTACCGGCTATTTATAATAGTGGAATTTACAATTTTAATTTAATTTAATTTATGCATGAATTTTATCTCAATTGTAATGTGTTTACAAATATTATATTTTTCTTATTTAATAATTACTTCAATACATTACTTTGGACAAGATTATTTACTATTTGAAAATTTACCTTAAAAATTATTTATTATTTTCATTGACCATATACTACATTTCTCACATATGCAAATATAGTTCTTTATGATGACATAATTACCCATTGAGATTATTGCTCTTATTTTGTCTAAAATCCATATTGACCGACCAAGAGAGCCTAGGAATTTGGCCTTTGTCCATAGCTCTTTTACATTGACCTTTACTGTCTCAAATATTTTCATTTTATTCAATGTCTCATTTGTAATGTCGAATTAGTATCCTAAATCAGCTTCCCCTAGGTTCAAGGCTTTGAAGGATGCCAGCTATCCCATCATTATTTTCGTTCATGGTTGCCTTTGTTATTTCAAGTATAGAGCATTAGATGACGGACTCTCCTTTGTCTATATAACATCGATCTGTGGAATCCTCATCTCAAAGTACCTCTTTGCTATTTTTGAATGTGTTCTTCGTCCTTTGCATATGAAACAAAACATTGAATACATCTATGAAGTTAACGAGGAAGATGGCATACGTTGGGGCAAGCACTACTAAAAAAACCTGTTTTTCCAACTCCCTTATTTCCAACGGTGAAGCAGTTGGAAATTTCCAACTGCCAAAACCGTTGGAATTAAGAAAAAATATTTTCCAACTGCCCAGCAGTTGGAAATTGTGGAAATTTTATATATATATAACTTCCAACAGCTTGAACCATTGGAAAATGGGCCAAGTAATAGGTAAATTAATGGATTTTTCCTGCAATTTGGATTTATTTTAGTTCCAACGGCTTTAGCTGTTGGAAAATGAAGAAATTATGTATATATATTACTTCCAACAGCTTATGCCGTTGGAAAATGGGTAAATTAATGCATTTTTTTTGCGAAATTTGGATTTATTATAGTTCCAACGACTTTAGCCGTTGGAAAATTAAGAAATTATTTATATATATTACTTCCAACGGCTTATGCCGTTGGAAAATGTGTAAATTAATGGATTTTTTCAGGGAAATTTGGATTTATCACAGTTCCAACGGCTTTAGCAGTTGGAAATTGTAGAAATTTTATATATATAACTTCCAACGGCTTGAACCGTTGGAAAATGGGCCAAGTAATAGGTAAATTAATGGATTTTCCATGCAATTTGGATTTATTTTAGTTGGAACGGCTTTAGCCGTTGGACAATGAAGAAATTATGTATATAAATTACTTCCAACGGCTTATGCCGTTGGAAAATGGGTAAATTAATGCATTTTTTTGTGAAATTTGGATTTATTACAGTTCCAACGGCTTTAGCCGTTGGAAGTAATATATATAAATAATTTCTTAATTTTCCAATTTCGCAAAGTTCCAACGGCTTTAGCCGTTGGAAATTGAAGAAATTATATATGTATGACTTCCAACGGCTTATGCCGTTGGAAAATGGGAAAATTAATAGATTTTCTGCAAAATTTGGATTTATTACACTTCCAACGGCCTAAGCCGTTGGAAAATAAAATGGTTTGTATTTCTTTCTTCCAACAGCTATAACAATTGGAAAATTAAATTATGCAATTTTTAGTTTGAAAGTTTTCCAACGGCTGAGACCGTTGGAAATAGAAAGGAATTTTTTTTTGTGCGTTTAATGAAACGATGCGTTTTAGTTTAGGATTTCCAACGGCCTTAGCCGTTGGAAAAATTTTTTTTAAATCTCCCCCCCCAGCGCGAGTCATCTTCTCCAGCGAGCAAAAATTCGCGTCTCTCTCTCCTAGCTTCTCTCTTCATCACACAACACACACATTCACGTTTTGGTTCCGATTAAGCCGTGAAACAGCTTCGTCTAGCTCAATTGTACGTGGATCTGGTGTCATTTGGAGAGATCTGAAGGTTAGTTTCGTTTTATTTCCAATTTCGTTGATTTTTTTTTTTCAATTTTTGCCTCGTTTCACTGTTTTGGTTGATAATGGATTGAATATTTTGGGTTTTATTGCATGATTGCAGTTCTTTGCGGCCATTTGAAGGAAGACAGAGCGTGATTTGAGGTAAGTTTGTTTATTTTATATTTTTTAAATTTTTATACCAATAAATACGCATAATCCGGATTTTTAGTTGTTTATTTGGTTTGAAATATATGCAATATTTGTGATTTTGTGTTGTTGATGGTTGGATGTGAATTTTTTAGGTTACCCATTGGAAATATATACAATTGGAAATTTATGTGTATTTTCTTACAATTTTTTTTTATTTTCGTGATGAATTATAAAATATGAAATTATTAGTGTTAATTGAATTGTTTAGGTACTATATTTATGTGTGAAGTTAGTTAAGATAATTAAAATTAGTAAATTATTATTTATACGTAAATTGTTTAGGTACTAAAGTTATGTATGAAATTAGTTATTATATTTCAAAATATGAAATAATTTTGATTTTAATAAAGTGTTTAGGTAGTATAATTATCTCTCAAATTAGTTGGAATAATTAAAAATATTAAATAAATAGTTTAAAGTACATTGTTTAGGTAGTATATTTTACGTTTGAAATTAGTTTTTATGGGTTTGTTTAGGTAGTACTTTTATGTGTAAAAGTAGTTAGTATATTTACAAAAAAAATTTAATTACTAAGTAATTAAATATTTACAAATAGAAAATTCTTTGTTTTCTGTAAATGGTTTACGAAATATTTTTAAAAATATTTAAGTACTAAGTATTAGTATATTTCCAAGTAGAAAATAAAATTGTTTTCCGTAAATTGTTTACGTATTTTTTTTTAAAAATTGTTTAGTTAGTATATTTATGTCTCAAGTTAGTTAGTATATTTAAAAATAATAATTAATTGGTGGGATGTAAATTATTTAGGTAGTATATTTATGTGTCAACGGTGGGATGTAAATTATTTAGTTGTAGTTTGTATATTTAAGAACAGAAAATAATTAGTTGGATGCTAACTTTTTGTAATTAGTATATTTGTGTGTTAAATTATTTAGTATATTTCAAAAATACCAATGGATTTGGTTTGAAGTCAATTGTTTGGGTAATATATTTTTATGCCACGTACAATGGTTAATTGGAATTTTGAGCACAATGTTTTCATAATTGGCATTAATATAAATTTCTAGAGTATTTCTAGTGAGTTAATTTTATTTGATTAAGTTTGACCTTGAATAATAATATATGTCAATATTAATAATATTAGTAATCATTTGTAATACTTGTAAGAATAAATATGGGATTATGAATGTAGTAGTATTGTCATAGTACGTAAGAATAATATTAATAATATTAAGTATTGTTATTTCTGATCTACCAAATCATTTATGAGTAATATCAATTATAATAATATTAATAGGAATAATAATAATATAATTTCTAGTATTTGGAACAATAAATAACTTTTTCTAACATTAGTAGTAAAGTAATAGTAGTAATACTATTACTACTATTGGCAATCTGTATGCCAATAATAAATCCAATAAGACAAATAATAATTTTAACTACCATTAATCACAGAATAATAATAATAATAATAATAATAATAATAATAATAATAATAATAATAATAATAATAATAATTTATAATAATAATAATAAGAAGAAGAATAATAATAAGAATATTAATAATAATATTAATAATAATAATTGTATATTGAAATAGTACTAATAGTAATAGTAATAATAATAATAATAAGTATTATTATTATTATTAAGCAATCCATAAGTATAATAATTAGCAATCCATTCAGAGTAATAATAATTAGAAAAAAATACTAATAATATATATAATTATTGAAACAATAATTTTTATGAGACGAGTTGTTGTAAAGTAATAGTAATAATAAGAGTACTCGCAAAAAGTAAATATATGGATAAAATATTTATATGTAAAAGTAAAAGCATTAACCCTACACGTTACATAAAATGTATTAAGTAACCCCTAAACCCATCAACGGGGTACCATTAACACTTATATGGATATCATATTATGAATTTCTTCCTATTACGTAGTAACAGTAAACCTTAAATAAAATTCCAACTGCCTGGGCACCTTACGTAAACCGTAACTTAGTAATTACAGTTTCTGTGTTTTAAATGACATGGTTTAGATTAACTAAAAAAATAAATCTATTGGTAGGACTCCATGGAACAAGAACGTAGTTGGATGTATAGTAGTCGTTATTTACCTGGTCGAGTTGGGTACAAAGAGGAGTGGGAGACAGGGGTTGAGCAGTTCATAACATTTGCCTGTAGTAACCCAGGTCATATGGATGGAAACAAAATACGTTGCCCGTGTAAGAGATGTAAAAATTTGAGGTTTAAGGATTGTGATGACGTTAGAGTTCATCTATACAAATGGGGTTTCATGCCTTATTACACCAACTGGACAGCTCATGGGGAGCCATTTAATGAGCCTCCGCGTCAGCCGTTTGATAATTGTGATTGGTATGAGCATGCTGAGTACAGTTCAAATGTAAACCCATATGCTCGAATGATATTTGATGCAGTGGGACCAAGTTCCCATCAGAATTTCACTGAAGTGGATGAACAACCTAATGAAGGTTTTAGACAATTTTCTGATTTACTGTACTCCGCTAGTACACCTCTTTGGGATGGATGTGATAAGCATTCTGAGCTGTCTGCTGCAGTTCGTTTGTTAAACCTTAAAGCAGAATATCACATACCAAGAGGGTGTTATGATGGTATCGCAGCCTTGATGAAAGAGACACAGCCAAGTGACAGCAAGATGCCATCCAATTGGTATGAGACGAAGAAATTAGTTTCACAACTAGGTCTTGCCCATCTTAAAATTGATGCTTGTGTTAACGACTGCATGTTGTTTTGGAATAATGATGAAGATGATTCACAATGCAAGTTTTGTGGTGAATCTCGGTTTAAGCCGAGAAAAGCTGGGCGGGGTAAGGATAGAGCAAGAAAGACTATGCACTATTTACCACTCACTCCTCGCCTTCAGCGACTATATGCTTCACTTTCAACTGCAGAGCACATGAGGTGGCACAGTGAGCATCGATCCGACCCAAATGTTTTAAAACATCCTTCAGATGGGGAAGCATGGAAACATTTTGATTCCACGTACCCGTGGTTTGCGGCGGATGCCCGAAATGTTCGCCTTGGAGTTTGTTCTGATGGCTTTGTGCCTTTTGGAAACTTTGGTAAACAATACTCATGTTGGCCTGTCATTGTTACTCCGTATAATTTGCCTCCGTGGATGTGTATGAAGAAACCATATATGTTTTTGACTGCATTGATACCTGGCCCTCGGAGTCCACGTCAGAATATTGATGTGTATTTACAACCTCTTATTCATGAATTGAAGCAACTATGGGAGGATGGGGTCGAAACATGGGATGTTTCACTTAAACAAAATTTTCAGCTCCGAGCTTCGGTTTTGTGGACCATAAATGACTTCCCGGCTTATGGGATGTTGTCAGGATGGATGACTCATGGGAGGTTATCTTGCCCTATTTGCATGGATGCTAGTAAAGCCTTCCAACTTGAGCACGGGAGGAAGACTTCATTCTTTGATTGTCATCGGCAATTTCTCGAGTTGGATCACCCATATAGAAGAAACAGAGTCGCCTTTAAGAAAGGAAAAGTTGAGAAATCGTTGCCTCCTGAGCGTCTACCGCCTGAAACAATATTTGAACGTATCTCACATTTGCCTTCTGTAGTTCACAATGGCCAGGTTGTAACCATACCAGGTTATGGCAGAACTCATAATTGGACAAAATGAAGTATTTTCTAGGAGTTGCCGTATTGGAAGAGTAATTTAATCCGCCATAATTTGGATGTTATGCATATAGAGAAGAATGTGTTTGACAATATATGGAATACAGTGATGGATGTGACCAATAAAACTAAGGACAACGTGAAGGCTCATAAGGACCTGGAGATTCTGTGCAGTCGATCAGAGCTAAATTTAATTCCTCAAGGCGACGGCCGAGCATTTAAACCCAAAGCCACTTTTGCACTAAACAGACATCAGAGATATGATGTGCTGAATTGGGTTAAAACACTTAGACTCCCAGACGGCTATGCATCGAACCTTGGGAGGTGTGTTGACAGTAATGTAAGTCAGATGTCTGGTATGAAAAGCCATGATTGTCATGTAATGATGCAGAGGCTCCTTCCAATTGCACTTGAAGCAATTCCTGAAAATATTTGGAAACCGTTGACCGAGTTAAGCCAATTCTTCTGAGATTTATGCTCTCCAGAGTTAGATGTGAATCACATGGTCGATTTGGAAGCCAATATTCCTGTCATACTTTGTAAGTTGGAAAGAATTTTTCCACCGGCTTTTTTCGATTCGATGGAACATTTGCCGGTTCACCTACCTTACGAAGCAAGGGTTGGAGGCCCCGTTCAATATAGGTGGATGTACAAATTTGAGCGTTGTATGCATGACCTCAAAATGAAAGTATCAAATAAGGCTCATGTTGAGGGTTCAATTTGTGAAGCATATCTAATTGAGGAGACCTCTACATTTTGCTCTCACTACTTTGAATCCCATATTCCACATATGGCAACTAGAGTACCTCGTAATGATGATGGCGGACAAGGACCATATGATGAATCGGTGTGGTCTATCTTTAGATACCCGGGTCGTCCATATGGTGTATCAAGATATCGATATCTTGATGACAATGAATTGAGGGTCGCTACTGCATATGTCTTACTGAATTGTAAGGAGGTGAAGCCATACCTCGAGTAAGTGCAATAACACCTATTTTCTTTATAAACTCTACTATAATAATAATACTTTTCTTCTTTTATACTAAACTCATCAAGTTTATGCTCCATCGACCTCTATCTATATCTTGTAGTTTGTTTGTCGACCTCTATCTATATCTTGTAGTTTGTTTGTTGATGAAGTGCGTATGCATGAACCCAATATACATATGTCAGACCTGGATGTCTACATTGAGAATAACTTTGACACATGGCTTAGAAACTATGTAAGTTACCTACACTTAAATTTTACCCATATTTTGCTTTTGAAGGGAAACACATATTCATATTATCACTATGTGTAACTAGGTGAATGATGTGCGTAACACTATCACGGACCGCTTCCTGTGGGATGTTGCATGCGGGCCATCCCGTCGTGTTGAGAGTTGGCCTGTTTACTTCATAAATGGGTACAAGTTCCACATTAGCGACTGGGGTCGCGACAAAGCAACATTTAACAGTGGAGTATGTATAAGGACTTCAGGATCAAGTGAGGTTGAATGTGATTTTTATGGGGTGTTAGAAGAAATCATTCAACTCGAATATCCTGGCTGGCCACACAAAAATGTTGTATTGTTTAGGTGTGCTTGGTTTGACCCTACTCCAGATCATGGCACTCGGGTTCATAAACAATATGGTATAGTTGAGGTTCGTGATGGTCACCGATATGGGAAATTTGACCCGTTCATTCTTGCATCCCAAGCTGATCAAGTTTACTACACCCCTTACCCAACAAAGTCACGTGAAAAAACGGGGTGGTTAGCGGTTTTGAAAATAAAACCTAGACGCATCATTCATAATAATGTAAATGATGTCGAAGATGCATTTCAGGAAGAATTATTGGCCGGCGTGAACAGGTCTCCCATAATTATGGATGACCCAATCGACAATTTAGCTGAAACAGGTGTATGGGAAGCTGTGGAGGAAGACATGGCATTCAGGGATGAAACTTTGGGAGATGACGATTTCTCTGATAATGAAGACTCCCTTGAAGGAAGTAATGATGAAAATGATTTTGAATCAGGGGATACTGATAGTGGCGAATCAGAGAAATCAAATTCAGATGAACTTGGAAACTCAGAATAATGTAAACGTGCATATGTTATTGTATTATGTAATGTTCTCGTTTAGTAAATAACTTTTAATATATATGTAAAGAGCAACAATAACTTCAACCTGGTGCCTACAATATGATTGAGCAAGTTTTATTTAAATGTTTGAATGTACGTTATGTAAACTTTTGTATGGGATTTCATAATAATGTAGATGCCACCTAAAGGAGATGCAACATATACACGTCGCCCAGGGAAAGGGCTATTTCAGCAAATGAAAGAAGTTTTAGCAGAACCAATAGCTAGATATGAGCGGGCAGGCCAATCGCACTCCCATCATTCGGATGCACAGCCATCAACAGAACAAACACCTGTTCATCATCCTCACCCTCCCACAGGTGGTATTCGCATTGGTCCTAGACGTGGTAGTGGTAGTCGGTCTATCCCGACCCCTGTAGTGTCACCGGATGGTGGGAGTTCACATGGTCAAAACACGGTATCCCAAGCCCCGCTGCAGTCTCATTTACGGATAGTACCTCACGGGAACACGTAAGTAATGCACCCGCTTGTACCAAATTAGTTTATTTAACATGTAGTATCTGAAGTCGCAGTAAGACTAATTTCATGAATTCTGTGAAACATCAACTTCATGTAGCTTCCTTCCATCACGAGCAACAAGGTTGGTCACTAGATGCTTCACCACACACTTCATGGGACATCATGACTGGACGAGCGCGAGTCCAGCAGATATTCAGGCGTGGTGGCACGTATTTGAGGTTAGATACTTGTTATAACTATTTCGCCTTTATCATCTATGTAGGAATCTATAGTTCCGCTATATAGTTTTTATAGTTCATAACGTGCAGGGATTATGTGAGTGGGATCCAGCCCACCATAATGAGGTCTACCGCGTCTGGCATATGTTGGCGGCTAGTCATTACCGACAAATGCTGAGGGACATCCGCCGAGAAAAGAATCCGGAGAAACGGCAAGCAAGGGCATCTTTTATGACCGACGCGCAGTATACAGAAATGGAAGCATGGTGGGACACCGTGGAGTTTAACGAGCGATCGGCAAGGGGTAAGACGATGCGAGCTTCATCATCGGAGTCATCTAACTCCACAGGTGCATGCAGTGCTACATATGCAGGAGGTTCGGTTTCCATTACTGAACACCGAGAACGAATGGTAAAATAATCATAATCTTTTACACATAATTTCAAGTAACTTTATTTGGACAATCAATTAATGTGACTATGTTTCAAATGTAGCGTGATAAAGATCCGGAGAAGAGGGACCCAGGATTGTTCAAGGTGATGCAGCAAACTCATAAGAAAAAGAGCGAGGATTACGTTAACAGGCGTACTGAAGAAGTTGCGGTAAGTAATTGTTACATAATGCTTAAGTATAATTTATGATCTTGTTACTAATAAATTTTCTGTACTGTTATATGCAGGCAATAGTAGCTACTGAGATCGAGGAAGCAACGCAGCAAACGGATGATTCAGGTGGTGCACCTGACATAGATGAGGTTGCGATCATAAGTGCCGCTACTGGGGGCAGGAAGAAAGGGTGTGTATTTGGCCTTGGATCAAAACAACATGTCGTGCCTGGACGACGGCGACCAGGGCTTACTCATGCAGCACATGTTGATATGATGCAGACTCCAGAGTTCGCTGAACAAGTACAACGATTCGTAGCGGAGCAAACTGCACAGCAAGCATCACATTATGAGCGGAAGCTAGAACGTCTGAAGAGGAGACAACGATCTGAGGTGGAGTACATATGCATTTCACTTGGCATTCCCCTCCCCCCCCGGCCCGCACCACCTGCAGATGATGATGATGACTCTGGATCGGATGACGCATAGATCAGGTATATCATGCTACTATATGTATTTATAGACAAACATTCACTTAGTTGGATTATGAAAGCATGTAATTTAAACTCTACTGGAGCTCATGTGGATTTAGTAGTAAATTTCAAACTTGACTTAGTAATTTTAATTCTGTATGTTTGTTTTTACATTAACATTCACTTAGTAATTTTAATTATGAAATTTTGTGAGTTTTAAAAATTGACTACAAACGATATCAGTATCGGCAGCATACGAGGTTAACGTTTAAACAAAACATTCGATTGGAAATGGACAGTATAGAGATAAATAATATAAATAAAAAAATAATTCGAAGCTAAAAATAAAATCTGGAAAATTTTCCAACTGCCTGGGCAGTTGGAAATGTTTCCAATGGCTTAAAAAATTTCCAATTGTCAGGCAGTTGGAAAATTTTCCAACTGCCACATTTCCAACTGTCTACTGTATTTTCTAACCGCTTAAGCAGTTGGAAAATTTTCCAATTGCCTTCATTTCCAACTGCTCAGATAGTTGGAAAATTTTCCAACTGCTCTGGCAAATTTTCCAATTGCCAAGGCAGTTGGAAAATTTCCCAACTGCTGAGGCAGTTGGAAAAATAAAAAATAAAAAAAATTAATAAAGCCGTTGGAAAATTCTCCAATTGCTTTATTTCCAACGGCTAACAGTTGGAAGTTCCAACTGCTCACTTCTGGGCAGTTGGAAAATTAACTTCCAACGAATGATTTTCCAACGGACTATTTTCCAACTGCCTGCCATTGGAAACAGTTCATTTCCAACGGCTGGCAGTTGGAAATGGCAGTTGGAAAATCTAATTTTTTTAGTAGTGAGCCTATCCACTATTTTCTACATGAAGTTGATTTCATTATGTCCTTTTACAGTCTATAATATCAAATGCATTATATATGCTACTTGTGATTTAATGTTGTTTTATTTTTTATGCGTCAAGTAGCAGGTCTGTTTTAATATGAAATATTGTTTCGTCCGTTAGATGGGTTATGAAACCAGTTTTATTTGAAAAAAGAGTAACATAAAAAAGCATCAGTCAGCAATTTTGTTCAAACAAAAAATACAATAAATTGCAAAAAACTTGTGTTCTACGCATGCATGCAGTAAAAGGTATTTTGCGGTATATACCGTTGTACATGAGACACTGGATATATATATATATATATATATATATATATATATATATATATACCAATAATCCTTCAAGCTCAACTCCTCGATCGGACATATCTGCGTCACACTCATTGACAAGTTTACAATTGAGTCAAAATCCGATATACGTAAGGAAAAAAGGAAACAGTTTGTCAAGATCGAATCCTAGGTACTAAGCCAAATACGCTTTCGATTGTTTTATATAAAGGAGTAGAGTTTGGGCAAGGTAAAAGCTTGGGCAACAAAACGAGAGAAAGGGGGCGCGGAAGAGAAGAAAAAATGAGTTCAAAGTCTAGGGGGGAAGAGAATAAAAGATGAGTTTCAGTCTACCTCCAGTTTCAGTCTACCTACCTAGATTTTGATCCAAAACCTCTTCCCCCATTGTAGTCAACTGTCCCTCCACCGCCGCCTCCTTCACAAACTCTGGATATGAGATTTTGATTCGAAACCACTTGATCCCAGCAATGGTCCTCCTCCTTTGAATCCTCCCCCTACAAGTTTCTCCACCGTATTTGGCTTCAATTCTCTACCCACAATCTCTTCTCCTACTACCTCCGGTTCCTCTCCCTCCTTGTTAGGGTCTTTGTTCGTATTATTCGCTCTATTAGAATTCAATTCGCCTGATAACAAAAGATAGAAATGGGTTGAATTTCTCAAGTTTTGGGTATTTTAGTTAGATTTGTACCAATTTCTGAACATGTATGGCTGACTCGACCAGCAAAACTAATCCAACTCACCCCCAACTAATGAAATATTCTTTGTCA